>CM056053.1:325286929-325746929 GCA_029574335.1 Rana kukunoris | reverse complement strand
TAGGCACTTTTAAATGATAGCAAATGTACACTGACTCCTATTTTACATGGGTTTAAATGTGATTGCTTAATTCTGAACACTTAGGCCCCTTTCACATGGTGGGACCGTTCAGGTCCGTCTGTCAGTCTGGTTGGCGGACCTGAACGGCCGCTCCATACAACTCTGTGAAGCGTCGGATGCCAGCGGAGACATGTCTGCTGACATCTGACCCGATCCGCTCCGATCAGATGGATAGTGATACGTCTCCAACCGTTCATGGCGGATCGAATTGGGTGAGATCTGATGAAAACTGACATTCTGTCTGTTTTCATCAGATCTCTCCATAGGAGACGGCGGCGCTGGACAAGCCCCTCCCCGCTCAGTGAGCAGAGAGGGACTTGTCATCCGCCGGCTCTTCGGAGAGATCTCCTGCCGAGCTGGCGGACCACTGGAAGCGGATCCGTCCCTGTGTGAAAGGGGCCTAATGCAACCACATTTATTTTTACTTTGCTTTGTTTCACTTTTACTTTACTTGGCAATGTCTAATTTTTATTTGTTTACATCACAGAAACCTGACATTTTAACAGGTGTATTTTCTTTCTCGTACATCACGGGACACAGAGCGGCATATTCATTACTATATGGGTTATATGGAGTACCTTCAGGTGTGGACACTGGCAATCTCAAACAAACAGGAAGTCCCTCCCTATATAACCCCCTCCCCTAGAGGGAGTCCCTCAGTTTTTTTCGCCAGTGTCTTAGGTGTTGGTCACGGAATAGCTTTGCTCCACATCCTTGGGATTAAGGGCGGGCTAACCGGATCTGTCCAAGGAGCCTCAGTGCCAAAGTGGACAGTACCCGGGCCCCAAACCGTGGGGTTTTGCCTATAATGCTCCTCTTTGGAGGGCTGGACCCTGGGCCCAGGACTTGGAGTTTGTAAAAACCATAAGTTCCTGTTTGCCAGGGTGCTATATAGGTCCAGGACAGTGGGTACCTTCATAGGACCCCAGGGCCTGAAGGTCTACTACGCTACCCACGAAGATGGGAGAAGATTGGACCGTTTTTGCAAAACGTCCTGCTGCATGGAGCAGGTAAGTGGGGAGCCTGCGGGACTTGGTTCGACAGCAGGCTCTCCAGGGGGATCTTAAGGGGGTAGCCTGAGTATGCTCTGCATTGGCACCATGGTCACTATGTCTGATAGACAGGATGCCCTGAAAAGTTTTCCCCATAACTTGATCCCCCTACCTATCTATGTATGTTTGCTAGCTACCTGCTGCTCGCTGGTTGAAGATCTTTAAAAAAAAAAAAAAAAAAAAGATCTGTCTCTAGGCTAAAGGGACTCCTTAGGGGCCTGTGTTAGCCTTACCTTGCCGGGTTCAAATCTGCCGCTGATGCGTCCTGCATTCCTGGGCTCCAGAGTGCGTCTCCTCCTGGGCTCTCCTCCCCCGACAGTCGCGGCCGCGCGCGGCGCATGCATATAGAAAATTTTCGCGCCGTTCGGAGGGGGGGGAGGGGCGGGAGTGTGAGTGTGACTGCAGTGTAGAGTGGGCGCGCCTTTAATTGCTGTTATACACAGCAGGCGCGTTCTCAGCTCAGTGCAGAGCTGAGCTGGAGAGAGAGAGGACGTATAGCTGGCAGCACAGTGACTCCCGGTGGCGAGAAAGGGGTACTACATACTGGAGTCAGCTCCAATACTTTTTGTTAAGCCAAAATCCCCTTGGCAACAGGTTGAATGCTGGCAAACATGTTGGGGGTGGGGCTGTATGTGGTGAATAACATATAAAAGAGAAACATACTGAGCCCCACCGGTTTTGGGGCATTAGTGATCCTATTGTCCCCTAAACCTTATTTTTTTGTACTCCTGGCTATAACAGTCTGTTGTTGTAAGCGGAGTCCTTCGCTTTTGTATTATGGCTTCCAAGGGTTCAGGATTAAAAAAAAAAAAAAAAAAGAGAAAAGACAAAGACAAAGGGGTTCCTCCTCTGGTTCTGATAATATGCCAATACTTTCCCCACAGGTTATTCCTATAGGGGGTCACCCTGGATAAGCCATTAAGGGGTCTGGTGCTGAGGCTGGCCCAGGTCGGCCCAACCTGTGTTATCACAGAGGAGATGCTAGCCGTCACCCTAGGGGGGCTAGAGAAAAGAGGGTTAACGGCTATGATCGCTGGCTCTTTTTCTGGCAAGAAGCGGACTAGATCCCCATCGCCAAAAAGGGACAGAACCTAGAGGATCTACCACTGTAGAATCGTTTTCAGCCTCCCAGGCGGAGAGTCTGTGGGTCCAGTCTTTGACAGACATGGCCCGCTTGGCATTCAATTTGCCATTTCCAGAGCCTCAGGTTCCTGCGGTATCCTCTTTGGGTTCTTTTTAAAAACGCCTTTAAGCAACGCAGCGTTTTCTGGCCCATCCTCTGTTAGAGGAATTGTTTTTTTCCAGGATTGGGACGACCGGACAGAATTTTTTCTGCCGCCTAAAGCTGACGAGAGGGTAGTCTTTATGCACGTCTACCAGGAAATATTTGTGCTTGCAGGCACTCTTTCCCCTGACCAAGTGCTCTTTAAAAAGGGGGCCCGGATGGCTCAGTTGGTAGAGCATCGGACTTTTAATCTGGAGGGTCCAGGGTTCAGGTCCCGGTTCGGGCACTGCTTTTCAACTACCCGTGAGGTCCTTGAGGCCGCATCTCCCGGAGAGCGCCCGATCTCGTCTGATCTCGGAGGCTAAGCAGGGTCGGGCCTGGTTAATGCCTGGATGGGAGACCACCTGGAAGGTTTTCTGTTATTTACCCTATGGAAAAAAAAACAAAAAAAAAAAACATTTTTTCTAAGAAAAAAGAAAAAAGAAAAGAAAGGGGGCGCTCCCAACTGTGGACGCAGCCATCTCATGGGTGAATAAATCATTAACTGGCCTAAGGGGAAACATACAAATGTTTAAGGTCCCGGTCAATAAACGTTTAGAGACACTTTTTCCAGCATCCTTGGCTACAGCCAGCAGGGGCTGCAATTGGAGTTTTGTCAGGCGTTAAAGAACCAGACAAAACAGATGCTTAAGACATCCCTGCCCAATAGGCAGAAGAGTTATTGGATATTCCCAGAGCTCTGTGCTTTGCGGTAGAGGTTATAAAAAGACTCCATCCAGCAGGCGTCTCGTTGTCACTATTTTTAGTGCATATGAGAAGGCTCTTATGGTTGAAGAACTGGGCGGCCGAGCCCATGTAAAAGACTGCTGGCAGGTTTTCCCTTCCATGGAAAGATCTGGATAAATACATTCAGACTGTTTCAAGTGGCAAAAGTACCCTTTTACCAGTCAAAGGAAGTTCCGGGGTCCTGCGTTTAAAAGGCAGTCCCCCCCCCCCCTGTTCCGGGTGTCCTCAAATTCCAGGCAGTACGGACCTCCTGCGCGATCAAACTTTTAAAATGGATCGCAAGGACAGGCCTCTGGGGATCGATCCCCGACAGAGGGGGTCCGATCATCTGTGGCCGCAGGCTACAGATTAGAATTTCTATAAATTTCCTCCACAGGGAAGGCCTCAATGCGGGCGGCGTTGGTTCATCTGCTTACCAGGGCATAATGGTAGAGGTACCAGCCCAAGAACAGGGGCTAGGTTTCTATTCCAATCTGTTTGTCATACCAAGGCCCATCGGCGATGTCAGACCAATTTTGGACCTAAAAGGTTTAAATGCTTACCTAAGGGTTTGCTCTTTCCGGACAGAATCCGTTCGGTCAGCAGCCGCCACACTCTAGAAGGATCTAGCTTCTATAGACATAAAGGATGGTTACCTTCATGTACCAAGTCTTTCAGCCACATCAAATATTTTTGTTTTTACGCTTCGCAGTGATACAGCGTCACTTCCAATTCGTGGCGCCCCCCTTCGGGCTGGCTACGGCCCCCGGGTATTCACGAAGGTCCTAGCTCCAATTCTAGTCAGTCTAAAGGATCCAAGGGATCTCGGTCCTAGCATACCTGGACGACCTCTTAATCATAGATCACTCGCTTCCTTGGTGGAATGCGTAGTAACCCTCATGGTTCAGTACCTCGAGGGGTTCGGCTAAATCCTAAACTGGGGAAAGATCAGCATTTCAACCTACAAAGCAGTTGGAATATCTCGGCATGAGATTAGACACAGAACAGAAGATGGGTGTTCCTGCCCCTGGTAAAGGTCGAGGCTATCAAAAGATTAATTCAGTTGGTTCTAAGCAAAAGAGAACCAACTATTCGCCTATGTATGCGATTACTAGGCAAACTAATGGCCATGTTCGAGGCGATACCACACGCTTCCACACTCGGGTCCTACAGACAGCAGTCTAGCAGCCTTGTTCTGCCCAGTGGTCTGGAGGGCTGGAGAGAGGTCTGGAACGGGTTTCGCTCGCCAAGTAACTTGTGGCAGAGGCGGAGAGGCAGCTGCCCATCAAGGTCTGGAGATCAGAGCGGCTGGCTAGCCCTCCTGGCATAGACATCCAGATTACAGGGGTCCTCGGTGAGAAGTCATTCAGACAATGCCACAGCGGTGGCATATATGTGAACCACCAAGGGGGAACCAAGAGTCAAGCCACCCAGAGTGAGAGGAACTGGTTTTTCGGTGGGCAGAAGTTTATGTACCTTGCATATCGGCGACATTCATTCCCGAGGTGGACAACCTGCAGGCGTACTTCCTAAGTCGCAAACCCTGTCGCCCGGGGGAGTGGTCCCTGCATCCACAAGTTTTTTTTTTTCAGACAATCTGCCAGAAGTGGGGAGTGCCAGACGTGGAGGTCATGGCATAAGGATTCAACAAGAAGCTAGACAGGTTCATATGTCTCGAACGAGGGACCCTATGGCCTGCGGAAACCGATGTGTTGGTTTGCCCTTGGCATCAATCATAGCTTCTATATGCATTTCCCCCGCTGCAGTTACTACCCCGCCTGTGGCGCAGGATCATAGCACAGGCCGGTTATCCTGGTAGCCCAGCTTGGTACCGGAGGGCACGGTACTCACTAGTCCTGAAATTGGCAGCGGAAGGCCCTTGGCCTCTTCCTCTATGGCCAGACCTACTCTCACAAGGGCCCGATCCTCCACCCTGCATTACGGCGTCTAAAATTGGCGGCCTGGCGGCTGAATCCCTGATTCTCAGGGGTAGAGGTCTGTCTAGGCAGGTAATCCCTACCCTCATTAAGGCTAGAAAGCCGGCCTCCAGGGTAATTTTGTTACAGGGTTTGGAGGGCCTACGTAGGCTGGTGTGAGGCTAAGAATGGGTTTCCGCAAGTATACCATTGATAGAGTATTACGTTTTCTCCAGCTAGGAGTGGATAAAGGCCGGGCATTAAGCACGATTTAGGGACAGATTTCAGCCTTATCAGTGTGGTTTCAGAGGCGCTGGCCGCCCACTCGCTGGTTAAGATCTTCGTACAGGGAGTCCTTGCGTGTTAATCCTCCGGTCAAATCACCACTTTGTCCATGGGACTTAAATCTTGTTCTGTCATCTCTACAGAAACAACCCCTTGAGCCGTTGGCTGAGGTACCTTTGGTTTTACTGACTAGAAAGTCGGTATTTCTGATCACCATAGTTTCGGCCAGGAGGAGAGTATCGGAATTGGCAGCCTTATCTTGTAAGGAACCCATATCTCATTTTGCATAAGGATAGGGCGGGGTTCCGTCCTCATCCTTCCTTTCTACCAAAGGTTATATCCAGTTTCCACCTGAACCAGGATGTGGTACTTCCATCCTTCTTCCAAAACCCCACTCTAGAAAGGAGGGGTTGCTGCATACGTTGGATATTGTCAGGGCCATAAAGGCCTATCTTAAAGCTACAGAGAAGGTTCGGAAAACAGATGTGGTGTTTGTTTTACCGGAAGGCCAAGATGGGTCAGGCAGCTGCTTGATCCACCATCGCAAGATGGATTAAACAATTAATTGTTCGGGCCTGCGGTTTGAAGAGGTGCCTCCTCCTTTGTCGGTAAAGGCCCATTCTACCAGGGCCATGGGCACCTCCTGGGCAGCACATCATCAGATCTCTATGGCTCGAATATGCAAGGCAGCAACGTGGTCATCAGTCCACACGTTTACAAAATTTTATCAATTGGACGTAAGAAGGAATGCGGATACAGCCTTTGGGCAGTCAGGTACTACAGGCCGCGATTCAAGCTCCTCAGGATCTGAGGGGGCTCCCTTGATTTGATTTGAGATTTACATTTCTCGTCTAAGTTGGATTTACTAGTATTTGAGTATACCTCTAAATTAAATCCTTCTTTGGAAGATGTCTCCCTCCCCTCATTAAAGCATTGCTTTCGGACATCCCATATAGTAATGAATATGCCGCTCTGTGTCCGTGATGTACGAGAAAGAAAAGGGATTTTTAAATACAGCTTACCTGTAAAATCCTTTTCTTGGAGTACATCACGGGACACAGAGCTCCCACCCCTCTTTTTGGGAACATTTTGGGAGGCATACTGCTTGCTACAAAACTGAGGGACTCCCTCTAGGGGAGGGGGTTATATAGGGAGGGACTTCCTGTTTGTTTGAGATTGCCAGTGTCCACACCTGAAGGTACTCCATATAACCCATATAGTAATGAATATGCCGCTCTGTGTCCCGTGATGTACTCCAAGAAAAGGATTTTACAGGTAAGCTGTATTTAAAAATCCCTTTTTTTGTGCAACTGATATTTCTTAATGGTCAGTTCACACCATTTCTTAAGTTCCGTTCAGTTCCGTGTGCATTTTTTCTGCACTAAAAATGCATGCAGTCTTTTCCATATATTCCAATGGCTCTAGTTCTCGCCATGCAGTCAGTTTCCGGTGCAGACTGCATGGTGTGAACTAGAGCCATTGGAATATATGGAAAACACTGTGAATGCATTTTGTGCAGAAAAAAAGGCGCACGGTGCGTCTGGTGTGAACTGACCCTAAAGTAAACCTTAATATTCCTCAAGCATGTAATTGGTGGTATCCTTGTATTCTAATCTAGCGCCACAATCTCCAAAATGACCCCCCCCCCCTTTCCCCAAAAACAGTTGGGATTTCATTTTAAAGTATATACTCTTCAGTTGTAGGCTGTGATTAGAGTTCAATAATTAGGGCTCAGTTCACACTGCTGACTTGGTGTCTGCCCTGTTGGTCAATGATGGCTGTCTTGGCACTTCTGAAGTCACTCTGACCTTGGAAAAGGTTCCTGTACTACTTCAAGGGGACTTCTATCTGACTTGTGCCCACTTTTTAATGGAAGTCTTCTCCAAGTCGGATGCCCATCTATATTGATGTGATTTGGATTCGACATTACAGGAAGATTACCTGAGCATTTCTTGAAAGTTGCTTTAAAGTCTCCTTAAGGAGTACTTCAGTTCCCAGCATATCCCAGGTAAGTCGCACGTCTTTCAGGTTGCGGCAGTGTGATCCAAGCCCTACTGAGAGACTTGATCTAAATTGTCAATTTTAACAGTTCGGAATGCTGAAAATTTTGACTAAAATGACTGAAATTGATATGACATTATAAACATCTTCTCTTCGGTTATAAACTTGGTAGCTCATTATCAATTTGTCTAAATTTATTCTGCGTTCAGCGCTTTTCTTCCAGCGTTAATGTTTTACTGTATAGATATGCTATATTAAATGACAGTGACTTACATAATTTTCTTGGCTGTGGCTCTAAGGGACTCCCTTATACTCAGTAATAGAACGTAATAAATATTGATATATAACCCTTGTGGCTGGTTCAGGACATTTTTATGCTGGCCTCTATTAATGATTTATTAGAGGACCCTGATTATTATGTGTGACTATAAGGCATTGTGGAATAATGTGAATAGAGTACATCATAAGGGCGAGAGTCCTGAGCAATGTTCCGTGCACAATGAGATTACTTTGTCAGTAGCTCAGCTTTGCAGATTGAAACGCTTACTAAAATCTTTAAATGGTAATGTGCAACCAAATAAAAGATTCAAGACATGGTAAAAAGTGTAGAAAATAGTCTTTTTTTTTTTTTGTTTTGTTTCCTTTTTGGTATAGCAATTTCGGTTTTGCAAAAAAAATATATATATATATAATGTGTGTGTGTGTATGTATATATGTATATGTATATGTATATATATATATATATATATATATATATATATATATATATATATATATATATATATATATATTATATATATGTGTGTGTGTATGTATATATGTGTGTGTATATATATATTATATATATATATATATATATATAATGTGTATATATGTATGTGTGTGTGTCTCTTACGGACAAATGTCAAAAACCTCTAATGGTTTTGCAAGTACATTTTTTTTATTTTACTGGCATTTCAGAAGTTAAATTATCAGTTTCAGTACTTGCTAAAACAAATCCATTTTCTCCCCCCAACATTGTGCATCTGTTTTTTGGGCCTACTATGGTTGGGCGACATTGCTTGGCTTTGATTTCATGAAGTGGGAATTTAGTTGAATCCAGTTGTCTCCAACTGCTGCTAATATGCCCTCTTCTTGCTCCTCCTCTTCTACTAATCCTGCCATAGCCCCAAAAACTGACAGTAGTCCCCTCCGGCTGCTTGTGATCACTATTGAGTGGCTGCTTAGCTGCATCAGTTATCGCAAGAAAGCTGACCGCCGCCTCTAAAAAAAGTAAATAATAAAAAAAATTACCAAGCTGATGCCTACAACCACTTGAAGCAGAATGACATACAAGTATGTGATATTTTTTCGGCAAGTGCTTACCGTATATACTCGAAGCCGACCCGAATATAAGTCGAGGTAACTAATTTTACCACAAAAAAAATGGGAAAATGCATTGACTCGAGTATAAGCATGGCCGTGCCTCACTGTGGCCATGCCTAGACTTGCGTTTAACATGGGAGTATATAGAAGGGGTGCCCGGCTTTGAAAAACCGGTGCTCCTCAGCCATAGGTCCCCCAGACAGCAAACGTTGCAGACTTGTAGAGAACAAGGGGTTACAAGTGTGTCAAGTTTCGGGGACTAAGTCCCCAAATTTACCAAAGAAATTAGTTTTTAACATGGGAGTCTATTTAAGGGGAGCCATACTTTGAAAAATCAGTGCTCCCTGGGCAAAAAAACTTTGCACACGTGTAGAGGAAAAGTGGGGCTATGTGTGCAACGTTTGGGGTCCAGGGGACCTACGGCCAGCCGATACCGGGTCCCCAAAGCCTGGGAGATCAGGCACAAAAAAGGCGACTCGAGTATAAGCCGAGGGGTGGGGGTGGGGCGGGGGGGCATTTTCAGCACAATAAAATGTGCTGAAAAACTCAGCTTATACTTGAGTATATACGATAATTGAACAAGCTGAATTTAGAAGCTGATTGGTTACCATGCACAGCTGCATTGGATTTTGCACTCTACAGTTTTAGTAAATCAACCCCCCATCTTTTCTGTATGGATTTGGGAGCTTTATTTGCAGTTTGTTCCAGATTGTATTTTAGAGGTCTTGGTCCATATCTTCCATTAATCTTGGTTAATAGTGCAAAAGGCACTTGGCCACTAGGATATAAAGGTATGATTTGTTTGCCTTAGTCTAAAAGTCTGTATATAAGCAATAAACTCTGGCATACATTACAAATCCAAATATGCAGGAGTGTCAAAACATTCTAGGTTATGAAGGAAATTCAGTATGTCGGTTATTGGGAGTATGGGTTTGAAACCGGACATGGCTGTATACAGAATACTTTATTAATCCCAAAGGGAAATTGGGAAATTGTTGTTCTGTGACATTGGCATAAAGTAGGTGCTTTTTTAAATGTCATCAGTTTTCTGAACTGCAGGAAGTCGCATATACCATCCTTTTTGTTTATGGCTTATGATGTATATGTAGGTTATGCACACAAGAGCTGTGCTTCAGTTCTTGGATTCAAGTCATTCATCTTTCTTTGGCTCTCCAGTTTTCTATGCCCTGCCATACATTTTCAGTACGTAATCTCCCCTGTTAAATGACAGCCCAGGCTTTGATCAAGCACTGGCTGATGGAAAAAGACAGATTGATTAATCTATTGCAGGTACTGTATGCTTACATGGCCTAAAGGGATCATTTTGCTTGTATTTTCGTTTGATGAAAACTTTCTAAAAATAGATTTTTTTTATTTATTTATTTTTTATACATAGAATGCAAATATTAACCTTAGTGTTCTTTTCTTTTAGCTTGGTATCGTGTTTTTCTATAAAAATTTCACAGCAGGAACTGTTAATTCCAAGGTTTTGTTTGCAGACAAGAAGATGGCAAAGATATTTTGAAGTAATTCGGTCACATGCCTGAATAACTCAAACCAGGCATATGCTGAAGTAATGCATAAGTAGGGGTTACCTTGCATGGAAAACTCAGCAGTAGAGCAAAGGATTTAGACAGCCGACTTTGAAAATGTCAACCTTTCCTAAAAAGTTACAGGTTAATAGAAATCTTTTCACAGCTTTTGACAAAAGCTGGCAGTGTGTGTGGTCAGGTCATACCTGCACAATTGACCACCCTCTTAAAGGCCGCTATAGACTTTTTAAAGGGCGGTCAAATACACAAGTGGGATCTAGCTGCTCATAGGCATCTTTCATGGACAACACTTCACTAACTACAAATGATTACGCTGCTATCTGTGCGTAATTTATGGCATATGGATGAGGTGTGCTGCAGGTACTTCTGGGACTGGCTTATCAAGAGGTAAACTGTACCTCTGGGATAAAGATACAATATGTCCAAATTCATCTTCCTCTTGTTAACCTTGGCTGTCCTGGTCTGTAGTTACTGTTGACTCCTAAATTTCTAAACAAAGGGCCAGTTTACTGTCCTTCAGACTTTAGAGGGGTTGAACTGAGCAACGGGAGTAGAAAATGTCACAAAAGGGAGGAAAAGTACCACATTGTTGGTGTCTTGTACAAGAGGGAGGAACAGTGCCCCAAGGGTCATAGAAAATCAAACAAAAGGTGTCTGGTTCCAGGTTGGAAACCACTGCTGTAGACACTTTATCTCCTTATCCAGTTTAAGATGGCTGGATAAGGAGACTGTAACAGACCCTGTATAAGCTTCCCTTGCCCAGTACCAGCACGATCCAGGATCCCTTAACGGACCCAATCGCTAGCTGTAACTCAGACAGACACATAAGGCAGTTTAATGAAATATATATATATATATATATATATATATATATATATATATATATATATATATATATATAATATATATATATATATGCACAATACCTCCCCCAACCACCGCTAATCCACATAAGCATATACACCCCATTATAGTTTGCTATAGTCTCCCAAGGCAGACTGAAACCATAGAACAATGGGATACAGACACTTAACAATAAACACATAACCCCCACCCCACTTCAAACTATCTAGCAATGTTCCAAGTAAACGAGACCCTTCGACTTTCAACACAAATCGCACATATAGATTCCAGGATAACGGGGGTAAAACTAAATGCTGTGCCCAGTGTGGTTATACTGGGAGTCTGGTTAAGAAAGACCTGACTGGGGTTCTCTGTCACCCTGTGCCCCTATTAATAGACACAGGGTAACTTGAAAATGGGTTTCCAGAGCTCTTTAGGGTAATCTGGGTGCAACGAGCCCCCCACCCAAAGTGACTCCAGTCAGCGACTTAATTTAATGTGTCTGGTTCTCATAGCGTATTCAAGCCCACCTTTGCCCTACACCCCTCTTTCAGAAGCTCCACACTGGTCCCCTAAATTTGATGGGTAACCTCACTGACCAATATGAAAATAGTAGAGGGTGGGGGTCAAGCTTAACTTTTACATGAAGGGAAATATGCAACTAGTTATCAACTGGAAACCTATGTGCATTATTTTTTTATCATATGCTTGGCTTGTATTGGGCAGGTCTGTGACTCTTTACAATTATTTGATCCCCTGCAGATTAGGGATGAGCCGAACATACCGTTCGGTTCGCACCAGAACGTTCGAACAGACCGCGGGTTCGCGCAAACTTTTAGAACCCCATTGAAATCTATGGGACTCGAACGTTCAAATTCAAAAACACTCATTTTAAAGACCAATATTCAATTCAATGTTGGAAAACGTCTTTCAGAACCCGGGTCTTGCCCCAGGGAACATGTATCAATGGGAAAAAAAAGTTTTAAAAACTGTCGTTTTTTCTGGAGCAGCGATTTTAATGATGCTTAAAGTGAAAAAAAGAAAAGAAAAATTCCTTTAAATATCACACCTACTGGGTGTTTATAGTAGTGGAACGTGTTCAGGGCTGGTGCAAGGATTTTTGACACCCTAGGCGAAACCTTATTTTGCCGCCCCCTTGGCTCCTCCCCTGACCCCACCCCCTTTGTGCTTGCCCTGACCTTTTTCATGGCTGCTCAAAAACAAAATAAAAATACCTTCAAAGTTGCTGCTTTCTCCACAAACCAAACTTCTCCTGCAATCCTCACTCCCAGCACCCTGCCATCCTGCTCCCAGCAATCCTCACTTCCATCACCCTGCCATTCCTGCTCCCAGCAATCCTCACTTCCAGCACCCTGCCATTCCTGCTCCCAGCAATCCTCACTTCCAGCACCCTGCCATTCCTGCTCCCAGCAATCCTCACTTCCAGCACCCTGCCATTCCTGCTCCCAGCAATCCTCACTTCCAGCACCCTGCCATTCCTTCTCCCAGCAATCCTCACTTCCAGCACCCTGCCATTCCTTCTCCCAGCAATCCTCACTTCCAGCACCCTGCCATTCCTTCTCCCAGCAATCCTCACTTCCAGCACCCTGCCATTCCTGCTCCCAGCAATTCTCACTTCCAGCACCCTGCCATTCCTGCTCCCAGCAAGCCTCACTTCCAGCACCCTGCCATTCCTTGCTCCCAGCAATCCTCACTTCCAGCACCCTGCCATTCCTGCTCCCAGCAATCCTCACTTCCAGCACCCTGCCATTCCTGCTCCCAGCAATCCTCACTTCCAGCACCCTGCCATCCCACCTCCCAATATCCTGCCATCACTTAGCCCAGCCTGCCACCTCTGTGACATGTGACAGCTAATGCGTTTCGGTGCTATTAAACAGCACATGCGCAGTTACAGCAAATGTGTTTTTTGTGCAATTTAAATAGCCCACGTGCATTAACAGCGACTGCGTTTAGGTGCAAATAAATAGCACACGTGCAGTAACAGCTATGCAGTAAACACTATGCAGGCAATACAACACGTTAGAGCATCAAGCACAATCTCCTGCCTGACAAATACTAATAGCAGATCTCGCTAAGCTATACAGTGTATAAATATATGTACAACTCCTAAGGATGTATATATATTCTCTACACACTGTAAATTTAACTAAACTGACTAGCCTTCCTGCTCTATCTATCTATCTATCAGAAAAGTCTCTTTAACAAAGCCGGAACACACTACACGAGGCCGCCTTGCAGGCTGCCTTTTATAGTGTGGGGCGTGTACTAAACCCTCTGAGCCATAATTGGCAAAAGCCACCCTGTCTTTGGCCAATTATTGTTCTTCGTTTTTTGCGCGTTGTGATTGGCCAAGCATGCAGGGTGAAGGTGCATGCTTGACCAATCCTCAGCGTGCAATGCCGCAGTGAATTATGGGCCGTTTCGTTTCACTTGAACTTTGCCGCGAACGATCGTTTTAGTTCGAATTTGTCGAACGGACGAGGTTCGAGTCAAACATACGTTCATTTCGAACGCGAAGCTCATCCCTACTGCAGACATGTGTAAGTTTGTCCACTCTACAAAAAAGTAAAGGTTCTATAATTATTATAGGTGTATTTTAAATGATAGACATAATATCAACTAAAAATCCATTAAAATTATAAAAAATTTATAAATTGAGTTGCAGTTCAGTGGGTAAAATAAGTATTTGAGACGCCTGCCAACCAACAAGAATTCTGGCTCCCACAGACTGGCTGCAATATGTGCTCATGTAGTACACAGATTAGTGCTGTCAATTTTAAGAAGTTGCTCACGACAACTCCTTTGTATAAAAGATACCTGTCCACAGAATATTTCTGACATTTAAACCTCACTATCGTGGGCAAGATCAAAGAGCTGTCAGGGACAAGGCTGGAATGGGCTACAATACCATCGACAAGAAGTTGGTGAGGAGACAAGTAGGAGTGATTATTCGTAAATGGAAGAAATGCAAAATAACTATCAATTGCCCTCGGTCTGGAGCGCCATGCAAGATTTTACCTCATGAGGTAAGGATCATGAGAAAAGTGAGGGATCAGCCCAGATCTACACAGGGAAGAGCTTGTGAATGATCTCAAGGCAGTTGGGACCACAGTCATCCAAAAAAACATCGGTAACATAATTCATCGCCATGGATAGAAATCCCACAGCGCCCACAAGGCCCCTCTCATCAAGAAGTCGCATGTACAGGCCAGTCTAAAGCTTGCTAATGAACATCTAAATGATTCATAAAGGATTGAAAGAAAGTGCTGTGGTCATTCACCCAACTTGCTGTGTTTGGAGTAAGAAAAAAATGCTGATTTATGACCTTAAGAACACCATCACTACAGTCAAACATGGTAGTGGAAACATGCTTTGGGGCTGTTTCTCTCCTAATGGTGCAGGCTGACTTTGCTGCATTGAGGGGCCATGTATTGTAAAATCTTGGATGGAAACCTTCTTCCCTCGGCCTGAACACTGAAGTTTCCAGCATGACAATGACCCAAAACATACTGCCAAGGCAGGCAACAAAGCACTGACTGAAGCAAAAGCACATTAAATGAGAAGTCCAGCCTGAGCTTGTTTGGCTGGGCTTTGCCCATGGGTCACGGGTGAAATTTGTTTTGCACTCCTGTGACCCGTTTTCAGCGCAGAGCGGTCAGAAGTCCGCTGCCCGCTGAAGTTGCTGGAATCAGTCCAAGCAGTGCTTCATCTCAACTTAGGCAGTCTGGTTCCACCTCCTTCCTGGACTGATGGTGGTCTCTGCCTCTCAGCGAGCTTCTGACATAGCTGCTCCCCGCCTCTCCATAGCCCAGTGCTCCATTGAGCGTGGAGGAGCGAAGCTGCTGGTTGACAGGCAGCAGCTCTCTGCTAGGGGGATGTGAGAACCGAACCATAGGCGGTGTTCGGTGACTTGGTTTTCAGTGAAGAGGCGGCATGGGACAAATACTGCATCCACCTAGCCAAGTACGAATCTCCAAAAGAAACTGCCAAGAAACCTTAAAGGGTTTGTAAAGCTTCCCTTTTTTAACCCAACGCATCCTATGCATTAAGGTAAAAAAAACATCCGATGCTTACCAGCCCCCCCCCCCCCCCTTACTTGCCTGAGCCCTCGGAAGTCCTGCGTCGTGAATGCGCTGGCTTCTTGGCCAGGTCTTCTCGGATGTCCTCGGTTCTTCATTAGAGATTGATAGCAGCGCAGTCATTGGCTCCCACTGCTGTCAATCAAATCAATGACATGGCGTGCCAGGGGCGGTATGTATGGTATGTTTGTTTTAAAAATAAAACTTTACAACCACTTTTAAGGATTTGGAAGAGATCTGTAAAGAGTGGACCAAAATCCCTCCTGAGATGTGTGCAAACCTGGTAGCCAACTAAAAGAAACATGTTGGCTCTGTGCTTGCCAACAAGGGTTTCTCCACCAGGTACCAACTCAGGTTTTGCTTGGGGATCCAATACTTATATTTATTTTTCTCACTTAACTGCAACTCTATTTAAAAATTCTAGACTCTTCTAGATTTCTTTGCAAGTGGCCAAACTTGCCACATCTGCAGTGGATCAAATAATAATTTTTCTCTACTGTGTACTTTAACCACTTAACCACTTTAGCCCCGGACCATATTGCTGTTCAATGACCAGAGCACTTTTTGTGATTCGGCACTGCGTCGCTTTAACTGACAATTGCGCGGGCGTGCGACGTGGCTCCCAAACAAAATTGGCGTCCTTTTTTTCCCACAAATAGAGCTTTCTTTTGGTGGTATTTGATCATCTCCGCGGTAAACAAAAATAGAGCGACAATTTTGAAAAAAATGCAATATTTTTTACTTTTTGCTATAATAAATATCCCCCAAAAATATATAAAACTTTTTTTTTCCTCAGTTTAGGCCGATACGTATTCTACATATTTTTCGTAAAAAAAATCGCAATAAGCGTTTGATTGGTTTGCGCAAAAGTTATAGCGTTTACAAAATAGGGGGTCGTTTTATGGCATTTTTATTATTTATTTTTTTTACTAGTAATGGCGGCGATCAGCATTTTTTTTCAGTACTGCAACATTATGGCGGGCACTTCGGACACTTTTGACACATTTTTGGGACCATTGGCATTTTTATAGCGATCAATGCTATAAAAATGCATTGTATTACTGTAAAAATGCCATTGACAGTGAAGGGGCTAACACTAGGGGGCGGAGAAGGGGTTAAGTGTGTTCCTGGGTGTGTTCTAACTGTATGGGGGGGTGGCCTCACTAGGGGTAATCACTGATCTTCTGTTCATACATTGTATGAACAGAAAATCAGCGTTTCCCCCGCTGACGGGAACGAAAGCTTTGTGTTCCCTGCTCTGTAACGAGCGATCGCGTGTGCCCGGCGGCGATCGTACCCGCTGGGCATGCGCGTGGGACTCAGGGGCGAGCCGGCGGCGCGCACACGCCCCCTAGCGGCCGCTAAAGAGAGGACGTAGAGCTACGTGCTCTCGCGGAACAGTGCCACCGTCCCGCAGTAATATGACCGCGATCGGTCACAGGAGCTGAACAGGGAGGTGTGTGTGTGTGTGTGTGTGTGTGTGTGTGTGTACACACACCTTCCCCGTTCTTCACTGTGGCAATGTCAGTGATAGTCTGTTCCCTGGTATAGGGAAAGATGATCACTAACGTCACATGCCCCGCCCCCCTACAGTTAGAAACACATGAGGTCACACTTAACCCCTTCAGCGCCCCCTTGTTAACTCCTAAACTGCAATTGTCATTTTCATAGTAATCAGTGCATTTTTATAGCACTTTTTGCTGTGAAAATGACAATGGTCCCAAAAATGTGTCAAAATTGTCGGATGTGTCAGCCATAATGTCGTAGTCCTGAAAAAAAAGTGCTGATCGCCGACATTTTTTTTTCCAAATTGTCGCTCTATTTTTGTTTATAGCGCAAAAAATAACCACAGAGATGATCAAATACCACCAAAAGAAAGCTCTATTTGTGGGGAAAAAAGGACGCCAATTTTGTTTGGGAGCCACGTCGCACGACTGCGCAATTGTCAGTTAAAGCGATGCAGTGCCGAATCACTAAAACCTGGCCAGGTCCTTTTTTTTTTTTTTTTACCTGCATAATGGTCCGGGTCTTGAGTGGTTAACATCAACTGCTTCTGACCACTCTGTATTACCAAGAGGTCTGCATGCCTTGTGACTGGAGCTGCAATTTCAAATCTATTTGTAGTATAAAATGAAAGCATCTAAAAGTCTATTCATGATTGTCTTCATAATGCTTCTTGCAAGCACTGCTCTTGGCGCTGCTGAAATTCTCATCAGATACCATTTTTTTTTTTTTTTTGCCTTTTACTGTTGCAAGCAGCATTCTCTTTCTATATACCCTTAAAGGCAAGATTTGTACAGGTACTGGATGCGGAAGAGCATCTATAAAGCATATTGTTATGGGGGCACTCCATTCCTGATTAAAATGCTGCCAGGGGAAACAATACATCAGTAGACAACCTAAATATAGTTGCCGCCTCAACATTTTACATTTAATGTTTGCGCTGCCACACTATAAAATATTGAACGCCGTAATGTATGGCTGAGTACACATTAAAGTTGTGCTTGTCTGAGGTCAGCGTGCTCTTCAGCCATCTGTTTCATATGGTCCAAGTGTCAGTTCACCAAAAACAGATTTTTCAACGGTTTATAGATTCTATAGGGCTGACTTAAACATTAAGCTTTTTAAGTGGCAGCTACCATTATGGAGTTTTAATAATGCTGATCCATTCATCACTATGTAAAATAAACAAACTGTAATCCTCATATTGATAATTCACTTCAACAACATTGCTGTCTGCTAATGTTGTCCCAGCTAAAGGAATAATTTGCTGTGACTTGACCTGGCTGATGTGGCTGTGAAAAGCCAATGTAATGAGGTCTGCGCTCCATTCACTACCGTGGAGGGCATAGGGTCTAACGGGCCCATGATGTCTTATCAAAGAGAACTTGTCATTACAGTATGCTATAAGATGGGGGCTATTGGTTCACTGTGATGGCAATAAAGTTAAGTGTAAAAAACAGACTAAAAAAAGCACTTAACTCAAATTGTTTAACGTACCCTGCCCCCACCTACACACACATAACCTAAACACACACAAGGCAGGTGAACCTATGTACAAAAATTATGCTTGCACTACGCTTTGCTAATATCTGCCAACGTCCAAGTGATAGAAAAAGCTCCTAGGGCCATCATTCAGTTAACTCTAAATCCTTGTACTGCTAGTTTTCTTTTCTGGGTTGAATGAAAAAAAGCTGACGGCTCAGGTCAGAGCCGATGTACCAACAATCCGATGTTAGTACAGCAATCTTACCTGCTGTGCTATTGTATTCTGACAGGGGGACAGCCCCCCTACTAGAACACTCCAGTCATAGCTTTTAGCCATTGGCTGAAAGCCCTGATTGGGAGCCGATCGGACAGACCTTTTCCACAGGGAAGTATCAGTAAGACACTAATGCACTTTAGAACCCCCCCCCCCCTCCATTGCACCTGCACAGGGGGAGGAACTGTGCCCCCACACATTGTAAAAGATGGGAAACATTGTTTTGTTCTCCAACTTTGCTGTAGTTGCGATCGTCGGCTCTTGTGATGGGGAAGAGATTGGGTGCAGTTCTGCTAGGGGGATGGTCCCAGTTTCCAGGAGGAGGAGGACTGTCTTGGCCACTGCTAAAGCTAATTGGTCCTGCTAGCCCCGTCCACCATCTGGAGGAAGATGACTTGCTTTGTTGCCACTACCAATCTCGGCAAGAAGGGGTTTTACTGTGATTGAGAACCACAATCGGGTGACAGTTTGTGGAATTATTGTTGAGTTTGTGAACTTTGTTGAAATTATTCCTGAACCTTTGCGTCGCTTACTATTGAACCCCTGCACTATGTGTCCCTTTTAAGCCACAGCCAGTATTCAGCGCAACTTATCCAGCACACAGACCCACTGCTTTCAGAAAATACACCTGACCTGAGCTCATCATTGCACATCCATTCCAAGCACGAGGGCTGGATGTGTGAGGTGGATCAGCAGGATGAGTGTTCCAGGACAAAAAGATGGGTCTCATCTCTGCTTTCTTTCACCACTCTGCATATCACGCATATCATAGATGAGAAGAGGGTACAGCAGTGGAGCAGATGAACAGGAGGGTACAGCGGGGGGGGGGGGAATGAGCAGGAGGGGCAGATGTGCAGGGAGGTACAGTGGTGGAAGGGATGAGAAGGGGTTCAGCAGTGGGATAGGTGAGCAGGGGAGTACAGTGACGGACCAGATGAGCAGGGGGGGGGGTTTCAGTGTTGTGCCAGGTGAGCAGGGGGGTAGAGCAGTGGGGAATATGTGAATGGAGCTGTATTGGTGGGGCAGAAGAGCAGGCAGGTAAAGAGGTGAGACAGATGTGCAGTAAGTACATTGGTGGGGCAGATGAGAAATCTGGTTACAGTGGTGCGGCAGATAGCTTCAGTGTTGGGACAGATGAGGTGAGACAGAAGAGCATGGGGATACAGCAGTAGAGCAGATGTGCAGGGAGGTACAGTGATGGGGCAGGTTAGCAGGGGGGGTTACAGTGGTGGGGCAGATGTTCAGTGTTAGGACAGATGAGACTATGGTTCAGTGGGGAGCAGATGTGCATGGAGGTACAGTGGTGGGGCAGATGAGAAAGGGTAATAGTGGTGGGGCAGATGAGCAGATTAGTACAGTGGTGGGGCAGATCTGTAGGGGGTACAGTGATCTAAAGATATGAAGGTGCATGAATTGGGGCTCATCTGAGGTGTGGTAGTGCAGGATGTTAATTTCTCACTACTAAAGTAGTTTACAGCATTTACTTTATAAAAAAAATATGTTTTGTAATTGAGAGTGTGAAGTTGAATTTTTTTTTTTTATAAAATTAGCACACTCCATTTAAAAAAAAAAAAAATTTTTGGCACACTGTGCGCAAAAGGTTGCCTACCCCTCTTATACAGGATTTATGTAGCACCAACAGTTTGCGCAGTGCTTAACAAAATGAAGGCAGACATTGGTTGCATTACAATTTGGAAAAAGAGGAATCGGAGGGCCCTGCTTGTTACAATCTAAAAGGGAGCGTCAATTGATAAGATAATAGCTATGGGGGGATGAGCTGATGGCGAAAGTTAACCGTGTATTAGTTAGAAGCAGGATAGGCTTCTTTAAATTGAAGGGTTTTCAGGGATCCTCCTAAAGATGGATGGATTAGGGGACCTTGCGCTGCATTTTTTTTAATGTAAATTGAATATGGTTGCATTTAATATTGATATTGTAACATTGGGGGGGGGGGGGATCGGGGCTGTCCAGGATTTTTTTTTCTGCCCATACTTAGAAACTGCTGCAGGTCGCACATAAAAAATCATAGCGTGCATGTTATTCAACTCTTTTTGTTGTAAAGTACTTTTGAGCTTCCTATCCATGTACCAATACAGCGGAACTAGGAGGTGATGCACTGTTTACAATTTGACAAGGAAGATGCAAGTTTAGGATGATTCTATCTGTCTCGATCTTAATTGCAGTCCTGTTCTTTCACTCCCCTCTCCCTCTGTGTCCCTTCGATCTCTAGTAACTTTGGCTTTGAACAGAAAAAGATGAACAATGCTCAGGGGGTGATATGCAACTCCAAGCTCATGAAGAGATTTACATTTCAAAGGGATGTGTGGTCACACTTGGCATCTTTGCAAAATTGTAATATTTACCTTTTTGAAAATCCTTTCTAATGTCGACCACTGTTTCCACAGGGTTTTTTTTTTCCTGCTTTTGTTCTCTTCAGTGTTGTTGGAGATTGTTGGGTAATCTAATCTCCACATTTCTCTTCTCATCTCTAGTTTGCGTGCCTGAGGGACCTGATATGCTGAAAAAAGTGTGAGGGCCAGACACAGGCTAAAGTCAGCACAAGAAACCCTACCAAGATCAAGGCAACATTGGACTGATGGGATTTCGTACCGAAGCACCTCTATAATCCAGCTCTTCATTTTAGCTTCATTTTTACCATCATGGCATCCAAGTTTTGGTTGGATGGATGACCTGTCCTAAATCTGTCTGTTGGTAGACTCTGCATTGCACTGTTCCAGCAGCCATTTAGGGCCCGTGGCTCAGAGCGGAGTAACTTCATGCATGGCAAGGTAGATAGTAATGGACTCTGACTAAAATGGAAGTGACTTGACCGTTTCCTGCCCACCCATCATCTCTGGTCAGGACAGGTTAAGGTTGGACATTCACCTTTGCTGGAGGAGCAGTATGCAGGAAGCTGGTTTTCAGGCCACAAATGCTTTCACAGGTAATGTTTTCATCGTTTTTATCTTCTGGTATAAGAGGTTGAGGTTTACAAAACTTCAGGTGTGTGTTTTGTTTTACTATTTTGTAGGCAACAAATTGTTAACCTTTGTGTTTTAGTAAATTGCCTACATTGTTCTGTTGGCAAGCTGCATCCGGTTTAAAATGTCACCTTTTTATATTGTGCGTAGCATTGTACACAATAAATTACTGTAGTATGGGCAACTTCAAACCGTGACTAATAAAAGCTATTCAGTGATCCATTGGTATATTTGTGTGCATGGACATATACATTGTGTGGTTTATATATATAGCAGTCATTAATCTGTTTCCTTCCTCCCCCCAATCCCAGCACTTCCAGGTCCTGTCACTGTTCTGCTCCCTTTACTTGTATCATTTGTCTGATTGTAATGTATGGCTGTTTAAAAATAGTCCCACTATACTGTTCAACACAACACTGAACAAATAATCTATGTAGATCCAGTTTAAAGCCCAACTCCTGGAATAACTCATGGCATTTCTCACACACTATGGATTCATTCGTAACTTGCTTAAAACGGTTCAGACTTTTTTCTTTTATGGTGTTCAACTTCTAGTCATTCATCTGTGACTGGAATGTTTCCAGATTTGGGAGTATACCATGCACAGGCTGAGCAGTATGCTGTTGCTGACTTTTGCCCAGCACACCTGTGCTAAAGCTGTTTCTCTGTGAATTGTATTTTTGTTACAGTGCTAAGCTTTAAATTTTAATATCAAACATAGTAAACGGCTACATAGAAAATTATATTATACAGCACAGTAAAGTAATGCAATGTGTTTATTTTACTAATGTAGCGCCCCCTTACTTTTAGTATGGGCACTACACTAAATTTAGTGGGGAGTGAGAGAGTTATGTTGCTTTCACTGTTAATTCTGTTAGATTGGGTTGCTGTCAATTTTGGAACTGTCCTGTGGGCCAGTTTGTGCTCCGGGGGTGTTGGTCTCACCCCCCGGAGGACAGGTGTCGCCAGAGGGGTTCTAACAGAGCCGCTTTTCCCCAGCAGCCAATTGGAGGCGCATGCTGGGGAGGGGTATATCTGTGGCAGACGCCATTTCTCTGTGTTCTTCGCGGGTTCCAGGTCAAGGTGCGGCACCCACCTTCAGGGTGTGCGCATCCAACGAGCCCCGGCGTTATGGCCTTCCAGGCTGGGGCCCACATGTTACGTGGAGTTCTGGGCAGATGCTGAAAAGGGGTCTCGGGGACTTACTGGGTCTCCAGTTATGCTGCAGATATATCTAAACTGCTGATCAGTGACTCTAACTAAAATTTACTGGGAGGATCTGCTCATCTAATCAGAGACTACAAAGTACTAAGCCTGTGGCAGAGGCATCCTTAGAGCCAGGTTCGTGGCAGGGACCTGTTTCCTCCCAGCGACTTAAAGTGACACTTCGGCTGCCAGGCTTGTGGCAGAAGTCTGTCCGGGGGCACTTCACCCACTCTGGCTAAAGTGGCGATGAATGGTAATTATTTCTATTGAAGGCAGGCTTGCTTTCAATGTTTATCCAAGCCTGATTCTGCAAAGTTCCTTCACTTCATCAACCTGTCCTGTCTACCTCCTGTTGATGTTGGTCGTGTTCGACCGAGGAATAAAGCATTAGAAAACGTCAACCTTCAGCTTGGACATTTTGTTATTGCTCTCAGTGGCTACAATCAATTTGCCTAGACTCGTCAAAGGTAACTTTATATATGCCGATCCCACATCTATCCAGCGGCTCTTGAGGGAGTATCGCTACACTAATTTTATATAGCTTTTTCTGAGAATGCTGAATCGAATCTTAAATGCCTACATCCCACAATTTCTACTTCTTCTGTACTACCTGTGCATTGCAGTGGGAGAACAACTTTCAGTTTCGGTTTCGGCTCCTCTGCCAGCACAGGAGATCCCACTTTCTTGAGTATCTGGATGACATAACCTTGCAGGAACAATCAAAATAAGGCCTTATTTTTTGTATAATCTTTATTTAGAACAAAATGACATGTCATAGCAAACCTTTCCCTATAATCAGTCATAAGCCAAAGAGGACATGAATCAAATGCAAGGTACAGACAATCAAACTAAAAGATGAATAAAATTAAAATAATAGTGGCAGTCGTAGTAAATATTCATGCCCACACAGTCTGTCATCCTATGGTGGAAAAAAATTACTTGTAGAAATGGGGGGAGTGGAATCACGACAGAGGGAATCGTGGCCCCTTGTCCTGGCTGATTACGAGTTCTATGGGATGGTTCTGCCAACGCCAGCAATGCTAGAGCCAAACTAGAAAACATTTGCCTTGGGTCATAAATAGTCTATCCAAGATGACCAAATACTAATAAAGTGGTCACGGGTGCCTCTGCAAGTCGCTATCCAGTCTTCCACTTCCCTGATTTTGTTCATCCTGGGAATTCACTCCTCCCAGGTTGGTGTTGGTAACCTTTTTAATACAGTCTTGTACACTATTTCATTCTAGACTGTCCCAAACTTAAATGCGGAGTTGCAGCAAATGTACTCTGTTCAGCCCATGTCTCTAAACACTAAAACCAGTTTATCATTGGAATGGTTGCTTTCCAGCCCAATGCTTGAATTGGCGAATGGCTTCTCCCTGTGGTGTGGTAAGTACAGATATCGGGCTGGTCAGGAGTTTTGGACTCCCTGTAAGATCAGGGGATGTGATTGTCAGACTCTCATTCCAATTAAATTTGGTCCCTCTACCCAGAGGGGTTTCACTTCAGTGGAGCATACCAAATATAGATCTAATTTTGTCCAGACTCTGGCACAAACTGAATAGGTTCATGTCCAGGGATCCTCGACCTTTGAAATAGATGCACCAATCGCTTACTCAAACACTGTTTTTTTGTTTTTTTTGTTTTTTTTCTCCCCCTAAAGCTCCTGCTTCCTCTTCTTCAGAGGATAGAGAAGGAAGTCATTCTGGTGATTCTCATTGCACCAAAATGGCCCAGCAGGGTGTGGTCCATGTACATAGTCAAACTCCTACTGGACCATCCAAGCCTTCACTCTCTCAGGGTCCTGTGTTCCATCCTGCTTCATAGTTGCTGGTTTTGACAAATTTTGATTCAGAAGCCTTGAGCTAAAAGAATCTTGCCAACTGAAATTGCCACTTTTCTGAAAGCCAGAAAGCCCTCTTCTCGTAGGGATTACTGCTGCATGGGGAAAGCATACTTTGCTTGGTGTGGAAAGGGAAAGCTTTATCCCATAAACAATGCATGATTGGTCAAGTCCTTAGCCCTGAGATTTCTGCCTTGACGGTGCTCTTTCGGAGACTGGTGTTTTCCCACCCCCTTAGAGTATTTGTGCAAGGGATGGTTTAGTGTTCCACCAGCATACTGCCTGCTAACTTTACTGGACCTCAGTCTGGTGGTGGCTTTTTAGAGGCCATTGTGGGTCACCCTCTATCATGCAAGGTTGCTTTATTGTGGCTATCACTTTGATTAGGAGGGTACCTGATTTTGCAGCTTTTAAGGAACCATTTCTTGGAATGCAGAGGGTTGTTTTGAGTCCACCTAATTTCATTCCTGCCTGAGTGGCCCCAGCATTTTATATGAATAGTGCTGCCTTTCCTTTGTCGGACTTTAAAACATCTGAAGGAGATTGCTCTCCACTGCCTGAATGTGACTGTGCCGCCCCACTAGGGCATAGAATTGTATATATTGTTTCTCTGAACCATTTTTCTATGGACGTTTGTTTAGTTCACATGCTGCCATCTAGTGACCTTTTATGGTAATGCACTGGTTTTCCGTGTCATTTCTCTGATGTATGACATTCTTTATATGTAATGCTCCGCCCTTCTTTCTGTTATTTGTACTTCCTGTGTAATGGAGACAGCTACAGGCCATATGTAGCAGGGCTTATGTATTCTGCATGGTAAGCTACAGACAATATTTTTTGACCGCATAAGTACCACAACCTATTCATCTGTTGTATCCTGTCATCTGCTGTAACCCAAATACCCAATAAGCACCTCTGCAAATAGAATCGGTACTTGGTGAGTTCAAGCTATCTGATGAGGATTGTCCTTAGTCACTATTCTGACTCTGATTGTTTGAAGCGATCTATCATTTGTGAGACCTCCTATGCCTGGCCTGTATAAGTTGATATAGTCACTAAGACAATGCTACCTCAGTCATTGCATTTGCTTTGGCAATTGGACACCTGGTTCATGTTGCCTGAAGTTCTCCTGGAAAGGACAGACTGCCTCTTGAGCCACAGTTGCTAGGTGGATTTGTCAAATTTATTACCAGAAGTGTTGGTTCTTCATGGGCTTTTCAGCTTAAGGTCTTGGTTTCCAAAAGCTGTAGGGTGGCCATCTTGTCTACTGCTCCTACATTTGCCAAGTTTTACCCAGTGGTTGTTTAGGCCTTGGCAGATTCCAGCTTTAGTTGGAAAATGCTGCAGCTGGCCCTTTTTTGAGGGCCGTGTCAGTAGTTCCTCTTCTTGGGTTACTGTTGGGCCTGCTAGCCATTGTTTGCTTTTGCCCTCCCCTCGTGGTATTACTTTGACATCCGTCCCTCTCCTCTGGATTTACTCTAAAATGGATGACATAACTTCATCAATGCTGCTTTACTCCATGAGTGGTTATGTTGGGCCGTGTCCAGCTTTGCTATTTGCCCAGGATTCAATTACCTGGAGATGAAGCATAACTCTGTAGTCTTTAACAGATCGCCAACTGTAAAAACCAACAGTTGTAATACAAGTTTTTTTGAGATGGTTGTGCTTTATTAACCTTTCAGGTCTTATTTATAGATTGTATATCTGAACAATCAAGTGTCCTTGTTTCGTTTCATGTTGGTCTTCCCTCTAAAGGATTTTGTTGCTCAAAAGAAAGTGGTGGTGGTGTGGTTCCAATCAGCAAAAGTGTAATTATTTTCAACTTCTGATGTAATGAAGGAATTCAGTTGGCATGGTCAGATTTTTTTTTTTTTTTACATATACTAGTTTATTTGAACACTGGGCACTTAAGCCCCTCTAATAATCAGACCCATTTTCAGCTTTCGATGCTCACATTTTGAATAATTACTCTCTTTTTTTTTTAATACAAATAGAGCTTTCTTTTGGTGGTATTTGATCACCTCCTGTGTTTTTTATTTTTTGTGCTATAAATTACTTGAGACCCTAACATGCCAGAAAAGTACAAATACCCCCTAAATTACCTCTTTTTGAAAATAAGACCTTCCAAGGTATTAAGAAAGAGGCATGGTGAGTTTTTTTGAAGTTGTCATTTTTTTACCACAAGTCTTTGCAATAATCAAGATTTTTTTTTTCCTCACAAAATTGTCATATTAGCAGGTTATTTCTAGGGTTGTCCCGATACCATTTTTTTTAGGACCGATACTTTTTTTCATGTACTCGCTGATACCGAATACCGATACTTTTTTAAATGTGTCCCCAAATGCAGCCGTGTCCCCCCACATATGCAGCCGTGTCCCCCCAATAAATCCATTCATGTCCCCCATACCTAGATGATGCCGCTGCCGCGTTAATCAGCGTGCGGGGAACATTACAGGCAGCTTTCGTTTGAATAGCTGTGTTTCCCGCCACGCCGTGTATAGACACTCCCCCTTGCTCGGGATTGGACAGATCACCCGTCCAATCCCGAGCAAGGGGGAGTGTCTATACGCGGCGCGGCAGGGAACACAGCTATTCAAACGAAAGCTGCCTGTAATGTTCCCCGCATGCTGATTAACACGGCGGCGGCGGTTTTGCGGTATGCAGCGGCGGTGGCTTTGCGGTGGTGGCGCGTTGCAGGGGGGGACAAGTATTCGGCCAGGCATCGGGAGCATTTGCAGGAGTACAAGTACTCCCGCAAATACTCGGTATCGGTCCCGATATCGGTATCGGGACAACCCTAGTTATTTCTCACACAAAGCATATGCATACCACAAATTACACCCCAAAACACATTCTGCTATTACTCCGAAGTATGGCGATGCCACATGTGTGAGACTTTTACACAGCGTAACCACATACATAGGCCCAACATGCAGGGAGCACCATCAGGCGTTCTGGAGCACCCTGGCCAATTCTGACATTTCTCTCCTACATGTAAAAATCATCATTTATTTTCTAGAAAATTACATAGAACCCCAAAACATTTTTTTTTTTTTTTAGCAGAGACCCTAGAGAATACAATGGCGGTTGTTTGCAATATTTATCTCGCACGGTATTTGCGCAGCAATTTTTCAAACGTGTTTTAAAAAAAAAAGTTTTGTGCTTCAAAAATAAATAAAACGGTAAAGTTAGCCCAATGTTTTTGCATAATGTGAAAGATAAAGTTAGGCCGAGTAAATAGATACCCAACATGTCACCCTTCAAAATTGCACACGCTCGTGGAATGGCGCAAAACTTCGCTACTTAAAAATCTCCATAGGTAGGCGACGCTTTAAACATTTTTACTGGTTTTTACTGGTTACATGTTTTTAGTTAGAGGAGGTCTAGGGCCAAAATTATTGCTCGCTCTCCAACGTTCGCAGGGACACACGTGTGGTTTGAACACAGTTTTCATATGTGGGCGGCGGGACTTGCGTATGCGTTCGCTTCTGCATGCAAGTTACCGGGGACAGGGTCACTTTAAAAAAAAAAATGTTTTACTTTTTTTTCCAAAAAAAATATTTTTTGATCACTTTTATTCCTATTACAAGGAATATAAACATCCCTTGTAATAGGAATATGGCAAGACAGGTCCTCTTTACAGTGAGATATGGGGTCAATAAGATCCCGCATCTCACCTCTAGGCTGGAAAGACAAATAAAAAAATAAAAAAAAGTTATCCTGGCTTTGATCGTAGCAGTGAGTCAGTAGACTCAGGGAGGGGGGGGGGGGGGGTGTTACCAGAAAAAGGCACCTCACTGGGGATTCTTCCATGTATGTCTGGGTGAAGTCCACAGATAGGACTGAAGTTTAAGTGAGCTTGAGGCTGGTAGTGAGCTCCTTAATGAGGAGTTCCACCCAAATTTGGAACTTCCTCTTGTTCCACTCCTCACTTGGGGGGGAGTGGGGTTTCAGTAGGAGTGGGACTTCCTGTCCCACTTCCTGCTTCCGCCGAGGGGCTGGTTAGGCGATTAAGCCTTAATCGCCTACACCAGCCCCTCCCTGTAGGCGATCACATGGGACACTGACAGGTCCCATGCGATCGCCTCTCCAATCAGCGGCGAGCCACGCGCGCATGCGCAGTGGGTGCCCGGCCGTGAAGCCGAAGGCTGTCACGGCTGGGTGCCCACAGTCGAGATGGAGACGCCGGCTGGGGGGGGGGGAAGAGGAGCGGAGCCCAGGTCGGCACGTCGCTGGAACGCAGGAGCAGGTAAGTGAGTGTTTATTAAAAGCCAGCAGCTACACTTTTTGTAGCTGCTGACTTTTAATAAACACAATTTTGGCTGGAACACCCCTTTAACTCTCATAATGTAGTTGCGATCCCCTACTCTTTGCTTAAAGGAATGATTATTATTTTTTTTGCTGAAACTACTGTTTACAGGGTATAGAGACATAATAGTTAACTGATTCCTTTTAAAAACTATTAAAAATAGATAAAAATCAATCATATTATGTACCTGTAGTTTTTTAGTTTCGTTTTTGCATCTAGTTTCGTTTTTGCATGTTATCCTGTATCCTGTGCTATACAGAGCCAAAGAGCAGTGATGGTTTGGAAAACGAAATTAGAAGCTCCCAGTACTGTGGTCCTTGGGAAACAGACAACCAGGAAATGTCCAGAACAGAGGAGAATTACAGCAACATCCAACCAAAAACAAACAATGAGGACATGAAACCAGGATTGCAGTAAGGTAAAGGAAGCTATTTAGCTGCGGGACAGTGGCACTGCTGGGCGAGAGCCCGTAGCTATACGTCCTTTAGCGGCCGCTATTGGGCGCGTGCCCCCGAGTCCCGTGCCCGGTGGGTACGATCGCCGCCGGGCACGCACGCGCACTCGTTCGTTACAGAGCGGGGAACGGGAGCTATGTGTGTAAACACATAGCTCTCGTTCCTGTCAGCGGGGGAAACGCTGATCTTCTGTTCATACAATGTATGAACAGAAGATCAGTGATTTCCCCTAGTGCGTCCACCCCCCCATACAGTTAGAACACACCCAGGAACACACTTAACCCCTTCCCTGCCCCCTAGTGTTAACACCTTCACTGCCAATGGCATTTTTATAGTAATAAAATGCATTTTTATAGCATTGATCGCGATAAAAATGCCAATGGCCCCAAAAATGTGTCAAAAGTGTGCCCGCCATAATGTCGCAGTGCTGAAAAAAAATGCTGATCGCCGCCATTACTAGTAAAAAAAAATATATTGATAAAAATGCCATAAAACGACCCCCTATTTTGTAAACGCTATAACTTTTGCGCAAACCAATCAATAAACGCTTATTGCAATTTTTTTTTTCTTTTACGAAAAATATGTAGAAAAATACGTATCGGCCTAAACTGAGAAAAAAAAAAGTTTTTTTATATATTTTTGGGGGATATTTATTATAGCAAAAAGTAAAAAAATATTGAATTTTTTCAAAATTGTCGCTCTATTTTTGTTTATAGCGCAAAAAATAAAAACCGCAGAGATGATCAAATACCACCAAAAGAAAGCGGGGAAAAAAAGGATTCCAATTTTGTTTGGGAGCCTTGTCGCACGACCGCGCAATGGTCAGTTAAAGCGACGCAGTGCCGAATCACAAAAAGTGCTCTGGTCATTGGACAGCAATATGGTCCGGGGCTTAAGTGGTTAACCACTTAAGCCCCGGACCAATATGCTGCTAAATGCCCAGAGGCGTTTTTACAATTCGGCACTGCGTCGCTTTAACAGACAATTGCGCCGTCGTGCGACGTGGCTCCCAAACAAAATTTGCGTCCTTTTCTTCCCACAAACAGAGCTTTCTTTTGATGGTATTCGATTGCCTCTGCGATTTTTAGCGCTATAAACAAAAATAGAGCGTCATTTTTGAAAAAAAAAATATATATTTTTTAATTTTGTTATGGGAAAAATCGAATAAACGAAATCTTAGTCAAACATTTAGGCCAAAATGTATTCAGCCACATGTCTTTAGTAAAAAAAAATCGCAATAAAACGATCGCTTAGTGACGCTGGCAATAGGGGGTGAAAGGGTAAACTAGGGCGGTGATCAAGGGGTTAAAACTTTATTGGGGGGGTACGGTGCTACCCTGGACCTAACACTAACTGCCTGTCACACTGACACTAAATGCAGTGATCAGTAAATATTAGGGGTGCAACGGATCAAAAATCGCACGGTTCGGATCGTTCCACGGTTCGGATCAGCAAAAAAAAAGACAGTGACCCCCCCCCCCCCCCCAAGTAGTACAGGCACACAGTGACCTCCCCCCCCCCCCCCAAGTAGTACAGGCACACAGTGACCCTTCCCACCATAGTGCAGGCACACAGTGACCTCCCCCCCCCCATGTAGTACAGGCACAGTGACCCTTCCCACCATAGTGCAGGCACACAGTGACCTCCCCCCCCAAGTAGTACAGGCACACAGTGACCCTTCCCACCATAGTACAGGCAGTCAGTGACCTCCTCCCGCCCCCCCCCCCTCTGTAGTACAGGCAAACAGTGAGCCCCTCCCCCCCGTGCAGACCTCAGATCAGATAGCGGCGTGTGTGTCCCTTGAGCGCGGTCTCCTCCTCCTCTGTGGGTGTAAACAGAGAGGAGGGGCCGCCGCTGGGTGAGCCAAGATGGCCGCGGCTCCGGAGCTAGGCCGAAGCCGCGGCCTTTCCTAATGCTATGCCCGCGGCAGTAGTCCACGGATCGCATAGCGATTCGATCCGTAGGGGGTGACCCGTTTGGATCACGGATCAACCGTGATCCGTTGCACCCCTAGTAAATATATGATCACTGCAATTAGTGACAGTGTGACAGGGGGGTGATCGGAAGGGGTTAAATGTGCCTATGTGTGTGGTGTCAGTGTAGTGTTGGTGCAACTTACTGTCAGTCTTCTCTCCTCTCGGCGGATTGAAAATACCGCTGAGAGGAGAGCCGACATCACTTCCTCTGCCAGTGTTTACATTACACAGGCAGAGGAAGTGACTCGGCGGAGGCTCAGGGAATTGGCTAGGAGCGATCACGAGGGGCGGACAAAAACGAACAGCCGCCCCCTCGTCCCGGATCGCTCCCGGAGGTAAGCCGCCCTCCGCACACAGCGGAGGGGTCCCGATCGGACCCCCTAGAAGGCAGGGACGTACATGTATGCCCATCTGCCTGTACGTGTCATTCTGTGGACGTACATAGTCGTGCGGCGGGCGTTAAGCGGTTAACCACTTAAGGACCCCTCACTGTAGATATACATCCTTTTTTTAAAGATGGCTATCTCGGTAACGGCAGCAGCTGCTGCCAAAACTGAGATATCCATCTTTTCAGTGAGCGGTCTTGTACACGATAACGGCGGTCTCCGCGGCGGATTCGCCGTTATCGGTGGCGGTAGAGGGCCCCCCGGCGATTGGGTCCTCTATTGTGCTGTGTGGGGAATGCGAGAGAGGGCAAGATGGCCCCCACCCGTCCCCATAGCTTTGCTGGGCGGAAGTGACGTCAAAACGTCAGTCCCGCCCATGCGTCTTAACCGGTTAAGTACCGCCACATGTACATTTTACGTCAGAATGGCACGTACAGGCACATTGGCGTACCTGTACGTCCCTGCCTAGACGTGGGTCAGGGGTCCGATTTGGACCCCCCCGGTACATGCAGCGGTTCCCGTGGTTGTGCGAGCGATCCGGGATGAGGGGGCGGCTGTTGGTTTTCGTCTGCTCCCAGCCAATGCGCGTCCTCCCCGCGTGTTACTTCCTCTGCCTGTGTAATGTAAACACTGGCAGAGGAAGTGATGTGAGCTCTCCTCTCGGTGGTATTTTCAATCCGCCGAGAGGAGAGAAGACTTACACAGTAAGTCGCACCAACACTACACTGACACCACACACACAGGCACATTTAACCCCTCCCGATCACCCCCCCCCCACCCCCCTGTCACAGTGTCACTGATTGCAGTGATCATATATTTACTGATCACTGCATTTAGTGTGACAGGCAGTTAGTGTTGGGTTCAGGGTAGCCCCGTACCCCCCCTAATAAAGTTTTGACCCCTTGATCACCGCCCTGGTTAATCCTTTCACCCCCTATTGCCAGTGTCACTAAGCGATCATTTTTCTGATCGCTGCATTAGTGTCACTGTTGCCGCTAGGTAGCTAATTTTTTTTTATTGCATTTTTTTTTTTACTAAAGCCATGTGGCTGAATACATTTTGGCCTAAATGTTTGACTAAAATTTTGTTTATTCGATTTTTCTTATAACAAAAAGTAAAAAATATTATTTTTTTTTTTCAAAAATGTCGCTCTAGTTTTATTTATAGCACAAACAATAAAAATCACAGAGGCGATCAAATACCATCAAAAGAAAGCTCTATTTGTGGGAAGAAAAGGACGCAAATTTTGTTTGGGAGCCACATCGCACGACCGCGCAACTGTCTGTTAAAGCGACGCAGTGCCGAATTGTAAAAACGCCTCTGGGCATTTCGCAGCATATTGGTCCGGGTGTTAAGTGGTTAAAGAAACATTTTTTTCTTTATTTTTTTTGTCATTTGAAAAAATGACAATTTCCATTTTTTTTTTTTGCATTTAAGTCTTAATATGAGATCTGAAGTCTTTTTGACCCCAGGTCTCATATTTAAAGGGACCTGTCATGCTTTTTTCTATTACAAGGGATGTTTACATTCCTTGAAATAGGAATAAAAGTGATCAAATTTGTTTGTTTTTTTCAGTGTAAAAAATAATAAAATGAATAAAAATAAGAAAACAAAAACCATTTTTTTTTTAAATCGCCCTGTCCCGACAAGCTCGCGCACAGAAGTGAACGCATGTGTGAGTAGGCCCGCATATGAAAACGGTGTTCAAACTACACAAGTGAGGTGTCGCTGCAATCGTTGGAGTGAGAGCAATAATTCTAGCTCTAGACCTACTCTGTAGCTAAAAAGATGCAACCTATAGAATGTTTTAAACGTCGCCTATCGAGATTTTTAAGGGTAAAAGTTTGACGCCACGCCATGAGCGGGCGCAATTTTTAAGTGTGACATGTTGGGTATCATTTTACTTGGCGTAACATTATCTTTCACAATATATAAAAAAATTGGGCCAAAGTGCGCTTGTAAGACTGCTGCACAAATACGGTGTGACAAAAAGTATTGCAATGACCGCCATTTTATTCTCTTGGGTGTTAAAACCCCTAAACATTATATATTTTTTTCTAAGTAATTTTCTAGCAGAAAAAAACTGTTTTAGCCTTGCAAACACCAAATCTGAAAAACACCCAAGGTCCTTAAGTGGTTAATAGCAGGATGGTGGTCGTTCTCCAGTTCCTGGGGATCATCAGTATTAACAATTTTTTATTTTTTATTTGGTTTAAGTTGGTTTTGTTTGTCTTTTGAGATAATAGCTTTGCTCGTTCTTGCACGCTTAGAGTCGGTTCACACTGGGGCGACTTCAGATCCGACTTGAAGTCGTCTCAAGTCGTCCCAAATCGCGCTGTCTAGAAAAATAATGCAAGTGAATGGGAGCGGTGTTAATACACACTACTCAAGTCGCTCCGACTTTTGAAAAGGGTCCTGTACGATTTCAATCCGACTCCTAGGCGATTTGTACCCATTGATTTCAATGGAAGTCGCTTCCAAGTCTGATCACTGTTCAAACTGAGGCGATTTTACAGGAAGTAGAGAGGAATTTACCCAGAAGCCCCCAGGTACTGCACAGTCCCCAGGCTGACCCCACCTTCTTGGCACAGATTGCTTTCAGTTTCAACGTTATCTCTGTATGTACCATGGCTACCAGAGGAGGAAATAGAAGAGAGGCAGTCGATAATGAGTCCCTCATCAGGCTTATAAAAGAGAGACCATGCCTCTACAACAAGAAGGACCCTGGGTACAAGGACCAACTCAAGAGGGACAATGCCTGGCTGGACATTGCTCAGCTGACATACAAGGATTGGGACACATTGTCTGAGACCGTCCGCACTGCCAAATGTAAGTTAAACCTTTATTATATGTCTAATTTCCTTGGCTAGGCATGCTGGTTGTAGTTCCATACAGGCCACCTGTTTGCACAGAGAATGGCGGCATGAACTCCCTCTTGAAGACAGCAAGACTAGAACACACCGGCATCAATAGATCCCCTGTCAGGAACAGTATATCCCCTGCTGGCAATAGTAGATGCCTGTCAGGAACCATAGATCCCCAAACAGTAGATCCCTACAGGAAAATTAGTTCACATGTCAAGAACAATATATCCCCAACAACAGTAGAATAGATCCCCCACAACAATAGATCCCTTAGGCCTCGTACACACGATCGAATCTGTCTGCTGAAAGCCGTCTGATGGCCGTCCCAGCAGACAGATTCGATCGTGTGTACGGGCAAACAGACGGATTTGTCCACCCGACAGATTTCAAAGCATTGCTTTGAAATCTGTCGGCTGCAAACCCGTCTGCCAACATGTCTGCTGGTTAGTACACTTACCAGCAGACATGTCGTCTCGCACCGGCGCCGAATGGATTCGGCGCATGCGCGGAAGTGTTTTACTTCCTGGTGCGGTGCCGTGGCGGCGTCAACGTCACCGCCACGTGACCGACACGTCAGCGCGCTGTCTGCTGGCGGGGATTTTGGTTTGCTCGTGTGTACGAGGCCTGATAGTAACAAAAGTTCCTGCGACAACAATAGATCCATGACAAATGTAGATCCCTAACAGAAATAATAGAACCCCCGACAGCAATAGATCCCTGTTTGGAACAAAAGTTCCTGCGACAACAAGAGATCCATGATAAATGTAGATCCCTAACAGAAACAATAGATCCCCGACAGCAATAGATCCCTGATAGTAACAAAAGTTCCTGCGACAACAAGAGATCCATGACAAATGTACATCCCTAACAGAAACAATAGATCCCTGACAGCAATAGATCCCTGATAGTAACAAAGGTTCCTGCGACAGCAATAGATCCATGACAAATGTAGATCCCTAACAGAAACAATAGATCCCCGACAGCAATAGATCCCTGTTTGGAACAAAAGTTCCTGCGACAACAATAGATCCATGACAAATGTACATCCCTAACAGAAACAATAGATCCCTACTGTTTATGTTAGGGATCTACATTTATCATGGATCTGTTGTTGTCGCATGAACTTTTGTTACTATCAGGGATCTATTGCTGTCGGGGATCTATTGTTTCTGTTAGGGATCTACATTTATCATGGATCTCTTGTTGTCGCAGGAACTTTTGTTACTATCAGGGATCTATTGCTGTCGGGGATCTATTGCTTCTGTTAGGGATGTACATTTATCATGGATCTGTTGTTGTCACATGAACTTTTGTTACTATCAGGGATCTATTGCTGTCGGGGATCTATTGTTTCTGTTAGGGATCTACATTTATCATGGATCTCTTGTTGTCGCAGGAACTTTTGTTACTATCAGGGATCTATTGCTGTCGGGATCTATTGTTTCTGTTAGGGATGTACATTTATCATGGATCTGTTGTCGTCGCATGAACTTTTGTTACTATCAGGGATCTATTGCTGTCGGGGGATCTATTGTTTCTGTTAGGGATGTACATTTGTCATGGATCTATTTTTGACGCAGGAACTTTTGTTACTATCAGGGATCTATTGCTGTCGGGGATCTATTGTTTCTGTTAGGAATCTACATTTGTCATGGATCTATTGTTGTCGCAGGAACTTTTGTTACTATCAGGGATCTATTGCTGTCGGGGGATCTATTGTTTCTGTTAGGGATGTACATTTGTCATGGATCTATTGTTGACGCAGGAACTTTTGTTCCAAACAGGGATCTATTGCTGTAGGGGGATCTATTGTTTCTGTTAGGGATGTACATTTGTCATTGATCTATTGTTGACGCAGGAACTTTTGTTACTATCAGGGATCTACTGCTGTCGGGGATCTATTGTTTCTGTTAGGGATGTACATTTGTCATGGATCTATTGTTGTTGCAGGAACTTTTGCTACTATCAGGGATCTATTATTGTGGGGGGATCTATTGTCACATTCACTACAGTGTATAGTCGGCATAGGTGCATCAAAAGCAATTATGCTAAATAGCAACATTTGCCATTTTATTCTCTAGGGACAATGCTAAAATGACGCAGTGCCGAATCGCCAAAAAATGGCCAGGTCCTTTACCAGCATAATTATATACACAGACAAATATGTACTTGCCTTGTGATTGACATCCGGGTATAATTGAAAAATTTGTCCTCAAAACCACGCATCTTCTCATACATGGCCCAGAACTGCCCTCTGTTAGCTCTATTAGAAATTATTGGATGGATCCAATAGCGCCGTCTTCTTCTCATCCTCATCCTTCGCTTCCTTTCTTCCTCTTCCTCTTCCGTCAATACTGCCAAACCAGCTGTTATGACAGCTGCCATTAGGTAACGCACAGGGAGCATTTTGGACACAGAAAAACAGGGAAGAAGAAATTAAACAGGAAGAAGAATGATGTCAGAAGAGCTTAGTAACTCTGATTGGCCATTTCTGACATTCCCTGTCCTGGAGGAGACTTGTAAATCGCCCCAGATCGCCCCAGGTCGCCTTGTGGTTCATGTTCAAGTCGTGTCGGAATCGCCTCTGAAAGTCGCTTTGAAAGTCGGATCGCCTCAGTGTGAACCGAGTCGGTTCACACTGGGGCGACACGACTTCCAGGCGATCTGGGGAGATTTACAACATGACTTGAAGTCCTTTTCAGGTCAGGAATCATTCCAGTGGCCAATAAAACAACAATCAGCTCTGGGAGAGAGAGGGAGAGGGAGGGGTTTGCCTGAGAAATGTATGTTATCTTGCTGGGAAGTAGCTTCAATTAAAACAGTGATCAGACTTGGAAGCGACTTCCATTGAAATCAATGGGTAAAAATCGCCTAGAAGTCTGATTGAAGTAGTACAGGAACCTCTTCTGAAGTCGGAGCGACATGAGTAGTGTGTATTAACACCGCTCCCATTCACTTACATTGCTTTTCTGGACAGCACGACTTGGGACGACTTGAGACGACTTCAAGTCGGATCCCAAGTCGCCCCAGTGTGAACCGACCCTTAGAAGTGTGTGTTGTGGTTTTTTTTATTTATTTTTTATTGTAATCATCTGTTATGTGCTAGCTATACCCTGAATATGATGGATAGGTGGAATTATATAAAATTCAAATCGTATATAAAAAAACTGTTAAATTGATATTTCCAACATAATGCAATATTTACTAGTGAATATTGCAAGAAAAAACATAATTTTACAGTGGTTGACCGTGATATTGTGTCAATCTCGCTCCCTTCCTCGGCGAAATTGAGCACTTGCGAGCCCCATCGCCGAGCTGGCTTGCCGCGATGGAGACAAAGCCGTCCATAGAAGCGACGGGGATCCGATGCGGATTCCCGCCAATTCTACACGTGGGCGGAGTTTGTTATGAATCCTGAGAAGGAAGTCCCCACCGGATTTTAAATAAAAATCCGGCATGGGTTCCCCCCTCAGGAGCATAACGGGCCCTTAGGTCTGGTATGGGTTGTAAGGAGACCCCCCCTACGCCGAAAAAACGGCGTGGGGGTCCCCCCACAATCCATACCAGACCCGTATCCAAAGCACGCCGGCCGGTCAGGAGGGGAGTGGGGGCGAGCGAGCACCCCCCCCTCCTGAGCCGTACCGGGCAGCATGCCCTCAACATGGGGGGCTCTGGGGCAGGGGGCGCACTGCGGCCCCCCACCCCAGAGCACCCTGTCCCCATGTTGATGAGGACAGGGCCCCTTCCCGACAACCCTGGCCGTTGGTTGTCGGGGTATGCGGGCGGGAGGCTTATCGGAATCTGGAAGCCCCCTTTAATAAGGGGGCCCCCAGATACCGGCCCCCCACCCTAAGTGAATGAGTATGGGGTACATTGTACCCCTACCCATTCACCTGCAAGAAAAGTGTAAACACAAATAAACCACACAGTGTATTGAAATATTTTATTAGTTGGCCGCCGGGGGGGGGGTGTGTATGATCGCTTTTATAAAAGCGTCCCCCTCCGGCGGGCTTCTGCGGGGGGGTGGGTGCCGCTGTTCTTCACCGCCGCCTGGTTCTCTTCCGCCGCCGGGGGGGGCGCTTTGATAAAAGCGCCCACCACCCGGCGGGCTTCCTTCGACATCTTCGGCGGCGGGGGGGGTCTTCTCCCACTCTCCGGGGGTCTTCTCCCACTCTCCGGGGGTCTTCTCCGGCTCTCCGGGGGTCTTCTCCGCTCTCCGGGGGTCTTCTTCTTCAGGACTCGCCGCCGCTATCTTCGTGTTAGCTCAATTACTGGCGGCGGCGAGTCCCCTCTTCTGTGACGTCTTCTTCTTCTCTTCTCCAGATGTTGACGCGACGCTTCCTTCCGCTGTTATGGCTGGCGCGCGGCTCGCAGCGAGTTATATAGGCCTGTCTTGTGACGTCGCAGTCCCATCATGCTCCGGTAGGTAGCACGTGCTACCTACCGGAGCATGATGGGACTGCGACGTCACAAGACAGGCCTATATAACTCGCTGCGAGCCGCGCGCCAGCCATAACAGCGGAAGGAAGCGTCGCGTCAACATCTGGAGAAGAGAAGAAGAAGACGTCACAGAAGAGGGGACTCGCCGCCGCCAGTAATTGAGCTAACACGAAGATAGCGGCGGCGAGAGCCGGAGAAGACCCCCGGAGAGCCGGAGAAGACCCCCCCGCCGCCAAAGATGTCGAAGGAAGCCCACCGGGTGGTGGGCGCTTTTATCAGCGCCCCCCCCCCGGCGGCGGAAGAGAACCAGACGGCGGTGAAGAACAGCGGCACCCACCCCCCCGCAGAAGCCCGCCGGAGGGGGACGCTTTTATAAAAGCGATCATACACACCCCCCCCCCGGCGGCCAACTAATAAAATATTTCAATACACTGTGTGGTTTATTTGTGTTTACACTTTTCTTGCAGGTGAATGGGTAGGGGTACAATGTACCCCATACTCATTCACTTAGGGTGGGGGGGGCGGTATCTGGGGGCCCCCTTATCAAAAGGGGCTTCCAGATTCCGATAAGCCTTCCGCCCGCATACCCCGACAACCAACGGCCAGGGTTGTCGGGAAGGGGCCCTGTCCTCATCAACATGGGGACAGGGTGCTCTGGGGTGGGGGGCCGCAGTGCGCCCCCTGCCCCAGAGCACCTGACCCCCCCATGTTGAGGGCATGCTGCCCGGTACGGCTCAGGAGGGGGGGGGGCGCTCGCTCGCCCCCACTCCCCTCCTGACCGGCCGGCCGGCGTGCTTTGGATACGGGTCTGGTATGGATTGTGGGGGGACCCCCACGCCGTTTTTTCGGCGTAGGGGGGGTCTCCTTACAACCCATACGAGACCTAAGGGCCCGTTATGCTCCTGAGGGGGGAACCCATGCCGGATTTTTATTTAAAATCCGGCGGGGACTTCCTTCTCAGGATTCATAACAAACTCCGCCCACGTGTAGAATTGGCGGGAATCCGCGTCGGATCCCCGTCGCATCCCTGTCGCTTCTTTGACGCACTCGCTGGAACGTGCTTTTACTATTCCAGCGAGTGCGAGATGTCGGCAGCCTGTCGCCGAGAATCGGCGCGATGCTGTCGTGCTATAAACACATTCTCGGCGGCAGGCACTGTACGTGTTTGTTTTTGATACAACAAAACTTCAGCTTAGCCTATTGTAAGGAATGCAGTTTACAAAAAGGACACAAGATGTCACTAATGCTCAATGCTATGCTATGTATACTCTATGATATGTGGTGTATTTCCTATCTATAGTGATCTACTTGTTGGTTTCTTTTTCCTGCCTGTGAGCTGTGTGTGTGCTCCTTCATACCATGTGCAGAGAGACATCTTTGTCTGATGTTCCAATAAAGACGCCAGTTCCTGTTACTACACGTCGTCTGATCTCAATTGACTCCGCTGGATCTATCAATCGTACTTTGCAACAGATTATGGGCCCAGTGTCCGGATAAAGTCTTATGACCAGGTACGACCTAAGCAGAACAAAGCCTCAAACGGAAGACAGCGTGGCTAATGCAGAGATTGACATAAGGAAGCTTTCCAGAGACATCTCCTATAGACAGTAGGACTGTTTATATATAAAGGAGGGATAAAATGGCCAGAAACTCAAAGCTTAAACTCTCGGTGGCCAAGTTGAACAATGACAATTATCAGCTATGGAAGTTTAAAGTGGAAATGCTGTTATCCAGAGATGACTTGTGGGAGGTTACCACTACAGAGAGGCCACAGGATAATAATCAAGTCTGGGACAAGAAAAACAGACAAGCACGTGCCACAATACGTTTACTAGTAGAAGATGATCAGCTCATTCATATACGCAATGAGGACACAGCGAAAGGCATGTGGGATGTACTAAAAAAGACTGCATGAAAGATGCAGTTTAAACAAAAAGCTGTTTATATTGCGAAAAATTTACAAAATTAGACTTGGCAGAGAACAGGACAAGCAGGAGCATATAAACGCAATGCTGGAAGTGACTGCGCAACTCGGATCAAGCGGGAGAATATAACCGTCACATTGCAGCCGTGTTATGCAGTTTGCCTGATACATACTGCACTAATCAATGCACTGGAGACACGACCTGAGATAGATCTGACGGTAGCATTTGTAAAAACCAGGCTCATAGGTGAGTATCGGAGAAGAAAGGAATTAGTGCATGACGCCACAGAATCCAAAACCAGTACCGCTCTTAAAGCTACAGATGCAAGATTACACAGGAAAGAGTCCAGGGTGTGTTTCAGTTGTCACAAACGGGGACACATGAAGAAAGACTGTACTATATGGAAAGCAGAGCAAATGAGACAACGTCCCTCTTATGCTAAACAAAATGTCAAAACCACAATCAATGACCCAAGAGAAGGCAAGTGGAATGCCACGTTTAAAGCGACAGGCAACAATAAATGCCAAGACTGGTGCATCGATTCAGGGGCAACCAATCGCATGACGAATGATAAATTCCAAGGTGACAAGTGTTCCATTTTAAACGGCAAACAGACAATAGCAAGCGCCAAGCTGAATGATCATCTATATCACCTTGACACAGTGAAGGAAAAGGTGAGACTATGTACACACAAGCACAATGACTGTATACATATATGGCACAGATGTCTAGGTCACAGACACCCAGAATGCATACAGGAACTACAGAGGAGGAATCTGACAAGGGATCTAATAGTATCCCATTGTCCACTCACTGCTAAATGTGAATGTTGCATTAAATCCAAAGCTACGAGAGCAACACTTCCCAAAATCAGCCAGAAGAGAGCCTCAAGACCACTTTACTTGGTTCACTGTGACGTGTGTGGTACCCTAAACCCACCAACACCTGGAGGCAACAGGTACATAGTGACTTTCATAGACTACTTAAGATATACAGTCACCTACCTAATGCAACACAAGAGTGAAGTTTTTGACAAATTACAAGACTATATAACAGACAAGTAACAAGTTTCAGAGGAAGCCTCTCATACTTCGGAGCGATAATTTAGGTGAATTCACAGGAAGTAAGATACAAGAGTACTTAAAAAGGCATGGAATAGAACATCAAAAGACAGTCCCGTATACACCAGAACAAAATGGAGTAGCTGAAAGAATAGAACTCTGACCGAAATGATCAGATGTATGCTGACAGACTCTGGACTACCACAAAAATACTGGGTGAGGCAGCCATGACAGCTACATATCTGCAGAACAGACTTCTTTCCAGAACAGTGGAGAAAACCCCATATGAGCTATGGCACAATGAAAAGCCAAGTGTAAAACACCTAAGAGTTTTTGGATGCAAAGCATTCATCTACATAAAGAAAAACGTACCAAACTCCAAAACAGAGCGTTTGAAGGTATCTTTGTTGGATGCAGCGACAATGTTAAGGGTTACAGAATCCTAAATCCCAAAACGGCCAAGGTTACCATTAGCAACAGCGTAACTTTTGTTGAAGATTTAAGAGACACTGGGCTCAATTCACAAAGAGAAACGTTATTGGATTTCTTCAGTTGTTAAATTCGTACTCCTTATTTAACGCTAGCAAACATGGTATTCATGAAAGCTATAATCGTTATTCAACATAGTCGTTATGGTTTTCAACTGACTCTTTATCCAATCGTTATGCTAACTACTCAGACGTTATTACGATTTGGGACGTTAAAATAACTCTTAAGATCGTTAAATAATGCTGCAGAGATGCATTCTGGGAGCAGAAGGGGAGGAGAACAGCTGCATTTGGAAAAGACAGATACAGAGAGAGAGAGAGAGAGACACAAGCAAGACACATGGAGATTGAGCATGTAATGTGCAAAACTTCTAGTGTGTGCTTTTCTAAAGCCATGTGTATTTCCTCATACAGAGAATAAATCATGGGAGATGATAATCGGAATTTGGCTATCACCTGGGTTTCAGAAAAGGTCATCCAAAATAGTATATGAACGGAATACACGTTTATAAATCTGAACAACATTCTAACATGTTCTTCTTCGCCTCTGGATAATTTTAAGTTCAAATAGAGCATGGTTCCAACAACAAAATATCGCCTGGGAAATGTCCTAACGCCACCCTGAGGGAGGTGTTAATTTAACGATCGAGAACTGTCAAAAAAATCTTTGTGAATTGCACTTCTGTACATATTTAACGATTTGACTCTTTAAAATAACGATTTGACTCTTTAAAATAACGATTTGACTCTTTAAAATAACGATTTGACTCTTTAAAATAACGATTTGACTCTTTAAAATAACGATTTGACTCTTTAAAATAACGATTTGACTCTTTAAAATAACGATTTGACTCTTTAAAATAACGATTTGACTCTTTAAAATAACGATTTGACTCTTTAATAAGGATCCACACCTTAAAATATCGGTTCTGTGTAGTGAAACGTTATTTGATGATTTTTCAAAGCGTTAAATCGTTTAGTGAATTGAACTAGCTTCAATAACGTGCAAAATCGTTAAAATAACAACCGCCATCTGGAAATAAAGCTTTGTGAATCGACCCCAATGTAATAACAGTAGAAGCAAGAATAGAAGAGAAAATTGACATTGACCAGCCCATCTCTGTAACTTCCGAACAAACAGTTGAAGTGAGTGTAGACTCAACCAGTACTGAAGAGCAGCTACAAGAAGGCTCAGACACAAAACCGAGACGGTCAACAAGAGAAAACAAAAATGACTGGGCAGGAGACACCAGTGACAGGAAAAATAAGTAGCCACTGGTAGATTTTCTGTCAGGAGGCGCCATCAGTTGGACTAGTAAAAAGCAACTCACTGTTTCACTGTCGTCTACTGAAGCAGAATACATTGCTGCAGCGCAGGCAAGCAAAGAAGTTATATGGCTGAGACAGCTGTTAACAGATTTGGGTCAACCACAGTTGGGACCAACAGAAATATGAGGACAATCAAGGATGCATTGGACTTGCACATTTGGAAGGAGTTAATTCAAGAACCAAGCACATTGATGTGACGTTTTACTTGGGGATCTTCAAGAGCAAGGTCTCCTTGAGTTAATTTATTGCCCGACCGAGGATATGACAGCAGATATCCTTACAAAGCCCCTGACCGCTGAAAGACATTCAAGGCTCACAAATATAGGTTTAATAGACTAAGCCTTAGTTGTTGAGAAGGGGTCTTGAAGATGCAACAAAACTTCAGCTTAGTCTATTGTATGGAATGCAGTTTACAGAAAGGACACAAGATGATGCTAATGCTCAATGATATGCTATGCTATGTATACTCTATGGGGTCAATTCACAAAGAGAAACGTTATTGGTTTTCTTCAGGTGTTAAATTAGCACTCCTTATTTAACGCTAGCAAACATGGTATTCACGAAAGCTATAATCGTTATTTAACATAGTCGTTATGGTTTTCAACTGACTCTTTATCCAAACGTTATGCTAACTACTCAGACGTTATTATTAACATTTGGGACGTTAAAATAACTCTTAAGATCGTTAAATAATGCTGGAGAGATGCATTCTGGGAGCAGAAGAAGAGGAGTACAGCTGCATGTGGAAAAGAGCAGATACAGAGAGAGAGACACAAGCAAGACACACGTGGAGATTGAGCATGTGGTGTGCAAAACTTCTAGTGTGTGCTTTTCTAAAGCCATGTGTATTTCCTCATACAGAGAATAAATAATAGGAGATGATAATAGGAATTTAGCTATCACCTGGGTTTCAGAAAAGTCATCCAAAATAGTATGTGAACGGAATACACGTTTATAAATCTGAACAACATTCTAACGTGTTCTTCTTCGCCTCTGGATAATTTTAAGTTCAAATAGAGCACGGTTCTAGCTTGCCCAACACTACACTACACTACAAAAATCGCCAAAAGCTTCCTCTAACAACAAAATATCGCCTGGGAAATGTCATAACGCCACCCTGAGGGAGGTGTTAATTTAACGATTGATAACTGTCAAAGTTTTTTGTGAATTGCACTTCTGTACATATTTAACGATTTGACTCTTTAAAATAACGTTTTGAATCTTTAAAATAACGATTTGACTCTTTAATAAGGATCCACACCTTAAAATATCGGTTCTGTGTAGGGAAACGTTATTTGATGATTTTTCAAAGTGTTAAATCGTTTAGTGAATTGAACTAGCTTCAATAACGTGCAAAATCGTTAAAATAACACTCGCAATCTGAAAATAAAGCTTTGTGAATTGACCCCTTTATGTGTTGTATTTCCTATCCATAGTGATCTACTTGTTGGTTTATTTTTCCTGCCTGTGAGCTGTGTGTGTGCATGCTCCTTCATACCATGTGCAGAGAGACATCTTTTGTCTGTGTGATGATGATCCAATAATAATTTTTTTTTTTTGCTTTTGGATGTGATATTTGGAATAAAACATTTTAGACTTTTAAGCCTTGGATCACCTTTTGCATTGAATTTTGAGATATGGGCAAATATTTTCTGGCACCAATGACCAATGCACAGCTTGTGACCACAGGAACTTGTCGCTATTTGCATATCGGAGCATTCTATGTGCCAAAGACCAAGGGTGCTCTGTGGTGTGTATTTTGCAGATTAAATAATGTAATGTGGGGTACACACTAAGAAAATTGGGAGAACAATCATTTGTGTTCCCGTACAAGAAACATTTTGGAGTTTGTCCCTTTGTGAATTTTCGTACAAAAATTTGGAATCGGCCGTCTTTTTTTGTGTACATACTATGAAAATCGTATGATTTTGGTCAAAAATTATAAAAAAAAATTCTTGGTGTATACAAGCCTTTATGTTCAGGTTCACTGTAGCAATAGTATTTTTGGATCACTTTGCGTTGGGAGTACATTTTCGGTTTAGGTGCTTGCACTATATAGTGTTTTTTTTTTTTTCTGAAAACTATGCAATAACACCTATTCATACCAAAAACTAGCATTTTTGGCCTATGAAGCTAGTGTCTTTAAAAAGTGCTGGTTATGTGAATAAAGGTGAAAATGTAAAACTATTAATTTCCATGTTTGTATTTAAATTATTTAGTTTTTTTTTTTTTTTTTTTTTGTCTACTCCTTTTTTTTTTCTCAACAATGTTTAACCACATCAGCCCCAGGAAGCATTCACCCCCATCCTGATGGGCCATTTTTTAGGATGCGGCGCTATGTCACTTTAATTGACAATTGTGCGGTCGTGCGACGATGTACCCAAAAAAAATTTATGTCTATTTATGGCGCTATTTGATCACCTCTGCCATCTTTATTTTTTGCGCTGTAAACAAAAAACTGACTTTTGAGAAAAACTATTTTTTTTTACTTCTTGCTATACAAAAATTCCCCAAAATATATAAAAACGAAAAATACTTCCTCCGTTTAGGCCAATGTGTATTCTACTTACATTTGGTAAAAATCGCAATAAGCTTATATTGATTGGTTTGCACAAAAGTTATAGAGTCTCCAAAATGGGGGATAAATTTATGGCATTTTTATTTATTTTTATTTAACTAGTAATGGGGGCGATCTGCAGTTTTGATCAGGACTAAGACATTACGGTGGACAGATCTGACACATTTGATAGTTTTTTGGGACCATTGACATGTATACAGTGATTAGAGCTATAAATGTCATTGGCAGGGAAGGGGTTAACACTAGGGGGTGATTAGGGGGTTAACTGTTATCTAGGGAGTTGTTCTAACTTGGTGGGGGTTGGGACTGCCTGAGTGAGGAGACCGATCATTGTTCCTAAGAATTAAAAACAAAAAAAAGAATGCTCTCCTCACCCCTGACGGAACAGAAATCTGTCTGTTTACATTGACAGATCTCCGTTCTCTCCTTCTCGGGAGCAATTGCGAGTAGCCGGCTGCCGGCCATGTGCACAAGCTCCTACGTCATGGTGCAGGCGTGGGAGCCCTATACTCAAAGCGCCCGCCTTACTGCTATGGCGTTTTGCACAGGAGTACCATTCTGCTGCCTTTAGATTGACGGCGGGCGGTCAGCAAGCGGTTCCAGTGTATATAAACCCGATTCGTGAAATTTGACCTAGGCACATATATCTGTGGTGTTTACTTATCGCTCTCCAAGTCCTGTGTCTTTCAGTAATTTTGTTCCACTGTTATCAGTATGATAACTTCTGACAAGTTCTCAGACGGGCGATTAAAAGCAGCTGAAAATTTGTGTCGGAGTGGGTGTTATAGATTTGCAGAGAGCTTGTCTTGTCACAAAACGGCTCTGAAGGCATCTTCCTTCCTCTGCCTATATGGAGTGGGGTGTGTGCCTTCCCTCCAATTGACTGTCACACAGTGTAAGCCAAGAATCCACTCCTCCTGAATGAGGAAGTAAAAATTCTAACACGATGTAAGAATTCTAAAGAATATAGCAAGCTGAAGACCGCAGATATACATGTAAAACTTGTGTAGGGAGATTTGTTTAATCTCTTTGTATCTGAGGCAGCTTACTTCACTGGGTATATGTGAGGGTTTACATCCATTTTACATTTGTAAACTTTGTGTAGATCTCACACACTTGCTACTTGTGAATTCTGTGACACCCAATTCCTATGCCCTGTGAGTAGGCATTGCTTTGTCACAGAACTCTGAGCCTGCCTTCTGAACTACAGAGGTGCTGAGAGAAGGAGTTTCAGGAATCAGTTTGCAGGCAGCAAAGTACCAGGGGAAATGTGCCTATATTCAATTTAAAAAATAATCTGTTCATGAACATATAAGGCTAAAAAGTCAAAAATGGTCTATAAATGTTGCTTTCAATTATGGTGTGTGTGTGTGTGCGTTTGTTTTGTTTACTTAGGCATTTTAGGTTTCTGTATCTGGCCAATTCGTTGTTGCTAGACATGTAACTCCTCCTTTAACCACTTAAGGACCGCCTAACGCCAATTTACGTCGGCAGAATGGCACACTCACGTACCTGTAGCCGTCATTGATCGTCTGTTCCCTGATATAGGGAAAGGCGATCAATGATGTCACACGTCCAGCCCCGCCCCCCTACAGTTAGAAACACATATGAGGTCACACTTAACTCCTTCAGCGCCCCCTAGTGGTTAACTCCCAAACTGCAATTGTCATTTTCACAGTAAACAATGCATTTTTATAGAATTTTTTTGCTGTGAAAATGACAATGGTCCCAAAAATGTGTCAAACTCTCCGATGTGTCCGCCATAATGTCGCAGTCACGAAAAAAAACGCGGATTGCCGCCATTAGTAGTAAAAAAAATGCTATAAAACTATCCCCTATTTGTAAACGCTATACATTTTGCGCAAACCAATCGATAAACGCTTATTGCGATATTTTTTTTACCAAAAATGGGTAGAAGAATACGTATCGCCCTAAACTGAGGAATTTTTTTTTTTTAATATATTTTTGGGGGATATTTATTATAGCAAAAAGTAAAATATAGAATTTTTTGTTATAGCGCAAAAAATAAAAACCGCAGAGGTGATCAAATACCACCAAAAGAAAGCTCTATTTGTTGGGAAAAAAAGGACACCAATTTTGTTTAGGAGTCACGTCGCACGACTGCGCAATTGTCAGTTAAATCGACTCAGTGCTGAATCGCAAAAAGGGGCAAGGTCCTTTTTACCTGCATTTTGGTCTAAGTGCTTTAGTCGCTCAGTATTTTTTGTTTCAGAATCTTTATACTTTTGACGTTGTAGCCAACGTATCCTGTGGCATAACGTATACACTTAAAGTAGCTTGAAAGTGTATCGAGCAAATGTGTGTAGATCTTAACAAGCAGCAAGCATTTTTTTTCTGTGCCTTTTGGGAAAATCTAACATGGGATTTTTTCTTTCTGTGACTCATCCACATGAGCTCGAGGAATCGCCACACTGGTTTTGCTTTGCTTGGATAATGATTTGTATTTATCAACATCGCCAATGAAATTCATTATGCATCCTTCAAAGATTTTTCTTGCTCATGCCCTCAAGGCAAAGTCAGTAGCATAACAATGATCATAGGATGGATGAGCATAGTTAAAGTTGTCTCTGAATTGCTGGAGTTGAAGAATAGAAATCTCTCTCTGCCTCTGTCATAAAGGAATACTGGGGCTCATTTAGAATCCAATCCATTGAAGCTACTGAGATGTTGCTTTCTATTTTTAACGCTTTTTAATTTAAGGATCCTTGTTTTGCAGTTGACATTTTGTTAAAGAACACTGTTTGTTTCACTTTGCAAACTGTGTAAAAAATTTGCTAATTGAAGGCCGTCTTCCGACCCGGTTGTAAAATTATTAGGCGTTTTCAGGTTCAAAGAGAAATTCTGAAAATGTTGCCATTTTGCCCAAGGAGCTCTTAGGCTTGTAAATGATTATGAACTTTATGGGTGCATTTGAATATGGTAGTGTACATGTGCTTAAAGTGGTTGTGAACCCTAGGAAGAAGAAAAAAAAACCTGCAAGACAAAGGCATAATGTATACAAGGCATTGATTTACTAAAACTGGAGAGTGCAGCTGTGCATGGTAGCCAATCGACTTCTAACTTCAGATTGTTCAATTAAGCGTTGACAACCTGGAAACTGATTGGTTTCCATGCACAGATGCACCAGATTTTTCATTCTCCAGTTTTAGTAAATCAACCTCTAAGGATTGTACCTACCAGTTTTTTTTTTTTTTTTTCCTGTTCTTTTTTGCTCTTTCATATCTTTTTCCAGGCCTAGTAGAAGTATGATTTTCAAAAGAAACCTAGCTCTCTGATGACTCTTTAGATACAGCAAAGACACAGATGACTCACTGATGACTCTTTAGACACAGCAAAGGTACCTTAAGATTGCATTCACACTTAAGGGCTTTGAATCGTGGGCAGATTTGTTGCGATTCTGACCGCGATTTCAAAACACTGATGTGTGAAAGGCAAATTGCGGTTCTCACATTTGAGATGCCATTCATTTAAATGACACCTAAAATTATGGTGCAGGTCTGCCGTGATTGTCAAATGATAGCGGCAACCCGTATGTTGTCCAAAAGTAGCTCCTAAACCTTTTTGGGCGACAAGCTTTACACATTGGCGCTTTGAAATCGCAGCAAATCTGCCCTTGAATCAAAACATTGAAGTGTGAATGCAGTCTTTATCCGGTTCCCAACCGGCTCACGCAGATTTACTGCGCCCTCTGGTGGCTCTCCTGTTTATGTATGGGATTTTACCCAGGAAAGCCTGAGGCCTGAGGGCGCGCCTGCTGCACAGCGGTGAACCTGATGCGCGTGGCAGGTGGGCGTGATTGTCACCGCGCACGTGCAATCGCGTGATCTAGCGGCAGCATGGGTGTGTGTGTGTATGTAAACGCACAAATTCCGGGCTGTCAGAAGAGAGATTGTGTTTTATACAAATCTGTCATCTCTCCTAGTTGGTCCCATCCCCCCACAGTTAGAACACACAATATGGAAAACAAATAACCCCTTGATGGCCCCTAGTGTTGACCCCTTCCCTGCCAGTGATATTTACATAGTAATCGGTGCATATTTATAGCATTGTTAAATACCACCAAAAGAAAGCTCTATTTGTGGGAAAACAAGGACGTCAAATTTGTTTGGGTACAACATCGCACGAAAGGGGTTGTAAAGGAAAATCGATTTTTGCTTTTAAATGTCCTTATTTCTTCTGAGAAATCGTCACTTCCTGTTCTGTCTGTAACTACACACAGTAATGCAATTCTTTCTCTCTGGAGTGGAGAACGCCTCTTGAATGGGCAAGCAGGCAAATCAGGACACTCCCTTGTCCCCTCAAGAGGCTTTCTCCACACCAGGAGGAAAGCCTTGCATTACGAAGAACAGGAAGTGAGGATTTCTCAGAAGAAATGAGGACATTTAAAAACAAAATGGAAGGATGAGGTAAGCTATTTAGGGGATTTTTTTTTTCCTTTACAACCCCTTTAAAGCGGCGCAGTGCCATATCCCAGAAAATTGCAAACTCTTCTGGGGCTGAAGTGGTAAAAGCGAAGTGCCACCCAAAAGTGGAACTTCTGCTTATTTGATTTCTCCCCCCTACTCTGGTACTACATTTGGCACCTTTTTGGTGGGGGTTGGGAGCAGGTACCTGTTTTTTTTACAGGTACCCAGTCCCCACATCCAGAAGCCCGGGTCATGACAAATTACATCAGCAGCTTGGCTCCCTCCCCTTCTGCCGGGCCATTGAGAGCACAGCATGCTTTGCGCATGCGTAATAGGGACCTGGCCGTTAAACCGAAAAGGTTACACTACCGGGTTTCCCCGTACCTGCAATGGCGATGACAGCACCCGACCAGCCGGTGTAAACATCAGCTCCGGTGCCTACGTCTCTGGACTCCAGAACAAGTAAGTGTCCTAATGTAAAAAGTCAACAGCTATAGTATGTGTAGCTGCTGACTTTTTATTTTATTTTTAAAGGAGCGGGCAGAACTAAGCTTTAAGGCCTCTTGCACACTGCAGCTTGAAACTGACCGAATACAGGCCATGAATTTTAATGTGCCTATGCACACAGATGCGTAAACAAGAGCTGTGCATTCTTCAGTAAAAAATGTATTAAAAAAATCAACTTTTTGGTCAGTAATTTAACCCTGATGCACGCCAATGCGCACAAATGTGTGCGAATATGCATTTACATTGTGCAGAAGAAAAACAAGAGAGTACGTTTTTTTTTTGCTTGTGTGCAAATTTGTGCAAAAATTGCACGAGCACATAGGCACAAATGCATACAAAAAAAATTTGAAAAAGTAGTGCAAAAAAGGTGCAAGAGGCCTAAAACACTTATTTTTATTTTACTTACTAGTTCAAACAGCCAGTCCATTTTTTTTCTAGTATGACTAAGGTCTGCACATAATCTATGACCATCTGTACATCTTTGAAAACTGAAATGAAACAATGTTGCAATTTAATGACTAGAAGATTCAAGACTATGACTCAAATAATTTTTACTGCTTACTGAATCGTATAAATATTATTCATGTAATGTATTGGAAGTGAGATAAACCTGTCTCCTACATTTCTCTACACAAGAATTTTATTGTTACTTTTGTTGTTGCAACAATGACATGTTGGATTATTTTTTATCTTCACTTTTTTTTCACCATAAAAAAAAAATTGTCATGTTATATTTATTCTAACAATATAAATTATGCCTTATGCACACTGGACGTTAAAATGTTATAAAAACGTTAGTAGCTTTGCAGTGTTCAACTTTTTTCAGCTTTTTTTCAACGTTTTTGCAAAAGCGTTTGTTAGCTTTTTTTTTTTTTTTTTTTTTATGCCTTGGACCAAAAACGTTAAACGCTGGTGAGCGACACTTTTTTACGGTTCGACATTTATCAGCAGCGTTTATCAGTGTTAGAGCGTTTTTACAGCTGAGAAACGTCTCTCAGAACCCACTATTTTTTTGTGTTTTTTTACTGCTCAAAATGCCACTGCCCAAAACTGCCAACGGGCCTATGTGTGCATGGACACATAAGATTTATTTATTTATTAAAATGCTTATAAAACAGCGCAGTCTTACACACGTGCCTCGATGCGCTAGCGGGATAGAAACAGTACAAAAAGGAGCAGAAACCACAATAAAAATATGTAAAACATAAAAAACTAGAATATAAACTATTTATTTAAAACTATTAAAATGTTTAAGTCACCCGAAAGCCTGGATATATAGCCAGATAACATGATGGAGAGTTTAATGACTGTAGAAAAAAACGTCTACAGCCCAAAACGGCTGCTGTAAAAACATCCAGTGTGCATGAGGCCTTAAAGTATAACTAAACACAGAACATTCTTTTTTTTTTTTTGGATTGATTTAGTGGAGAGATTTAAAAAACTTGTTACATTTTTTATTGCTGCCTGTGCCTGAGATTCAGTCTCTCGATTTGTCAGGTTTGCTGTGATCATGAAAGTGAAAAATTCCAACTGTTAGGTTGTTCCCGGAACAGTAATTAGAGGGGAAATGTTCCAATAAGGACACGAGTTCTGGTGACAAGATATTTCTTCACTTTGGAGGTATGTCCTACTACTTCCTGTTTTGGCTATGGGATAGGAAGTGAAAGGAAAATCTCCCTGAACAGGGTTTATAACCCTATTGTTACTTTATCCAAAACTACAGAACATTTTTTGCCTTTAGTTTTAAAGTGATGATAAAGGCTTTTTTATAAAAAAATAAAAAGTTAAACTTTCCTGCTCTGTGCAGCAGTTTTGCATTGCGCAGCACTGATCCTTTTCTCGGTTCCCCTGCCGAGTGCCCCCAAAGCAAGCAGCTTGCAATGGAAGCACCCGAGCAGGCTTTCTTTCGAGCCATGGCTCTGTGTGTCCATTCACAGAGCTGCGGCTCAGCCCCCACCCTCTCTCCGCATTGGCCCTGGCTGTAATTGACAGCAGTAGGAGACAATGGCTCCCTGCTGCTGTCTCAGCCAATGAGGTGGTAGAGTCCCTGGAGAGCCGGAGTTCTCGTGCACATTGCTAAATGGGTTTCAGGTAAATATTAAAGAGGGGGGGACTGGGGGCACTGCTACACAAGAAAGATTTACCTTAAACCTTGACTTAAAGTGGTTGTAAACCCAAAAAATTTTTTTTTTGTTTTAATGTCACAATGTAGAGTATAAGATTTCCTATCATCTGTGCCCAGTCTTGCCACACAGAGTTAATCCAGCGCTGAGTAATCCTCTTTTAAAGTTCAGTGCAAATTAACCGGACTTCAGATAAAAACCTGCCAAATTAGGTTAAGTCCGTTTCTCTGTTTTTGCTTTCAGTAACAGGTTATTTACAAATATAGCTTGGACATGTTTATCATAACAAGAGGTGATCCAAAGTTCATTGTATATTACTAGGATGTGTTATGATGTTATATCACCTCATGTTATGATAAACAAAACATAACATATGATAAACATGTCCTAGCTATATTTGTAAATAACCTCTCACTCAAAGCAAGAAGAGCGATTCCGGACTTTTTGTTTAGGCAGGGTTTTATCTGGAAAGCTGTTCGTTTTCACTGAACATAAAAGAGAATTACTCAGCGCTGGATTAACTCTGTGTGGCAAGACTGGGCACAAATGATAGGAAATCTTATACTCTACATTGTGACATCAAAAAAAAAAAAACATTTTTTGGGGGTTTACATCCACTTTAACCATTTTAAATTAAAAAGCAGGTCTAAGAGCTCTAAAAATAAGGGGGAAGTGTGGTTTATGTTTACTTTTTTTTTAACCATTCTGAGATTTAAAGAAAACAAAGTGTTCAAATATGAACCTCCAATCTTCATAACTGCATTTAAAAACTGAGGAGTAATTTACAAGGTATAGATTAGAAGAACGGATTTTACATTATCTCTTCGTTTAATAATCTGAGCAGGGCTTGGGCAGTTGTATGATATAATGAACATGTGATAAATCTAGATAATTTAACTGAGCATAGAATGGAAAATTTGTATAAGCAGAGGTTACCTTCACTGACATTCTCGTACCCAAAAGAAAAAGGGTGGGGGGGTGGGATCAAGAGCTATAGTCATCTGAAATTGTATATAAATCAAGCCTGTTCTTTTAAAGCCTAGTACACACAGGCTAAATGTCAGGCAGCATCAGTCGGTTCAATCAAAACTGACCAACATTTGGCCCATGTGCAGGGCAACCGGTCTGACAGAAGCTGGCTGTTTTGCTGGCTTCTGTCGATTGGGCATGACTGAAAAAGGTCTGCTGACCGGTGTCGGAGAGCATTGACCAGAGTGTTCTGGCGGGGTGGTGAAGAACACTATAGCACTGCAGGGGAGATCGCTGAATTGCATGGTTAGTACAGCGGCTCCTCTGGAGCTGTCACATTTTTTTGTTTTTTGTTCAGCCCTATTGGATTGAACGAAAAAAACTATTGGTGTGTACTAGGCTTTAGTGTTAAGCTTGGCCCACCCTTTATGCCTCCTAAGAGTCTTAAGCCTAGTACACACTGGCCGAATGTCGGGCGGACAGAAGCTGATGTTGATGGGACAAGTCAAGCCAGCTTCTGTCGATGGGGTATGACCAAAAAAGTCTGCTGAGCGTCTCCCAGTCAGCATTCTTGGCCAATGAGAGTGCTGACTAGAGTGTCCCAAGCTCTTTTGCGAAGCGTGTCAAAGAAATTGGAATCGGGAAGTTATCCATTATTTTTATAAGAGGTTACCAATGGCAGCCAAATTTTTACATCGCACATCAAATAAATCCTGTGTTAAAACAGAGTTGCAGTCGGTTTTTCGTTTATTAAGTCAGCAGCTACAAAAAGTTTAACTCCTGACTTTTAATAAACAGGCACTCGCCTGTCCCACGGTCCAGCGATGCGGCTGCACAGAGCTTTGCTCCTCTCCCCCATTATATGTATATCTGTTGAAAATCTTGAAATAAAACTGTTATTGAGAAAAAAAAATACAGCCATAAATTGGGTAACCCCAGACCACCAGCAGATTGAGATTTAAAAACAATGTCTACAAAATCTGGGGGCCTTTATATTAGTAGCCAGATAAACCCATTAACTTATTTTTGAAGGTTTTCAATAAAAGGTTTTGGAATGGTGATAGGGAAAGCTCTAAAAAGGTGTAACAGTTTGGGAAACAGATTCATCTTGGCTGTGACTCTACCTAAAAATGAGATCTGGAATGTACGCAAGACCTTAAAGGAACACTAAAGTCAGATTATTTTTTTTTTTTTAAATAACAAACATGTTATACTTGCCTCCACTGTGTCTTGCACAGAGTGTCCCTGAACGCTGTCTTCTGGGGTCCCTCGGCGGCTGTCTCGGCTCCTCCTCGCAAAAGCTTTTTTTACCTTCATGCGAGCGAGCTCGCATGGTGGAAAGCTTTTGCGAGCGCGCTCCCGTGATACAGCGGCACCCATAGCCGCCGACTATCACTCGGCCTAGCCCCCAGCGCGCCACGTCATCCGCTGTGATTGACAGCAGCGCCAGCCAATGGCTGCGCTGCTATCAATCTGCCCAGCCTAGCTAATCAACGGCCAGGCTGGGAACCGAACAGGATGATAAGCACGCGCCCGGGAATTTCAAACGGTCAGGTAAGTAAAACGGGGGCTCGGGGGAGGGGGCGGTGCTGTCCGATGCATTAAGGTAAAAAAACGTTTACCTTTACAACCCCTTTAAAGAGGAAGTTAATCCTGATGAGTTTTACTTCCTCGTTGGTCCCCTGCAAAGTAAAAGCATAATGGGCTAGTATGCATCGCATACTAGCCCATTATGTGACATTTTCCTGCAAGTCTGTGCTGTCCCCGCTGTTGGCCGCATCCATCTTCGCTTCTCTTCTTTCCGGGGCCGCGGATTTCGCCTCTGTGACTAGCCGGCGATGCGTAATGTCAATCCCATGGGAACCATCGGTCAAGGCACTTGCGAGTGAAGAAACGGCATCAGAGAAAGGGCGCGCTCCTGTTATGGTGAATGGTAACAGCTAGATTTCTCTTGGCAACATCCTAGGAGCTTTTCAGTCCGGCTTTCCAGGGGTACCTTAAGGGCCTACACCTGTTTAATTTTGGTCGAAACCACAGTTTTTTATCTACAGGCATCACATATCTGCATAGGCAGGTTCTTGGGTAAAGGTGAACTAGCCCTTTAAGTTAACAAAGGTGTAAGATATCTAAGGTTGCACATCTTTCATGCACCAGTGAGAAAAGCAGGCAGATAATGTAGATGTCAAACCAGTGAATGCGTGATTTGATTATCACTTCTAGAAATGTGTTGTCTTTCATTAGGATGCTCATCTCACTTGATCCTATTGTGTTTGTGACAATGTTGTTGGTTAGACCTGCATTCCTTTAATTTTGATGTGCTTGAAGAAACGGCTGGGAATAAATTGATTCTATGTCAGGTTTTCATCTTCAAGAAACATGCCAAGCAGGGCAGATGGTGTTTCTATGAGGTCAATCTTATATACATACTACATTTTCTTTTGCTCTCATATTGGCAGTTGTTAAATGTGTGCATTTTGTTTTTTGTCTGCTGTATATTCAGACCAATAAATGTAAATACCAGAGGCTACAATAAAAAGGCATAATGATCTGCAAAATGTAATGGCACAAATGCCTTAACACTTTACAAAATACATAGATCAGTTGCTGAAGTCACGGTCCTTGAAGGGGCTTACAAGCTAAAGGTCCAGTTAAAGTCCTCTCAAGATTCGGTCCTGGCTGTCTGTAATATTGCAGTGCTGAACATTGGCTGTAATCCACAGCCTTACAGTAGTTCCATACGATGCAGTTTACCTGGCAATGCAGACCTTGATGAGACTAGTACTTGCTAGGACCTAGCTGGCACTAATGGGTTTTGGTAGCTGGTATTTTTTTGATCCCTCAGGCCATTTCACATTACCTATTGGCTATTCTTCAATGTGCAAAGAACATCTTGGAGTAAGTTTTTATTAGTGGAGGGGGATTAGGGCACCTGCCAGTTGTTGCTGTCTCTATTAGGGAGATTAACCTTCCCCATTTTGCCTTGTTCACCGTTCTCATCGAACGTGAAAGTAAAAAAAAATCAGATTGTGGGCTGACGTTGGAGCAGGAATAGAGGGGAAGTCTTCCAATGGGGACAATAGTTCTGGTGACATCCTGGGATTTTCTCACTGGAGAGATTTCCTTTCACGTCCTGTTTTGGCGATTTAACCGGATATAAAGAGAAATTTCCAAAATGGGACAGATGGCAAAAAGAAACGTAACCTCCCTGGCGGTATGATTCTGTCTGGAATTACGTACCAAAAGCGGTACAATTATTTGCAAGGAAATTTTGCGTTTTTAGACTGTAGGCCTGCAATTCTTAGGAATAACTAATTTAAATCTGGCCAAACAAGAGTCTAATAGGAATCCCGGGTATGATTTGTTTTTTAAAAACAAAATTATAAATTATAATATAATAAATAATTATAAATAATTATAACAAATAATAATATAATTATAATAAAAATTATTCAATAATGTAATCAACTCAAAATCACTGAAATTTGCTCAGTTGCAGAATTGTCGCTGTCATTACTTTTATTTTTTTATGACGAATTTCCCCACAAATCGCTATCGCTCAATTCTGCAAGTGATTATAATTTATTATCGCTGTTTTCTAGCTGCTCTAAAACCATTTTTGACATAAAGGGACACTTTTGGTTGCTATGGACAATCTACAGTTTGCAGGCAGAAAGAACAGTTTTTTTATTTTATAAAAGATCATGTAGTGCACCGGGCAGACCACTAGGGACAAGGAGGTGTGTGTATTTTTTACATACAGTACTGTAATCTATAAGATTACAGTATACTGTATGTAATGTGTTTGTTTACTTTTTTGTATTTGGCTCCGATCTCCGCCCCCGTGCGTCGTAACGTCGCAGGGAACGGAGATCGGCGGCACACGGGGACACTGTGAATCGAGCGAGCACCCGCTCGCTCGCACAGTGGGGATGCATCGCTGGATCCAGGAACAAGGTAAGTAAACCAAGCCTGTGGATTCAGCGAGAAGGTAAGCCGCGCCGCTGCACGCTCTGCACTTCTACCCCGAGCGTGACTCGGGGATACCGATCCTAGCATGGAAAACCCATCCCGAGTCACGCTCAGGGATACCGCCAAGGAGGTTAAAGGAGTTGTAAAGGAAAAAAAATGTTTGCCTAAAATTAATGTCTGCAAGGTAGACAGACAGAATAGTGTAATGATTCTGTTAACAAACGAGTAAATGCCTATTAAATTCCTTCATCTATATCACCTCTGGCGTTCTAGTTTCTGTTCTCTCATTCACTTCCTGGCTTGCATCACTTGTTCATGTAAGAACTACATTTCCCAGTATGAATTGCTGCACGCCCAGTAATTCACACCTCCTTTGAAGTCTCGAACACGTAGAGAGCGTCCTGCCACACAGATGTAGTTCCCAGGAGGGGGAGAGCATGTTACTGACCACCGCAGTAAAGTCTCCCTTCACGGTGGTCAGTAAAATCAGACAAGCAGGAAGTGAACAGAACAGAGAAGAAATAGAACAACTTCTGAGCAAAAACGAACAATGAGGAAGTGAAAAGAGGAATGTCTGCAGGTAAAGGATGCTTATTAAGAAAAAAAATGTTTTCCCTTACAGCCCATTTAACTGAGTTTGACGCTTCCATTCCCTATAAAATATGCCTTAAGTTGCACTTTAAAATGGAAAGACGGTACTAGGTCCCACCTTTGCTTGTGTCTTAGTGTTTTAAATGCACTCAGGAGACCATGCTTTATGTCAGTACATTGCAATTCAAGTTCCATTTACTATGTTGATTCTGAAGACCACTGTGTGTGGACCGCCTAAAAAGGAAAGAAATACTGATTCTAAAGCTGACACTGTTGAATGTATGTATTTGATATATATTAAATTATTTATCAGCATAGCTGTTCTTTAGCCATCATAATTCTCACTAAGCTCCTAGACTCTGCAGAGATAAAATACATTGGGTAAAATGCATGGTATGGGAAAGCTGCGCTCGGCATGATTAAAGACATACACACAAGATATCACGTTTGAGGCTGGCTCCTTATAATACATATTTTATGATCATAGCATGTAATTACTGCTATGAATTTAAGTAGCAAGATTAAAGAGAACCTTTCACGAATGCTGTTTACATGAATTTAAAACTGTTCTGAAAATATTTATACATTTTAGCAGTACAGATGTTGGCATGGCCCAGTTACTCACCCTCAGAGTACTCCATTTCCGCAACTTCCTCCTTCAGTCGCCGCCATCTGATGGGAGATTTTTACAGAGAATGTACAATCAGATTATTGCATGTATACCCAGTGTTGGTCTGATAAGCATAAGCAATAGATCCTTTGACCCTTCCGCTTCCTTTTCCAGTCTCCAGGGACTAATGCTGATATTAGGCAACCCAATGAACCCAAATCTGTACTATTTAGATATCGAGTACATAACTAGATTTACATTTTTTTTTTTTTTTTTTTTCCCTTCCTGAATTTTTTCAGATTTTATAGTAACATGAGATCTCGGTGACCAGCAAAGTCTTGCTTCTTCCTTGCCTCTTTATTATACTGCTGTTACCAGTTATTTGTCTGAAATTGAGGAATCCCTTGAGCTTTTTATTAGAAGGTTTTGTAAGATTTACTTGATACTTTGTAGCCTTCTTAATTTTAAAAGCGGAGTTCCAGCCTTTTTTTATGTTTATTAAAAGTCAGCCGCTACAAAAGGCATAGCTGCTGGCTTTTAATAAACATACTTACCTGCTCCACTGTCCAGTGATGCGACGCCCGGAGCCCCGCTCCTCTTTCCCCCCCCCTCCGCCGGCACCTCCATCCTAACTGTAGGCACCCGGCCGTGACAGCTTTCATGGCCAGGCACGCACTGCTCATGCGTGAGCGGCGCTGTGCTACCTGATTGGACAAGCGTTCGCCTGGGACCTGTCACGTGTCCCACTCGATCGCCTTCAGGGAGGGGCCACCGTAGGCTATATGACATATCTCTGCCTAAGCGGTCCCTGGGCGGAAGGAGGAAGTGGGACAGGAAGTCCCACTTCTCCTGAAGCCCCCCCCCCCCCCCAAAAAAAATTACATGCTACTTTTGGGTGGAACTCCGCTTTAAATTGATTTAAGTCTAAATTGAAATCTGTATTGTGTGTGTTTTGTTTCCACTGTGATGCACTGCCCAAATCTTTCCAATATGGATTAGATGCTGTTAGGAATTACCAGGCCTTTATTACTGACCTCTCAGATCTTCACTGCTGTGATTGAGTTCTTGTTCTTGTCCTGCTGACTTCAGGAAACAAAAGATACCTTACACTTGTGTACTACAGATTAAAAAGTCATTGGTAATGAGTCTGTGGTTGACACCTCCTGAGTTATACACTCACTGGCCACTATATTGGCTACACCTTGCTAGTACTGGGTTGGACCCCCTTTGGCCTTCAGAACTGCCTTAATTCTTTGTTGCATAGACACAACATTGTGTTGTAAACATTTCAGAGATTTTGGTCCATATTGACATGTTGGCATCAGGCAGTTGCTGCAGATTTGTCGGCTGCACATCATGATTCAAATCTCTCGTTCCACCACATACCAAAGGTACTTTATTGGCTTGAGATCTGGTGACTTTGGAGTACGGTAAAGTTGGTGAACTTATTGTCATGTTCAAGAAACCAGTTTAAGATGATTTGAGCCTTGTGACATAGTGCATTCTCCTGCTGGAACTAGCCATCGGAAGATGGGTACAATGTAATCATTAAGGGATACCAGTATGCGCATTCTCCTCTGACATCAAGAACTTTTCGTCCACACAATTGCCGCTCACTGGATATTTTTTTTTTTTCGGACCATTCTCTGTAAACCCTAGAGATGGCCGTCTGTCTCACTAGATCAGCAGTTTCTGAAATACTCAAACCAGTCTGTCTGACACTTACATCCATGCCGTGTTCAAAGTCACTTAAATCCCTTTTCTTCCCCATTCTGATGCTTGGTGTGAACTTCAGCATGTTGTCTCCACTATGTCTAGATCACTAAACGCATTGAGTTGCTGCCATGTGATTGGCTGATTAGAAATTTTGTGTTCCCAAGCAATTGAACAGGCGTTCCTAATAATAAAGTGGCCTTTGAGTTTATATGCTAACATGCATGTTTATAATGATGAACTAAGAGTAACACAAATGTGTGAGGTTTTGGTGTAATCACAGCATTCATAGTGATGGCCTGGTGTGTTATGTTTTTCAGCTATTAACCATATTTCTCTACTGATTGCACAGGAGTTGGCAACATCATAGCAGCTTTTCTCATAATTTGTATCCCAGAGGAACCCTTCAAGTAGTAATCAGGTCCCAGAGAATCCCTGCAAACATTATTTCATCGGGGGTCTTTGGGGAAAATGCCCCTTACATTGCTTTTACAGTCAGCTTGCTCTGGCAATGGACCTGGAACTATGCAGGCACCGTAAAATTTTACAGTCAATTAGCCATAGCTCAATGCAGTCTAGTTGAGAAAGGCCTTTTACTACTTCAATGCAACTTCTATTCAACTTGTGCCTCCAAGTTGGATCCTTATCTGTATTGATGGGTTTTGGATTCGACATTGCAGGAATATTACCCAGGCATTCCCTGCGGTGCAGTGTCTGTGTCTCTCGCTTGCTCTTATAGTACTCGAGTCGCAGTAGTGTGAACCAAGCATAAAGTAGGACATGGTGTGTTTTGGTGCTGTGTCCTCTGACATGCAGTAGCACTTTACAATGTGTTTCAGTGCATAAGAATTACAAACCGGTTTCATAAACAGCCAGGACTGCAATGTGTATAAACAATGCATTGCAGTGCGTGTGCACAACACATACCAACATGCCTGTTCTGTGCACTTGAATGCGTTCGTAGCTGTGAATAGGTACAAATTCTACTGTGCGGCCCTCTTCAATATGTTGGGGTCTGCACTTGAGGCCCCCTGTATTTACCAGGTTGATCACCACTGATCTTTGCTCAAAAGGAACGATTTGAATTTTGACCTTCAGTTCAGCTGCAGTTACTTTAGTGCAGGGGTCAGCAACCTTTTACCACTTAAAGGGTCACTAAAGGAAAAAAAGATTTGGGCTGAAATGACTTTTTACAGGGTATAGAGACATAAAAGTTAACTGATTCCTTTTAAAAATGATTAAAAATAGATAAAAATCAATCATATAATCAACCTACAGTTCTAGTTTCGTTTTTGCTTTTATTTCCTGTCTCTCTGATGTACAGAGCCAGAGAGCCAATAGAGGGCAGTGATGGTTTGTCTAAAACCCCTCAGCACCAACCCAGTTTCAGTTTACACACAGTAATCACACCTCCTTGATTAGTGACCACAGTGAGAAAGCTCCCAGAACTGTGGTTATAAGGAAACAGACAACCAGGAAGTGTGGAGATCAGAGAAGAATTAAAGCAACATCAAAGCAAAAACTAACAATGAGGACATGAAAACAGCACTGCAGTAAGGTAAAGGAAGCTATTTAGCTAAAAAAAAAAAAAATTCCTTTCTTTATCGTACATCACGGGACACAGAGCGCATAGCCATTACACTTGGGTTATATGGGTACCTTCAGGTGTGGACACTGGTGTAATCAATTTCACAGGAAGTTTCCTCCCTATATAACCCCCTCCCACTGGAAGTGCTTCAGTTTTTTCGCCAGTGTCTTAGGTGTTGGTCACGTCTAGCTGTCCCTCGGAGGTCTCGGGACCCAGGATAGCTAGCCGGATCCGTCCGAAGTGCTTCAAAGCCAAGGTGTACGGTACCTGGGCCCTGCTGGAGTGGGGTTTTGCCTATAATGCCTCTCCTTGGAGGGCTGGATTCTGGGCTCCAGTGCCTTAGTCTCTTCCAAGAACTAAACGCTACTGATGCCAGGATGCTATATAGGTCCAGGTGTGTGGGTTCCTTAACACAGGACCCCGGTCCCTGAAGGTCCAAGACAATACCCACGGAGATGGGGGAAGGTTGGGCCTCTTGCATTTTGCAATACCCTGCGGCGTGGAGCAGGTAAGAGGGAACCTGCGGGACTTGGTTCGACAGTAGGTATCCCCCTGGGGGTTCTGGGTCGGCTAATGGTATGCTTGTGCATCAGCCACTATCTCCACTATGTCTTTTGAGGCAGAATGGGATGTACTAATGTTTACCCAGATAACATGTAGGTATATGTATGCTTTTAAAGATATGTATTTGCTACTCCCCCCAGATCTGCCTGTTAGCATGATACTGCAGCCCCACGTGCTATAGGGAGGAAATGCTGACAAAACTCCTGTTTCTTAGGAAGCCTATGGGGACAGCTTCCTCTATGTGTGCACTACAATAAAGATTAGTGTCTTGCCTGGTGTCTGTTGGGTTGCTAAGCGCTGGTCCAGGCTTCTCCTCTGCTTTCTGCTTCCTCCATGTTGGTTTCAGCGTGGGGGGGGGGCGCGCGTGCGCGCGCCGCCTTTTACAGCGTCGGCGTGCGTGGGGGGGGCGGGCCAGCAGCGTCAGGTCTCAATTAAAGCAAAGCATTTTCTGGCTGGTCATTCCCTCCTGAAAGCAGAGGAGGTTGAGGACACAGAGCGCACAGCTGAGCTATTTCTGGCTAACAGTGACACCCAGTGGGGGTTTGTGGATCTTCAGGTCTGGACTTAGCTCCATACTGACCAGAAAAAAAAATAAAAAATAAAAAAAGTTTTTTTTCTTAAAGGGACTCAGCCTTAGATCTGGCAGTATCTGAGTCGGTGCAACCTTGGGCTCCAGCTAACGGGCATTGGTGTGGCAATACTCACAGGACCTTCCTCAAGGTATTGCCGCCTTCTCGGGCGTAGGAAAATTTGGAAATTTTTTACCATAGCCTGTTCTTATTAATGGTTCACTTCTAGCTACAACAGTTGGGTGTTGGCTTTAGGGGTGTCTCAAGGTTGTGCAATGGCTCCCAAGGGATCAGGACCAGCTAAGGCTGCAAAAGGTACCAAAAAACTAAAGGGGTCTCCATCGGGGTCAGAGGATTTGGGCCAGGCTCTAGCGGTCCCATCCTCACCAGATAGACCACCGAACAGCATGTTGCAGGAGCCATTGAGGGTGCTAGGGGCAGAGGCGGCCCCCAATCAACCCATTCCCGTTACGGAAGAAATGCTAGCGACCACCCTGGGTGGGCTAGAGGAAAGGTTAACTGCTTTAATTGCCCGCTCTTTGCCAGGTGGCAAACGGGCTAGATCCCCGTCACCGAGTCCCGACGGTTCAGACATTGAAGGTTCCACTATAGATAAAAAAATTTCGGCTTCTCAAGCAGAGAGCCTGTGGATCCAGTCTCTGACAGATATGGTTCGCACTGCTTTTAAACTTCCAGTGTCAGAACAATTAGCCCCCGCGGTATCCTCTTTAGGTTCCTTGAAGGCACCGTTGAGTGGTGCGTCTTTTCCGGTTCACCCCCTTCTGGAGAGTGTGATTTTTCAGGATTGGGCTCGACCTGATAGGATTTTTATCCCTCCTAAAAGGTTCACTATTCTCTATCCTATGGAAGAAGAATTTGCAAAGAAATGGGCACTCCCTACCGTGGACGCAGCCATTTCCTGCGTAAATAAATCCCTGACCTGTCCGGTTGAAAATGTCCAGATGTTTAAAGATCCAGTCGACAAAAAGTTGGAGACCCTACTGAAGGCTTCTTTTACCACAGTAGGTGCCGTGGTTCAGCCAGCGGTGGCAGCCATTGGCGTTTGTCAGGCTTTAAAGGATCAGACTAAACAGATATTAAGGGACATACTGGCTCAGCAAGCTCGTGAATTGGCTGACCTCCCAAGGGCTCTCTGCTTTGCAGTAGATGCTATTAAGGACTCCATTCAACAGGCGTCCCGCTTATCTCTGCTGTTGGTTCATATGCGCCGCCTTTTGTGGCTGAAAAACTGGTGGGAGACTATTCGGTGAAGACCTAGATAATTATATCCAGACCATATCAAGTGGTAAAAGTTCTTTCTTGCCTGTCAAGAAAAGATCGCGTGGGCCCGCGTTTAAGCGACAGGCCTTCGCAGGCTCGGCCCCTTCAACTTCCCGTCAGTATCGACGGCCTCCCGGGCGTTCAGCATTTAATAGCCGCCCACAAGGACAAGCCACGGCAGGCAAGAGGCCATGGTCTCGCAAGCCGGTTAAACCAGTCATCAAGTCAGATTCATGAAGGGGCGCCCCCACTCTCTTGGGTGGGGGGAAGGCTTCGGTTTTTCTCCGAAGTGTGGGGGGCCAGAATTCCTGACTCTTGGGTACTGTCCGTGGTAGCCACGGGCTACAAGCTAGAGTTTCGGGAAGTCCCCCCTCCTCATCTTCAGGGGTCAAGTCTTCCAAGCGACCCATTAAAGAGGGCCTCTCTTGTAAAAGCATTGGATCGTCTCTTGCTCCAAGGAGTAATTGTAGAAGTACCAACCCAGGAATGGGGTCTGGGATTCTACTCCAACCTTTTCATAATACCAAAGCCCAATGGCGACGTCAGGCCTATATTAGACCCCAACGCCTAAATCGCTTTCTAAAGATTCAGACCTTTCGTATGGAGTCCATACGTTCGGTGGCAGCCAGCCTACATCAAGACGACTTTCTAGCATCTATAGACATAAAGGATGCGTATCTGCATGTGGCGATCTACCCGGCACATCACAAGTTTCTTCGTTTTATGATAGATCACCGTCATTACCAGTTCGTAGCCCTCCCTTTCGGGTTGGCAACAGCTCCGCGGGTATTCACAAAGGTGTTAGCCCCGGTGCTAGTCGTCCTAAGGACAGAAGGCATTTTGGTCCTGGCATACCTGGACGATCTTCTGGTGATCGACGGCTCAGCTTCCAGCCTCAATCATGCAGTAGTTCGCACAGTTCAGCATCTAGAGGAATTCGGGTGGATTGTGAACCAAGAAAAATCGATATTGAAACCCACAAAGCAGTTGGAATATCTAGGCCTTCGGCTAGATACAGACTGCCAGAGGATATTTTTACCTCAAGCAAAGGTCAGATCAATAACTCAAGCAGTTCAAGTGATCTTAGGCAAGAAGAGGCCGACTATTCGCCTATGTATGCGACTGCTGGGGAAGATGGTGGCCGCCTTCGAGGCAGTGCCCTACGCCCAGATCCATACCAGATATCTTCAGGCAGCCATTCTCTCTGCTTGGAACAAATCCATTCAGGCGTTAGATCGTCCGTTAGTGCTCTCCCCAGGAGTCCGGCGCAGCCTGTTTTGGTGGCTGGTCCCTCAAAATTTGTCAAAGGGGAAATCCTTTTGCCCCATCACGTGGAAGATAGTAACCACGGATGCCAGCCTGTCAGGTTGGGGGGCAGTTCTAGAAGGACAGACCCAGCAAGGGCAGTGGTCGGAGGCAGAAAAACTACTTCCCATCAATATCCTAGAGATCAGAGCTGCTCGGCTGGCCCTGATCGCCTGGACTCTCCCCCTTCAGGGTCTGCCAGTAAGGATACAGTCCGACAATGCCACTGCGGTGGCATACATAAACCACCAGGGGGGCACGAGGAGCCTAGCAGCCCAAAGGGAAGTAAACCTGATTTTCTCATGGGCCGAAGCCCGTGTACCCTGCATCTCGGCGGGGTTCATCCCAGGGATAGACAATTCTCAAGCAGATTTTTTGAGTCGTCAACAGTTGCTCCCGGGGGAGTGGTCTCTTCACCCCCAGGTATTCCAAGAGATTTGCCAAAGATTCGGAGTCCCAGATGTGGACATTATGGCAACGAGATCCAACAAAAAGTTGGACAAATTCATATCCCGAGCCAGGGATCCCTCGGCCTACGGGACCGATGCGTTGGTTTGCCCTTGGCACCAGTTTTCTCTCCTGTATGCGTTCCCTCCACTGCAGATGATTCCCCGCCTTCTACGGAGGATCAGGGTGGAGCGCAGGCCTGTGATCCTGGTGGCCCCAGCCAGGAGGGCTTGGTACGCACTCATCGTGAAGATGTCAGTCGGGGCGCCGTGGCCGCTCCCCCTGCGCCCAGATCTGCTGTCTCAGGGCCCAATGTGCCACCCTGCTTCACAGCAGCTAAATTTGACGGCTTGGCGGCTGAATCCCTAATTCTTAAGGGCAGAGGCCTCTCAGCTCAGGTCATATCTACGTTGATTCAGGCTAGGAAACCGGTCTCCAGAAATATTTATTACAGAGTCTGGAGAACCTATGTGGAGTGGTGCTAGTCTCAAAAATGGCATCCTCGAAAGTTTTTTATTGACAGGATCTTGCGATTCCTCCAGGTTGGCGTTGACAAAGGGTTGGCTCTTAGTACTCTAAAGGGGCAGGTGTCGGCTTTATCGATATGGTTTCAAAGACCCTTGGCCACCCATTCGCTTATGAAAACCTTCTTGCAGGGGGTCTTGCATGTGAATCCCCCTATTAGAGCTCCCCTCTGCCCCTGGAATTTAAATCTGGTCTTGTCAGCTTTACAAAGGCAGCCGTTTGAACCTCTGACAGAAATCCCTCTTGTGCTACTAACCCGAAAGTTGGTTTTCTTGGTGGCTATGGCTTCGGCCAGAAGGGTTTCCGAGCTGGCAGCCTTGTCATGCAGGGCGCCATACCTTATTCTGCATAAGGACAGAGTGGTTCTGCGGCCTCAACCTTCTTTCCTTCCTAAGGTCATATCCAGTTTTCACTTGAATCGGGACCTAGTCCTACCATCCTTCTTTCCTACTCCCCAGTCCAGAGAGGAAAGACTGCTTCATACTTTGGACGTGGTTCGAGCCATGAGGGTCTATCTCAAGGCTACAGAGAAGATTCGGAAAACAGATATGCTTTTTGTTCTTCCGGATGGCCCCAAGAAGGGTCAGCCGGCTGCCAAGTCTTCCTTGGCTAGGTGGATTAATCAGCTGATTTTTCAGGCCTATGGTCTGAAGCGCGTTCCACCTCCCTTATCAGTTAAAGCCCATTCTACGAGGGCCATGAGTGCCTCCTGGGCGGCACACCATCAGATCTCTATGGCACAGGTTTGCAAGGCGGCAACCTGGTCTTCCGTACATACGTTTACTAAATTTTATAAGTTGGACGTTGCAAAGGGTACGGACGCAGCATTTGGGCAGGCGGTCCTACGGGCAGCAGTATAGAATCCTCTGGTCCGGGTCACGCCCCTTTTTTCTTTTGGAGTTCTGTTGGTGGAGTTACTTTACTTCCTGATAATTTTTTGTTTGGCTATTCTTGGCCTTACGGTCTCCCTCCCTTCATAGAGCATTGCTTTAGGACATCCCAAGTGTAATGGCTATGCGCTCTGTGTCCCGTGATGTACGATAAAGAAAAAAGGATTTTTAATAAACAGCTTACCTGTAAAATCCTTTTCTTGAAGTACATCACGGGACACAGAGCTCCCACCCCTCTTTTGGGGAACATTGTGTAACCTCGGAGGAATTGCTTGCTACAAAACTGAAGCACTCCCAGTGGGAGGGGGTTATATAGGGAGGAAACTTCCTGTGAAATTGATTACACCAGTGTCCACACCTGAAGGTACCCATATAACCCAATTGTAATGGCTATGCGCTCTGTGTCCCGTGATGTACTTCAAGAAAAGGATTTTACAGGTAAGCTGTTTATTAAAAATCCTTTTTTAGTGACCCTTTAAGAGCTGGATTCAATGTACAGGTGGTCCCCTGGTTACAAACATTCGACTTATAAATGACTCCTACTTACAAACGGAAGGAGACAACAGGAAGTGAGAGAAAATCTGCGCCTAGGAAGGCAAATTAACTTCTGTAATGCCGCGTACACACGTCCGTTTTTAATGTCATGGAAAAAACTTTTTTCTCAATGTGATTCTTGTCAAGCCTGCCTTGCATACACATGATCGTGAAAAAAACACGATCACCTAAAAATGTACCTGGTCCGACTTACAGGTTCAACTTAAGAACAAACCTACAGACCATATCTTTGTAACCTGGGGACCACCTGTATGTGAATGCATGGAGGGCTGCATTCACCTGCTAATGAAGCTGACCTTCCACCCTCTGGACTCCTTTATATAAAGGGGTCCAGATGTGCGGGGCTGTGAAAAGTAAAATGGATCCATTTTATATTTACACTGTCCATTTTGAAAAAAAAAAATCACTTGTATTGCTGTCAGAAGGAATGTACTCTTTATGGAGGGATCTGGGGTCTATAAGAACCCAAATCCCTCCTTTCCCCTTAAAAGCATTCAAAATAAAAGGGTGGAAAAGCATAATTCGAGACCTGTAGTAGACTCCTATAAATATCATGGACCCATAGGTTACATGCAGGTCATATATACAACCCTTTTAATTGTTTTCTCAAATAGGCGTAACATTGGAAGGGTTTCATTTCTTGAAAAGTCCTCTTCGTTCTTATTCTGTGATATCTGAAGAGATCTTTGCTAAGGATTCTTGTTTCCCCTTAAACACTGCAATCCTTTTTTTTCTGATGCTGTCAAATGAAAATAACATTATTCTATTTATAAAATGTGAGTGTGTGGGAGGAGAGACTGCATGGCGTGTGAATTATCCAAGATTGGGGAGGAGGAAAAGTCCAATGCTGTATGTTTTATGTAATCATAGTGCATTACAGTATGTAGTGATTTCCTTTTCCATGTTAATTGCCACATTAGAGAGCATTCAGTAAGTCTATAGTGGAAGATCTTCTAGAATGAAATACTTCATGATTTTGTTTCATGTATGTTTATCTTTGCAGGCATTCAGAAATCTTTGTATTGCCATGAAAGCTTTGGCATATTCTTATCTGTACTTAAATTCTAAAGTTGGGCCTAACACAGTTTATTGTGACAGTGCCGAAACAAACTCTGTTCCTCCGGCTTTAGAGGCTTGGTAGGCATATCCTGCCTGCTACCTCCGATAACTAGATGGTATCTGGTCCTCTTCCAAAATCGGGATTAGTTGCTGGTGGTAATTTTTTTTTGCAAAAAGTGAGTCTGGGTCAAAAGCAGTCTGCAGAATACCTACGATAATAGTCATGGCCAAAAATATTGGCACCCCTGCATATCTGTCAATAATGCATCACTTTGCCCTCAAAAATTGCAATTACAAATGTTTAGGCATTCTCATGTCTTTCTCTTTTTGTATTGCATGAGCCAAGAAATGGAGAAACAAAAAACAAATCTAACACATTCCACGATAAACTCCAAACATGGAATGGAAGAAAACTATTGGCACACTTAATTTAATATTTGGTAGCAAAATATATAACTGAAACCAATTGCTTTTTTACCCCTTCATACTAGAATTTTAGACCACTCTTCTTTTGCCAACTGCTCCAGGTGTCTCAGATTGAAAAGGGTTCCTTTTCCCAACTTCTGTTTTGAGATCTCTCCACGGGTGCGTTATGGGATTTAGATCTGGACTCCCTTGCTGGCCAGTTCTGTACTCTCCAGCGCTTTGTCTTAAACTATTTCTGGGTGCTTTTTGATGTGTGCTTTTGGGTCATTGTCCTCCTGGAAGACCCATGATCACTGACGGAGACCCAACTTTCTGACACTGGTCTCTACATTGCACCCCAGAATTCTTTGGAAGTCTTTAGATTTCATAATGCCATGCACACAGTCAAGACATCAGTGCCTGAAGCAAAAAAGCATCAGTGAACCTCCACCATGTTTGACTGTGGTGATTGTATTCTTTACTTTAACCACTTCCATACCGGGCCTATTTTGGCACTGCTCTCCTACATGCAAAAATCATATTTTATTCTTCGTAAATCACGGGACACAGAGCAGCAAGCCATTACTATGCAGGTTATATGGTCTACCTTTAGGTGATGGACACTGGCACGCCTAGACAGGAAGTCCCCTCCCTATATAACCTCCTCCCCTATCGGGAGTACCTCCAGTTTTTTCGTCAGTGTCTCAGGTGTTTGTCACGTTTGAGAGGAGCTATGCCTTTTGTGTCCTTGGGACCTTGGCTGGCTTACCGGATCTGTCCAAGGTGCTTCATAGCCAAAGTGGACGGTACCCGGGCCCCATCTCAAGAATGGGGTTTTGCCTAGAACGCCTCTCCTCAGAGGGCTGGACCCTGGGTTCCAGAGCCTTGTACCTTCATAGGTCTAAAGGTCTTCTGTTGCCAGAGTGCTTTATAGGTCCAGGGGTGTGGGTTCCCATCCAGGACCCCGGTCCCTGAAGGTGTATCACAGTACCCACGGAGATGGGGGAAGATTGGGTTTTGCTCAGCTATACCCTGCTGCGTGGACAGGTAAGTGGAGAGCCTGCGGGACTTGGTCTGACGGCAGGATGTCTCCTCGGGGGGGGGGGGGGGTCCCTGGGTTTTGCCTGTAGTATGCTTGGCATCAGCAGTCTCTTGTTCCACTATGTCCTTCTGGACAGGATGGCAAAATCAACCCATATCCTTCCCTTCTTCTCACCCCCCCTCCCCCGGGCTGGTTAGTTATTGCTGCACCCTGAACCCCCCTGTTACTGGGGAGCGCTTCTCCCGTTTTACCCTATGGCCCTTTATGGGGCAGTTGGATACCTTGCCTGGGTGCGTGGTAGCTGAGGCTCCATGTGTGCTGCGCCGCGGCGTCCTCCATGCCTCCTCCTTTCGGGCTGTTTTTGTGCACACGCGTTATAGATATGCACGGCACCGTGCAGAGGGGGCGGGCGTCAGGCTTGCTATATTCATTTAAGACCTGACCAGGGATCAGGCAGGTGAGCGATCACAGAGCAGCAGCCAAGTAAGCTAGACAGCTCTATAAACAGCTCCGCAGCGGCACCCAGTGGCGGTTTTGGGAACTACAGGTCCAGAGCTTAAAGCTCACTGTGGACATTTAAAGCCATATATAGGTCCCCCGCAGCAATTTGGGCTTGGGCTCAAACACTAATCCAGTCAGCAGGGGGTTTCACGTTGCCTCAGTCGGTGATCGCCCCCAGGGGTTGGGTAACTCTTGGGCCTCCCTAGAATTATCTCTAACCTCCTAGAAAGATTTTCCTTTTGTACTCTTTGTCACAACAGTCAGTTGTTCGTGCGGAGTGCCTCAGGTTTGTACCAGGGGTCCCAAGGGTACGGGAACTCCTAAAAATGCAAAAGCTGCAAAAAAGCAGAAGGGGTCCCCTTCGGGCTCTGAGGATCTGGCTCTGGCCACGGCAGTGCCATGCTCCCCAGACAGGCTTCAGGTCGCTGCCCTGAGTGAGCCATCAGGGTTGCTAGGTGCTGTGGCAGGCCCTAATCAACCTACCCCGGTTTTCCTAACAGAGGACATGTTAGCGTCCACCCTAATGGGGTTGGAACGCAGGTTAACTACTTTAATTGCAAGCTCCATGTCAGGTAGAAAAAGGGCTAGATCCCCGTCACCTAGACTCAGGGAGTTGGATGCAGAGTGCCTTTCCCCTGAAGAGCTGGATTTGCCTGGGGACACTGCGGAAGATATCCTAGAGGGTTCCGAGTCTGAGGACTCTACAGTAAAGGAGCCCTTTTCAGCCTCCCAGGCGGGAGAGCCTATGGGTACAGTCCTTGACGGAGATGGTCCGGACGGCTTTTAAAATGCCTCTACCAGAACCTCAGGTCCCTACAGTGTCCTCCTTGGGGTCTTTGAAGGTCCCATCAGGTATCTGTGTTTTCAGTCCACCCTTTGCTGGAGAACTTAGTTTTTCTGGATTGGGTAAAACCTGATAGAATCTTTGTCCCTCCAAAAAGATTTTCGGTTTTGTATCCCATTGATGAGGCGTTCGCTAAAAGGTGGGCAGTCCCGGCGGTGGATGCAGCCATTGCTTGTGTCAATAAGACCTTGACCTGCCCGGTCGAAAATATTCAGACCTTCAAGGATCTGGTCGATAAGCATCTAGAAACACTTCTAAAGGCCTCCTTTTCTACGGCTGGGGCAGTGATTCAGCCCGCCGTGGCAGCGATTGGCGTTTGCCAGGCCCTCAAGGACCAAGCCAAGCAGGTCTTAAGAGAGATCCCGGAACAGGCACAGGGGTTAGCAGATCTCCCAAGAGCCTTATGCTTCGCGGTTGATGCCATAAAGGACTCTATTCAGCAGGCCTCCCGCCTGTCACTTTTTTTGATACACATGAGGAGACTCTTGTGGTTGAAGAATTGGTCTGCGGAGATCCCGTGTAAAAGGCTATTAGCCGGGTTCCCCTTTCATGGGGAAAAATTATTTGGGAAGGATCTGGAAGCGTATATCCAGACTATATCCAGTGGGAAGAGTACGCTCCTACCAGTCAAGAAGAGGGCTCGAGGCCCTACCTTTAAGCGTCCAGCCTCGCCCGCCCCAGGTTCATCTACTTCTAGACAGTATCGACGGCCTCCCGGGCGGCCAGACATGGGTAGCAAGGCCCAGGGGCAGCCTGCCGGTAACAGGAGACCATGGTTCCGCAAACCGGCCAAGGCGACCCCCAAGTCAACCTTATGAGGGGGCACCCCCACTCCTGCGGGTGGGGGGAAGACTTTGGCATTTCTCAAAGGTCTGGGAAGCCAGGGTCCCCGACAGATGGCTTCTCTCCGCGGTGGCATTGGGCTACAAGCTCGAATTTCAGGAGATCCCCCCCCCCCCCCTCATTTCCAAAGGTCAAGTTTTTCCGGGCAATCCAGAGAAGAGAAGGTCTCTGGTGGCGGCCTTGAACCGCCTCTTGGTTCAGGAGGTAATTGTAGAGGTGCCAGCCCAGGAGCGCGGGCAGGGGTTCTACTCCAACCTCTTTATCATTCCAAAAGCCAGATGGCGACGTCAGGCCCATACTGGACCTAAAACTAATAAACCGATATTTAAGGATCCAATCATTTCGGATGGAATCCGTTCGGTCGGTAGCCGTCTTACAGGAGGGCGATTACTTGGCATCTATAGACATAAAGGATGCATACCTTCATGTACCAATATTCCCAGGACATCACAGATTCCTGCGGTTTGCGTTAGGACATCGACACTATCAGTTTGTGGCACTCCCATTCGGTCTAGCTACGGCCCCCAGTGTCTTCACAAAAATTCTGGCCCCTGTGTTGGCCAATCTCAGAACCCAGGGGGTGTCGATTTTGGCCTATCTGGATGATCTATTGATAGCTCACTCAGCGGCTTGTGTAAATCAGGCGGTGAGCCTAACCGTTCGTTACCTAGAATCGCTAGGCTGGGTCCTAAATCGGGACAAGTCAGCCTTGGAGCCCACAAGACATCTAGAGTACCTAGGCATGCTCTTGGATACAGAGCACCAGAGGGTATTCTTGCCTCAAGAGAAGGTCGTGTCCATAAGGGAAACTATCCGGGCTATTCTGAGCAGAAAGAGGCCGACGGTTCGACTGTGCATGTGCCTCTTAGGCAGATTGGTAGCCTCTTTCGAGGCTGTGCCCTATGCTCAGTTCCACTCAAGAAAATTGCAGGAGGCCATTCTATCAGGGTGGAACAAGAGGCCTCAGGGCTTGGATCATCCTGTAGCCTTATCCTCCCAGGTACGTCAGAGCCTCAGCTGGTGGCTGAACCCGCAGAATCTTCTGAAGGGGAGGTTCTTCAGTCCTGTATCCTGGAGGGTAGTCACCACGGACGCCAGCCTCTGGGGCTTGGGAGCGATCCTAGAGGGCTGCGCCCTACAGGGGAGATGGTCAGCAACGGAAATAAGTTTGCCCATCAATGTGCTGGAGATCAGAGCGGCACGGTTGGCCCTGACAGCCTGGACCTCCAAATTACGAGGTTCGCAGGTGAGAATACAATCCGACGCCACAGCGGTGGCGTACATAAACCACCAGGGGGGCACGAAGAGCCGGGCTGCTCAAGCAGAGGTGGACAGGATTTTCTTCTGGCAGAGAATCAGGTTCCGTGCATTTCGGCAGTGTTCATCCCCGTGGTGGACAACGCGGAGGCAGACTTTTTGAGTCGCCAACAGGTGTTGCCAGGGGAATGGTCACTCCATCCCAAGGTTTTTCAAGAGATATGCCGGAGATTAGGATCGCCAGATGTGGACATCATGGCCTCAAGGCACAACAAGAAGGTGAACCAGTTCGTGTCCCGGACAAGGGACTCGTTGGCCTGCGGAACCGACGCATTAGTTTGCCCTTGGCACCGGTTCTCTCTCCTATACGCCTTCCCTCCGTTACAAATGTTGCCTCTCCTTCTACGCAGGATCCAGGCAGAACACAAACCAGTGATTCTCGTGGCTCCGGCCTGGCCACGAAGGTCGTGGTTCTCCCTAATCCTGAAGATGTCCGTAGGAAAACCCTGGCCCCTCCCGCTTCGACCAGACCTACTGTCTCAGGGCCCGGTCCGCCACCCTGCCTTACACCGTCTAAGTTTGACGGCCTGGAGGCTGAATCCCTAATACTTAGAGGTAGGGGCCTTTCCAGCCAGGTAGTTTCTACTCTAATTAGAGCCAGAAGACCTGCATCCAGGGCTATATATTACAGAGTATGGAAAGCATACGTTGCCTGGTGTGGGAGAAGAGGATGGCATCCCCGCAAGTACGTTATTGGCAGGATCCTGGAGTTCCTCCAGCTCAGAATAGACAGAAACCTGGCTGTAAGTACGATCAAAGGGCAAGTGTCTGCCTTATCGGTCCTGTTTCAGAGACCTCTGGCTAATCACTCACTTGTCAAGACCTTTCTTCAGGGGGCATTACGGATGAATCCTCCAATCAGATCCCCCCTTTGCCCATGGGACTTAAACTTAGTTCTTTCGGCTCTGCAGAGGCAGCCGTTTGAGCCATTGGCTGAGGTCCCATTGTTATTGCTGACCAGGAGGCTTGTGTTCCTGGTGGCGATGACCTCGGTCAGAAGGGTATCAGAGTTAGCAGCCCTGTCATGCAGGGAGCCTTATCTGATTTTTCATAATGACAGGGTCGTGTTACGACCACATCCTTCCTTTCTTCCGAAGGTTATATCAAAGTTTCATTTGAATCAGGATTTGGTTCTACCGGCTTTGTACCCTAATCCCTCGTCGTCAGAGGAGAGGCGGCTGCATACCTTAGATGTCGTCCGGGCCATGCGATATTATCTGAAGGCCACGGAAGAGATTCGGAAGACCGACGTTCTTTTTGTCTTACCAGCCGGGCCCAAGAAGGGTCAGGCGGCAGCAAAATCAACTATTGCAAGGTGGATCAGGCAATTGATTAGTCAGGCCTACGGCTTAAAGGGGGTACCTCCTCCTTTATCAGTGAAGGCACATTCTACGAGAGCCATGTGTGCCTCTTGGGCGGCACATCACCAGATCTCCATGGCTCAGATTTGCAGGGCAGCGACATGGTCGTCTGTCCATACTTGCACAAGGTTTTACCAGCTGGACGTTAAGGGGAGTGCCGACGCAGCCTTCGGGCGAGCGGTACTGCAGTCAGCAATTTAGAATCCTCACGTCCGGGGTTGGCACCCCCTTTTTGCATGTTTATACTGGGGTGTCCCCCTCCCCTCATTAAGCATTGCTTTCGGACATCCCGTATAGTAATGACTTGCTGCTCTGTGTCCCGTGATGTACGAAGAAGAAAAAGGGATTTTTTAAAACAACTTACCTGTAAAATCCTTTTCAGTACAGTACATCACGGGACACAGAGCTCCCACCCCTCTTTTGGGGAAACTCATTTCGGGACATACTGCTTGCTACAAAACTGAGGTACTCCCGATAGGGGAGGAGGTTATATAGGGAGGGGACTTCCTGTCTGGGCGTGCCAGTGTCCGTCACCTAAAGGTAGACCATATAACCCGTATAGTAATGGCTTGCTGCTCTGTGTCCCGTGATGTACTTGAAGAAAAGGATTTTACAGGTAAGTTGTTTTAAAAAATCCCTTTTTTTTTGCTAGAATATTACAGAACCCCCAAACACTATATATGTTTTTTTAGCTGACACCCTAGGGCAGGGGTGTCAAACAGGCGGCCCTCCAGCTGTTGCAAAACTACAAGTCCCATGAGGCATTGCAAGGCTAACAGTTACAAGCATGACTCCCACAGGCAGAGGCATGATGGGACTTGTAGTTTCGGAACAGCTGGAGGGCCGCCAGTTTGACACCCCTGCCCTAGGGAATAAAATGGTGATCATTGCAACTTTTTATCTCGCACGGCATTTGTGCAATAATTTTCCAAACGCCTTTTTTGGGGGGAAAAAAACGGTTTCATGAATTGAAAAAATAACCAAACAGTAAAGTTAGCCCAATTTTTTGTACAATGTGAAAGATGAAGTTATGCCGAGTAAATGAATACCTAACATGTCATGCTTTAAAATTGTGCACACTCATAGGATGGCGCCAAACTTTAGTACTTAAAAATCTCCATAGGCACTGCTTAATTTGTTTTACAGGTTACCAGTTTAGAGTTACAGAGGAGGTCTAGTGCTAGAATTGTTGCTGGCGCTCTAACGCACGCGGCGATACCTCACATGTGTGGTTTCAACAGCGTTTACATATGTGACCTGGACTTGCGTGTGTGTTCACTTCTGAGCGTGAGCTACCGGGGATAGGGGCATTTAAAATTGTATTTTTTATATTACTTAATTTATTTTATTTTGAGACTTTTTTTTTTTTTTACTTTTTTTTTGGATCACTTTTATTCCTATTACAAGGAATGTAAACATCCATTGTAATAGAAATGGTTCGTGACAGGTACTCTTTATGGAGAGATGCAGGGTCAATAAGACCCCACATCTCTCCGCCATGCTGGAAAGCATCAGATCGTGGAAAAAAAATTCACGGATCTCACTTACAGCCGTGATTGCGGCTTTGTTTACATTCCGGTACCCGGGTGTGACGTGATAACATTGCGCCCGGGCCTCCGATGATCATAGAGATGACTGGTACATTAAGATCTCTGGAGATGGACTTATAACCTTAAGATTGTCCATGCTTTTCCACAATTTTTGTTCTCAAATTTTAAGACAATTCTTTGCTGCTTTTTCTCTTCTCCGTGGTGCCAATAATTTTGTCCAGTCCATTTTTGGAGTTTTGCGTGGAATGTGCCAGATTTGGCTTTTTGTTTCTCAACTTTTTTGTTTCTTACCAATACAAACAAAAAACATGGGACTGCCTAAACATTTGTGGTGGCAGTGGTGGATTATCTGACAAATGCAGGGGTGCCAATATTTTTGGCCATGACTATGTGCCATATCATTCAAAACCAACTTACCTCACACCAGGGCTCTCAAACTGGCGGCCCTCCAGCTGTTGCAAAACTACAAGTCCCATCATGCCTCTGCCTGCTTGTAACTGTCAGCCTTGCAATACCTCATGGAACTTGTAGTTTTGCAACAGCTGGAGGGCCACCAGTTTGAGACCCCTACACTAAATAATTGGGTTGCCTGTAGTGAGCAGCAAAATTAAAATTTCATTAAAAAAAATGAAATTAAGCCATCTTGATGAAATGCTTTGAAGTCCTTCTTCTTTTTTTTTTCTTTCTTTTTTCTATTTTCTTTTTTCTTTTTCTCCTAAAAAGATTATCGCAATATGATTTGGTTTTGTAACCATAAAATGTCCATCCACAATGGGATTAGAAGAAAAATTCAGCAGGAGCTACAGACTATAAAATAGAAGCGGGCGCCTCTAAGTTTAGCAATATGGTTACATTTAATGAAGGTACAACATTTAGCAACTCACATGGTTGATTAAAACAGACATGTTTAAATAAACAGGCATCCAGGGAAAAAGCTGTCCACATAGACTGTCTTTCTCACCCCTGGCTCTAACCGCTGTCAGTCTGCAATTTATAACTGGGAGAGCTACCCTGAAAGCGAGGCTTGAAGCGTTTGTGGAGCTCAGCATGGAAGGGATGACTTTGATGGCATTGAGGACGATGGTCTATGTCAGGGATGTCCAAACTTTTTTTCAAAGACCCAATGCCTTTCTTTCTTTCTTTCTTTTTCTTTTTCTTTCTTTCTTTCTTTTTCTTTTTCTTTCTTTCTTCTTTTTCTTTTTCTTTTTCTTTCTTTCTTTCTTTTTCTTTTTCTTTCTTTCTTTTTCTTTCTTTCTTTTTCTTTTTCTTTTTCTTTCTTTCTTTTTCTTTTTCTTTCTTTCTTTTTCTTTCTTTCTTTTTTTTTCTTTTTCTTTTTTTTTCTTTTTCTTTCTTTTTCTTTCTTTCTTTTTCTTTCTTTCTTTTTCTTTCTTTCTTTTTCTTTCTTTTTCTTTCTTTCTTTTTCTTTCTTTTTCTTTCTTTCTTTTTCTTTCTTTCTTTTTCTTTCTTTTTCTTTCTTTCTTTTTCTTTCTTTTTCTTTCTTTCTTTTTCTTTTTCTTTCCCTCCTTTCTTTCTTTTTCTTTCTTTCTTTTTCTTTTTCTTTCCCTCCTTTCTTTCTTTTTCTTTTTCTTTCCCTCCTTTCTTTCTTTTTCTTTCCCTCCTTTCTTTCTTTTTCTTTCCCTCCTTTCTTTCTTTTTCTTTTTCTTTCCCTCCTTTCTTTCTTTTTCTTTCCCTCCTTTCTTTCTTTTTCTTTCCCTCCTTTCTTTCTTTTTCTTTCCCTCCTTTCTTTCTTTTTCTTTCCCTCCTTTCTTTCTTTTTCTTTCCCTCCTTTCTTTCTTTTTCTTTTTCTTTCCCTCCTTTCTTTCTTTTTCTTTTTCTTTCCCTCCTTTCTTTCTTTTTCTTTCTTTCTTTCCCTCCTTTCTTTCTTTTTCTTTCTTTCTTTCCCTCCTTTCTTTCTTTTTCTTTCTTTCTTTCCCTCCTTTCTTTCTTTTTCTTTCTTTCTTTCCCTCCTTTCTTTCTTTTTCTTTCTTTCTTTCCCTCCTTTCTTTCTTTTTCTTTCTTTCTTTCCCTCCTTTCTTTTTTTTCTTTTCTTCCTTTCTTTCTTTTTCTTTCTTTTTTCTTTCTTTTTCTTTCCTTTTCTTTCTTTCCCTCCTTTCTTTCTTTTTCTTTCCCTCCTTTCTTTCTTTTTCTTTCCCTCCTTTCTTTCTTTTTCTTTCCCTCCTTTCTTTCTTTTTCTTTCCCTCCTTTCTTTCTTTTTCTTTCCCTCCTTTCTTTCTTTTTCTTTCCCTCCTTTCTTTCTTTTTCTTTCCCTCCTTTCTTTCTTTTTCTTTCCCTCCTTTCTTTCTTTTTCTTTCCCTCCTTTCTTTCTTTTTCTTTTTCTTTCCCTCCTTTCTTTCTTTTTCTTTTTCTTTCCCTCCTTTCTTTCTTTTTCTTTCTTTCTTTCCCTCCTTTCTTTCTTTTTCTTTCTTTCTTTCCCTCCTTTCTTCCTTTTTCTTTCTTTCTTTCCCTCCTTTCTTTCTTTTTCTTTCTTTTTTCTTTCTTTTTCTTTCCTTTTCTTTCTTTCCCTCCTTTCTTTCCTTTTCTTTCTTTCCCTCCTTTCTTTCCTTTTCTTTCTTTCCCTCCTTTCTTTCTTTTTCTTTCCCTCCTTTCTTTCTTTTTCTTTCCCTCCTTTCTTTCTTTTTCTTTCCCTCCTTTCTTTCTTTTTCTTTCCCTCCTTTCTTTCTTTTTCTTTCCCTCCTTTCTTTCTTTTTCTTTTTCTTTCCCTCCTTTCTTTCTTTTTCTTTTTCTTTCCCTCCTTTCTTTCTTTTTCTTTTTCTTTCCCTCCTTTCTTTCTTTTTCTTTTTCTTTCCCTCCTTTCTTTCTTTTTCTTTCTTTCTTTCCCTCCTTTCTTCCTTTTTCTTTCTTTCTTTCCCTCCTTTCTTTCTTTTTCTTTCTTTCTTTCCCTCCTTTCTTCCTTTTTCTTTCTTTCTTTCCCTCCTTTCTTTCTTTTTCTTTCTTTTTTCTTTCTTTTTCTTTCCTTTTCTTTCTTTCCCTCCTTTCTTTCCTTTTCTTTCTTTCCCTCCTTTCTTTCTTTCCCTTCTTTCTTTCCCTCCTTTCTTTCTTTCCCTTCTTTCTTTCCCTCCTTTCTTTCTTTCCCTTCTTTCTTTCCCTCCTTTCTTTCTTTCCCTTCTTTCTTTCTTTCCCTTGTTTCTTTCTTTCCCTCCTTTCTTTCCCTCCTTTCTTTCCCTCCTTTCTTTCTTTCCCTCCTTTCTTTCCTTCCCTCCTTTCTTTCTTTCCCTCCTTTCTTTCCCTCCTTTCTTTCTTTCCCTCCTTTCTTTCCCTCCTTTCTTTCCCTCCTTTCTTTCCCTCCTTTCTTTCTTTCCCTCCTTTCTTTCTTTCCCTTCTTTCTTTCTTTCCTTTTTCTTTCTTTCCCTCCTTTCTTTTTTTCCTCTTTCTTTTTTTCCTCTTTCTTTTTTTCCTCTTTCTCATTTTCTCTTTTTCTCTTTCTCTTACAACTTTAATATATACTGTATATTGACTGCACTGTGTATGTGTGTGTGTGTGCGCGCATATACACACTCACAAAAGTGAGTAGACTCCTCACATTTCTGTAAATATTTTATTATCTTTCTCTCTTTCTCTTTCTTTCTCTCTTTCTCTTTCTTTCTCTCTTTCTCTTTCTTTCTTTCTCTCTTTCTCTTCCAACTTTAATATATACTGTATATTGACTGCACTGTGTATGTATGTGTGTGTGTGTGTGTGTGTGTGTGTGTGTGTGTGTGTGTGCGCGCATATACACACTCACAAAAGTGAGTAGACTCCTCACATTTCTGTAAATATTTTATTATCTTTTCATGTGACAACACTGAAGAATTGACACTTTGCTACAATGTAAACTAGTGAGTGTACAGCTTGTATAACAGTGTAAATTTGCTGTTCCCTCAAAATAACTCGACACACAACCATTAATGTCTGTTCAAAAGTAAGTACACCCCTGAGTGATGGTCACTGGAAGTTCAACGTGGCACCTCATGGCAAAGAGCTCTGAGGATCTGGAAAAATTAATTGTGCAAATGAGGTGAAAACAAAGGTCAATGTAAAAAAGAGAGAGTGACAAATAAAAGTAAAAGTAGCGAACTAAATCTACAAAACTCCTAAATATTAACATTGTGAAATCCAACATAAAACACTCATACATAATGAAGTGTGCATATGGCATATCCAAAAAAATATATATGTTCCAACATATGCAAATCAATATGGTAATACAGTGCAACTTGGTGATGAAAAAAAATCTATTTTTTCATCACTTTAAGTTGGACTGTATTACCATATTGATTTGCATATGTTGGAGCATATATATTTTTTTGTATATGCCATATGGACACTTCATTATGTATGAGTGTTTTATTTTGACTTCACAGTGTTAATATTTGGGAGTTTTGTAGATTCATTTAGTGCACTACTGTGGAATTTGTCTTTTTTACATTGACATTTGTTTTACCTCATTTGCATGTTCATTGAATATTAAGTAGCAGCACAGACAGGTGTTTTTTTATTAGTGCAAATAAAAAAATTGTTGCTCTACATAAAGATGACCTAGGCTATAAGAAGATTGCCAAGACCCTGAAACTGAGCTGCAGTACAGTGACCAAGATTATCCAGCGATTTAATAGGACAGGTTCAATTAGGGGAGTACTCCCTTTTTGAGCAGTTTAGACATTAATGGCTGTTGGCTGTTTTGAGGGTACAGCAAATTTTCACTGTTATACAAGCTGTACACTCACTACATTAGGCCTGATTCACACGTATGCATTTTCAGTGCGTATTACAGATTTGCCCTACAGACCATTTAACATAGTTTCCTATGGAACACGTTCTGTAGTGAATATGTGCAAAAAGCACTAAAAATGCTTAGGTGTGAATCAGACCTTACATTGTAGCAAAGTGTAATTTCTTCAGTGTTGTCCCATAAAAAGATATAAAATATTTACAAAAATTTGAGGGGTGCACTCACTTTTGTCGAATAGTGTGTGTGTGTGTGTGTGTGGCCTTTGACTATCATGGCTCTCACAGCATGCTTTGGCCAATCATCAGACATCGATGCACTGCGATTGTACAGTACTTTATGGGGCATTCTGCGGCGTGCCAGTTTGCCGCAAACACCCCATAATGTTTGGAATTCGGCAAACTTGCAAACACCAGATGTTCGAGTCGAACTTGCGTTCAGCTCGAACTGTGGGGGGCCATCCCTATCAAGAGAAACAAACGTCTAAGAAAAAGTACCCCCAAAAATACTAAATAAGCTCAATGTTTATGACCATATGACAAATAACACAAAACCATTGTCTAACGCTTTTTAAAAAAAGGCGAAAGGATTAGAGAATACCTAATACCAGGTCACACAAAAAAATATATATAAAAAAAGAACTTAAATAACTAAGGGTGAAGCGGAAGCAGGGGGCCTTCCCAACACACCCAAAGCAACGTTCCAATGTATATGGGGCAGTAAAAGGTTGCCTTCCTCTGTTCTTTGGTGGTATATAATAAAGTAACCATTTTATTCTCTTTCAGAGTGCAAATTTACCTGCACCAGTGGCAAATGTTTATATCTTGGATCGCTCATCTGTAACAGACTGAATGACTGTGGAGATAACAGTGATGAAGAGAACTGCCCCTTGGTGACCGAACACCCTCCACCAGGGATTTTTACCTGTAAGTGCCTAACTATATATCTATTAGCGGTTATTTTTACTGTTTATCTAAGTAAGCTGTATCAGTTGGCACGCTGAACGGGGAAAACCAGGATAGTGTGGTCTGGTAACAGCTTGCCTGATAAATGTCTGTATTCCTTTCCACCCACACATGCCAATTCATTCATGTGTGTTCCGTCTGTGTTTGAAATCTGATGTGTAAGACTGAGCAATAATGCATTTTGGGTTTGTGTCAATGCTAGCGCTGTGGATAATTATGCAGGAATAATTTTTTCTGTTTGATACATTTGCTAAATTAAAATTACATGTGGGCATGGTCCTATGTAATTACTTTTCAGTGAGTTGTAAGGCATTGATTGGACAGTTTTTTTTTGTAAAATGTTGTGGTTTTGTCATTTTCTCGTTTTGGATGACAGGAACAATGGACATGCTTGTTGAATGGGGAAACCATATAAGGTGATGGTTTATACTTTACTAAAACCAAGCCTTTCCTTTTTTTTTTTATATAAATCATGTACATATTTTTTTTATGTAATTCAACAGCAACAAGACGATACAAAACGCAATATTCAGTAATCTACAATAGCCATGTCATAAATCTGTTTCAGTCATCAAAGGTACCTTGATCAGCTTCTTCAGTTTATTTTAAAATATTAATACAATGAATATGCAATGTACCCCCCAGAGAGAAGAATCCTCTCCTCATCTATTACAGTCCTTGGGTATATTATTCACATATACACTTGCAGACCACCAAAGACAAGTAAAACGTAATGCTTACCACTTACCAACTCTTGAACTACAGGGTGTTGAACCATAGTGGTGGCAAAAACAAATATAAAAGGGCATTGCGTGTTATGGATGTGTGTAACATTTTTTCATCATAATGGCACCCCTGATCTGTGTTTTTCATCAAAGGAGTTACTGAAATATACTTTATGTAATTATCGCAAATGGGCGTCAGGCCTGACACTGACAACTATGGATTCCATAGTTTAATGGATTTAAGGACAATACCTTTAACAATTGTTTCTTCCATGGTAAGAGACTTTTTTTTTTTTTTTTCCATTTCTTAAAGCTTGGTTGACTAGGGGGGACAACCATTTATGTGCTATTGGATTGTGTGCCACAGTTGGGACATTGCAAAATATGTTCTGCCGTGTATGATCTCTAGCCCCCCAAAACAATCTTTCTGTATAGGATACCTTTGGTGTAGTAGCCTCTTAGAACTAGAACGAAGCATGAGGAGACATTTTCCCTGTTTGCGAATATGGGATTTAAGTATCCACAAGTAAAATTTTATCTAGAAAGAAATTACAACACATCATAAAATTCCTTTTAGTGCTATAGTAAAAAAAAAATAAGTTACCTTTCCATTACCTTGGAGCTATTGTCTGACGAAGGCTATTTTAACGATGGCCATAGCCAAAAATCTAGCATTTTCAGAAGGAAAAATTAATTGCTTGCCATTGTCAGCAATTTCACAGGTCATTGATGGCTTATTTTGTCACCCATTTGTAGCTTGTTAAGAATGTGTATTTGAATGCCCATCACCTATACATTGGTTCACTTGAAGGTCTCATTCATACAGGGCGTATCTGTAAACCCCATGCTAGGGCCTTGTTTACCTGCATGGGGATGCACAGGTGTTTTAATCTGTGCAGGCAGTCCCATTGATGTCAGTTTGGATGCAGTGGTTGCACAGACATGGGCGCTGTGCCCAATAGGACATCTGTGTGGGTGCGGATACACAACATGAAGGCAAATAATGTGAGTTTGGGGGACACATACCCAAATCCACACAGATGTCGTATTGGGAGCAGTGGCCATGTCTGTTCTGGCACGGTGTCCCAATTGACCTCCAAAGGTGTATTGGTCATGTGTACTGGGTAGTCAACAGGCTGGGTGTGTGGCAACAATGTTGATCCAAACGCAGCAATTACATTGTATTTGTCACTGTCTTTTCTGTGTTGAACCAATGACACAGCTGCAGTGACCTTCCTCCTCACTTCTCCTCCAGGTCATACAATACGCAACTGTTGGCCATACCATAACTTTCTTATCAGAACCTTGAAGAGAAAAATCCAGACTGTTTGTTTGTCTCGTGCCTATTACCCAAATCCACATTTCCATCTGAAAACACCTAATAAGTGTCTGACTTGGCCACTTCAGCAACTAGTAGGTTAACAGACATTGGGTCATAAATACCTTAGTTGGAATCCCTAGAATATACAGAACTGTCTCTCAGTAGAATCCATCTCGGTATATTCCATAACTTCTACAATGACATGACAGCAGAGCCAGGATATAGACATATTTACATATTATATTGGACATATTTACCTCCCTCATTTATTTGGTAGTGTTTTGAGCCCGAGAATTGTTAAACTAGGAGTACCAGGAGTAGAACCAACCCAATTTCTCTCCTAGGTGAACTATACATCCAAGACCTAACCTATTCTAGCCATTTCAAGGATACGAATACCCATAGGACACTATCTGGGACCTGGTCATAAATGTAGTTTCCAAAACAGTGGTGCGCTACCAATACTACAATAATGTGCATCATCAAAAAATTTTAGTTTGTGATCCTAAAAATAGTTATAATTTCCAGTAATGAAAAAAGTGTCTTAAATTTCTTTCAAAGTGAAATCTTCACCCAAAACTGTGCACTGAGAATCAAAAAGTGCTGGTGCTCTCCTCTACCACTGTGCTCTTGCAGCTCACCTTAAGATCTGACCTCTGTTTTACCAGCAGGTCAAATAAAGCTGATCCCTCTATGGGGGTAATCAATGAATCGGCCCAGCGTGAAGCTGATAATCCCTCCGTGTCCACCCTTCTTCCTCACTGTCTTCACCAGTCTCGGGTTTCGCAGGATTACATCAGCAACGTTATGTGAAGTGGGCATGACTTCATCAGTAAGGGGCACAGACTGGACATCTCACCGCTGCTTTTATACACTTCATCCCCTAATTACTATGCAACACCTTCTCCTATGCCTTTGTAATCACTGCGGAGATTCGGCTGTGCTGAACAAGCTCCATGTCCACTCCAAAATGAGAAGTTAAAATTGATCACTAGTACTCATGGGGACACCACATCAAGACAAAATCTTCCTTAAATCTTTGCTTAATTAAAACAGTTGGTGACTACATTGCGCAATTTCTTCACTAATGACAACTAACCTACTTTAATCTGATAAACCTAAAAATACTAATTAAAAGAATATAAAATATTATATTGTTAAAACCTTTTTAAACACAATATGCACTACTCTAAATCACTAAAAAACAGTTCAGGTCAAAATCTACATTCAGACCCCTCGGTGAGAGAATTTTGGACTCGCATATGCAGAAAGATTCCCTCTTGCTGAGTTGTCTGATATAGTGACCACCCTTCCAATGTGTTTGCTCTTTTTTTCAATCCCCCAAAATTTAAGCGAACTGGGATCCTTTATTGTGCACCAATTTAAAATGTTTGGAGACACTATGGGTAATAACCCCCTTCTAAATATTGGTAATGTGTTCCCCTATTTCGTATTTGTAGGGTCCTGGAGGTACGGCCAAAATATTGTAACCCGCACCCACATTCCAGCATATAAAAAAAACGCCAATAGTGGAGCAAGTTCCTTAATCGTGTACTTATTTCTTATGCTTGTGGAAATTCTTCCCTCTTAATATTCTAGGCATGCCGGCAGGCCTTACATCTACCGCATGCAAAGAAACCCGTAAATACTCCGAAGCAAAAACCCCTCTGTTTCTTGGGGCCTATCACTACTGGCGCTATGTTATCTTTTAAAATTGGGGCTTTTTTGTATATGAATCCAGGGAGGGCTGGTATTGTGTGACAAAGTATTTGCCCCCTTTCAGATTTTTAAATTTGCATATTTTCACACTTAAATTACTCATTTAAATTATCATTTTTATTACACAAAGCTAACCCGAATAAATACAAAATGCAGTTTTTAAATGATGGTTTCATTTATTAAGGCAAAAAAGCTGTCCAAACCTGGCTTTATGTGAAAAGGTAATTGCCCCTTAAACCCAATAACTGGTTGTGCCATCAAGCATTTGCAATAACTGGCAATGAGCCTTTCATTGCTGTGGAGCAGTTTTGGCCCACTCTTTGAAGACTTGTTTTAATTCAGCCACATTGGAGGGTTTTCCAGCGTGATCGGCCTGTGGAGGTCATGATACAGCATCTCAATTGGATTTTAAGTCCGGGCTTTAACTAGGCCACTCCAAAGCCTAAATTTTGTTTTGTTTGAACCATTTGGAGGTGGACTTCCTGTTGTGTTTTGGATCGTTGTCCTGCTGCATAACCTAAGTATTTAGCCATTTATGCACTGAACACTTTTACCATTTTTATTCACCTTATTTGAGTATATATTCTATTTATGATTTATTATCTCACGTTTGAATACTTACCCTTGACCTTCAGGGTTTTTGTATTTTTCTTTTTTTTTCTTTAGTGCTGAATTTTTTTGTCTTTTCACACACAATACGTCTTAGGCCTCATTCACACGAGGCGGACTCCGTCGCGACGGAGTATGCCAGCTCAGCGGGAGATCAGTCCGCAGATCTCCGATGAGCCGACGGATGACAAGCTCCTCTCTGCTCACTGAGCGGGGAGGGGCTTGTCGGGCACCGCTATCTCCTATGGAGCGATCTGATGAAAACGGACAGCATGTCTCACCCGATCCGATCCGCATGGATGGATGGGGACGTATCCCCCATACATCTGTTTTTAGCAGATCGGATAGGGTCGGATGTCAGCGGACATATCTCCGCTGTCATCCGACACTCCATAGGGATGCATGGAGCGGCCGTTCAGGTCTGGCTGCTGTTTTTTGATATTGGTAGCGCAACTTTTTTTACACACCTAACCTAAGTGCACTTGAGCTTGAGGTCACAAACTGATGGCCGTACATTCTCCTTTAGGATTTTCTGGTAGAGCGAAGAATTCATGGTTTCATCAATTATGGTATGGCATGTGGTCCAAGTCCTGAAGCTGCAAAGCAGCCCCAGACCATCACGCTACCACCACCATGTCTGACTGTTGGTATGATCTTGTTATGAAATGCTGTATTCATTGTCAGATGTAACGGGACGCACACCTTCCAAAAAGTAAATGTTTTGTCTCATCATTACAGAGAATATTTGCCTAAATGTCTTGGATAATCAAAAAAAAATTCTTGGTAAATGTCAGATGAGCCTTTGTATTCTTTTTTGGTCACCAGTGGCTTTGGCCTTGGAACTCTCCCATGGATGCCATTTTTGCCCAGTCTCTTTTCTTATTATTGAATCATGAACACTGATCTTACCTGAGGCATGCAGTTCTTTAGATGTTCTGGGTTCTTTTATGACCTCCTGGATGAGTCTCTTGGAGTAATTTTTGTAGACTGTCACTTCTGGGAAGGTTCACCACTGTTCCAAGTTATCTCCATTTGTGCATAATAGCTCTTCCTCTGATTCACTGGAGTTCAAAATCCTTAGAAATGGCTGTGAAACCATTCCTAGACTGATGCATGTTTCTTATCTGTTCTTGAATTTCTTTAGATTGTGGCATATGTGGCTTTTTGTCATCAGTTGGCGTGCTTCTCTTTCTCAGGTAGATATTATTTATGTGATTTATTGATTCAACAGGTCTGGCAGTAATCGGGCCTGGGTCTGGCAAGTGTAATTCAACTCTGCTTTCCAAAAAATTCTTGCAGTTTATTCGAAACTCAGCATGGGAATGGGCAATTACTTTTTCACATAGGGTCAGGCAGGTTTGAACCGATTTTTTCCCTTAATAAATTAAATAAAAACTGCATCAGCTTTTTTCCCTTAATAAATTAAATAAAAACTGCATCTTGGATTTACGTGAGTTATATCTAGTAGCTTTTTGAAACTATCAATGTCACCCGCTGAAACCACCGCCTGTGGAAGGGAATTCCACATCATTGCTGCTCTTGCAGTAAAGAACCCTCTACGCAATTTAAAGAAAAGGTCTAACCTTAGTGAGTGGCCACGTGTCTTATTAAACTCCCTTCCACTAAAGTTTTTTTCCTTGTGGGGTCACTAGTATGGCATTTGTAAATTGAAATCCTATCCCCTCTCAAGTGTCTTCTCCAGAGAGTTCAGTGCTCACAACCTTTCTTCATAACTAATATCCCCCAGACCATTTATTAGTTGTTTTACCCTTCTTTGTACTCGCTCCATTTCCAAGTACATCCTTCCTGAGGACTATTGCACGGACCTGGACAGCATACTGTGAGGCTGGACCAAAGTCTTGTTGAGTGGGAGAATTGTCAATTTATCCCTTGAGTTAATCCCCTTTTTAATGCATGCCAATATTCTGTTTGCATAGCAGCAGCTTGCATGCCATTGCTGAGCCTATTGTCTACTAGTGAGTAGATTGCATTCATATTTTTGCCACCCAAATGCACTATTTTACAATTTTCGACAATAAACTGCTTTTGCCATGTAGTTGCCCATCCCATAAATTTTTTCAGATCTTCTTGCAGGGTGTCCACATCCTGCAAATAAGTTATTGCCCTGCTTAGCTTGGTGTTGTCTGCAAATACAGAGATTGAACTGTTTACCCCATCCTCCAGGTAGTTTATGAACAAACTTAAACAGGATTCGTCACAGCACAGAACCCTGGGGAACCCCACTTCCTACCCCTGACCATTCAGAGTATTCCTCTATTTATCACACCCTCTGAACTTGCCCTCGTAGCCAGTTTTTAATCCATGTACTCGCCCTATGGTCCATTCCAACTGACCTTACTTTGTAGTTGTTTATGGGGAACGGTGTCGGATGCTTTTGCAAAATCCAGATACACCACGTCTACGGGCCTTCCTTTATCTAGATGGCAACTCGCTTCCTCATAGAAGCTTAATAAATTGGTTTAGCAAGAACGATGCTTAATGAATCAATGTGGATAAGTGCTAATGATACCGTTTTTCCTTACTAAAATCTTGTAGAGCTTACATACTATTGATGTTAGGCTTACTGGTCTGTTATTCCCAGGGATGTATTTTGCCCCTTTTTTTAAATATTGGTACTACATTGTTTTTTCTCCAATCGGCTGGTCCAGTCAGTAGACTGTGACTGTAAAAATTGCGAACAATGATCTGGCAATTACTTGACTGAGTTCCTGAAGTACCCTCGGGTGCAAACCATCTGGTCCTGGTGATTTATTAATGTTAAGTTTCCCAAGGCTATTTTTAATTGTGTCCTCTGTTAGCCATAAGGGTGCTTTCTGTGATGTGTCATGAGGACAAACACTACAGTTTTGGTTACTGAAGCCCCCCCAATTCCCTCAAAGACTGAGGAGAATAGATTCAATACCTTCATCATTTGTAACCAGATGTCCTTCCTCATTCTTTATGGGGCAAATATGGTCTTCCCTCCCTTTTTTACTGTTTATATACTTAAAGGTATTGTAAAGGTTTGTTTTTATTTTCTAAATGGGTTCCTTCAACCACTTAAGATCCGGACCTTTAGGCAGCTAAAGGACCTGGCCAGTTTTTGCGATTCGGCACTGCGTTGCTTTAACTGACAATTGCACGGTTGTGCGAAGTGGCTCCCAAACAAAATTGGCGTCCTTTTTTTCCCCCACAAATAGAGCTTTCTTTTGGTGGTATTTGATCACCTCTGCAGTTTTTTATTTTTTGTGCTATATACAAAAATATATACCTTTTTTTTTTTTTCCCTCAGTTTAGGCCGATACATATTATTCTACCTATTTTTGGTAAAAAATATCGCAATATAGCGTTTATCGATTGGTTTGCGCAAAATTTATAGCGTTTTCAAATTAGGGGATAGTTTTATTGCATTTTTATTAATTATATTTTTTTACTCCTAATGGCGGCGATCATCGATTTTTTTTTTTTTTCGTGACTGCGACATTATGGCGGACACTTCGGACAATTTTGACACATTTTTGGGACCATTGTCATTTTCACAGCTAAAAATGCATTGTTTACTGTGAAAATGACAATTGCAGTTTGGGAGTTAACCACAAGGGGGCGCTGAAGGGGTTATGTGTGACCTAATATGTGTTGGTAACTGTAGGGGGGTGTGGCTGTAGGTGTGATGTCATCTATTGTGTATCCCTATAAAAGGGATCATACGATCGATCAGGGCACCACAGTGAAGAACGGGAAAGCTGTGTTTACACACAGCTCTCCCCGTTCTTCAGCTCCGGGGACAGATCGTGGGACTCCAGCGGCGATCGGGTCCCGTGGTCACGGAGCTTCAGACCGGGTCGCGTGCACGCGCCCACGACCCCACTGCTGGGCTTAAAGGGCAACATACAGGTACGTTGATGTGCCCAGTCGTGCCATTCTGCCAACGTATATCGGCGTGAAGGGGTCCCTAAGTGGTTAAGCTAGTGCATTGTTGGTTAAACTTACCTTTTCCTTCCATTTCCCTTCTAAATGTTTTTTTTTCTGTGTCAGAATTTCTCACTTACTGTTCCTCCTCAGTAAGGTGTTCAGTAAGATGTTCTAAATGACTTTCCACCGCTCAGATGGTGGAAAGCTTACTGAGGAGAAACAGGAAGTGAGAAATTCAAACAGAGAAAAAAAACATTTAGAAGGGAAATCGAAGGAAAAGGTAAGTGAACCAAAAATTCACTAGGTTAACCACTTAAGGACCCCCGCACGCACATATACGGCCACAGAATGGCTCGTACAGGCACAAGGGCGTAAATTTACGTCCCCGCCTGAGTGCGGTTCGGGGGTCCCATCGGGACCCCCTCCGCGGCGTGCGGGGGTCCCCCTACCTCTGGGAGCGATCCGGGATCTGCGGGCGGATGTCCGTGATATCCGCCCCCCCCCGCGATCGCTCCCAGCCAATGGGAGCGCGCTCCCAGCCTGTCACTTCCACCTCCTGTGTTTACACAGGAAGGAGGAAATTATGTATTCTCTCATCGCAGCGCTGCTGATGAGAGAAGACATCACAAGTAAGTGTGCACCAACACAACACTGACACACACTCACATAGGCATATTAACCCCTTGTGATCGCCCCCCCCCCCCACCCCCCTGTCACAGTGTCACTGAATGCAGTGATTTAATCACTGCATTTAGTGTCAGTGTGACAGGCACTGTAAAAAACAGTTAGTGTTAGGTTCAGGATAGCCCCCCCACCCCCCCTAATAAAGTTTTAACCCCCTGATCACCGCCCTAGTTAACCCTTTCACTCCCTATTGCCAGCGTCACTAAGCGATCATTTTTCTGATCGCTGTATTAGTGCCGCTGTTCCCGCTAGGTAGCTATTTTTTTTATTGCGATTTTTTTTTTTTACTAAAGACATGTGGCTAAATAAATTTTGGCCTAAATGTTTGACTAAAATTTAGTTTATTTGATTTTTTTTTTTAACAAAAAGTAAAAAATAGTGTTTTTTTTTCAAAAATGTCGCTCTATTTTTGTATATAGCGCAAAAAATAAAAATCGCAGAGGTGATCAAATACCACCAAAAGAAAGCTCTATTTGTGGGAAGAAAAGGACGCAAATTTTGTTTGGGAGCCACGTCGCACGACTGCGCAATTGTCTGTTAAAGCGACGCAGTGCCGAATCGCAAAAACACCTTGGGTCATTTACCAGCGTATTGGTCCGGGTCTTAAGTGGTTAAGGGAACCTATTTAGAAAATAAAAGACGAACCTTTACAACCCCTTTAAAGGATTCTTAATTTTTTTTTGCTCTCCCTCGCTATGCGGCTTTCGTGTTCTATCATAGCCTCCCTAATTGCACCCTTGCATATCTTGTTGTATTCTTTGTAAAGTCTGAATGCTGATAATGATCCCCAGCCTTATCTTTTTTAAAGGCCTTCTCCCTTTTTAAATGCATTTTTACATTAGAGTTAAGCCATCCAGGACTCTTGTTTACTCTTTTTAAAATTATTTTCCAATGGGATGCACTGGCTAATGCCCTTATTTCATATGCTTTTAAAGCAAACCCATCTCTCCTCCGTGTTTCTTTCTAAGATTTTTTCCCAATTTATATCTTCTAGCAAAGTTCGTAGATTAGGGAAGTTGGCTCTTTTGAAAGTGATCACTGTTTTCTAAATTGCCCCGTATTTCCACATCTGTGATCAGGTCTGTAATATCATATCTTTTTAAGAATGTGCCAATGTTTCCTAATTTTTTTTTTTCAACCTGTCTGACTTGAATATTGTAATCCAGGATCGCATTAAATTTGTGACAGAAGGACCCTCATTTGGATTCTTATTCCCTATTCATATTCAATACTCTTAATTTATCTTGCTCAACCCTCCTCATATCGTAACCTTTTTCCCCCTGACTGTTGAAGAAAATCTCCCTCCTTTTTAAGCAGGTCCTTCGTATTTTCATAAATTGGCCTTTTGGGATGTTAAGCCAAGGCTTGTGATGGCAAATGTCCACTGGTAGATAGGAATTCCTGTCAGAGGGTTTAAAAATGTTTGTATACAAGCATCCCTCCTCCTTTTAAAAATTTCCAAATCTAAAAACATAATCCGCTCACTATTGCTCCATGTTAATTTAATATTTTCATTCATTTCTTTAAATTCATCAAATGATACTGCATCGCCCCTTCCTGATAATATCGTCAAATCTTTTATAGAAAATTAGTTCTGTCGGTAAATGTAGTGACATCTCGGAAAACCCTCCTCAGACACTTGAGGCCGCGTACACACGATCAAATCTGTCTGCTGGAATCGGTCTGCCCGACCGTCCCAGCAGACAGATTCGATCGTGTGTACGGGCGAGCCAACGTATTTGGCCAGCCGACAGATTTGAAAGCATGCTTTCAAATTTGTTGGCTGGGAACCCGTCCGCCCGACATGTCTGCTGGTTAGTATGCTAACCAGCAGACATGTCTTCTCGCACATGCGTCGAATGTTTTCGACGCATGCGCGGAAGTGTTTTACATCCTGGTGCGGTGACATGGCGGCGGCGTTCAAATCGGTCGGTCCGACCGATTTGAACAAATCTGTCTGCTTGTGTGTATGGGGCCTAATTGGTCAGATGGTCTCTGTCAACAACCCTGTAATACCAGAGAAAAGGGGAATGCCAACACATTGTGGCTGCTCTCATTAGCATCAACCCAAAGAACACCCAACATGACTTGTAAGCCACTGTACGGAGTTTGCTTATTTGTTGGACTCTGCTGAAACCAGGATTTGCAAGTATCCTTTAATTCTAACTCCTTTTTATTTCTGTTTTATTGTCTATTTCTTTGTCACACTTATTTTTTCTGTAAATATTTTATTTGCACTTTGACCTTTTCTTTCTTAAATCATATTTTGAAAAGTATTAACTGTGTCAAATGCAGACTAAAAGAATCCCTGTCTTGAAGTTTTCTACTGTAGTATACATCTTTGAACATGCTGGTCTGTGGTGACAGTGCATGTTGCAGATGTTTATTTTAAACTCATTGTCATAGATTTGGGCCCATCAATCCTTCACAATATAAGCATTCTGGTGGCAGTTTGGGATGTAAAGGGTTAATTGATTTGTGAACTTAACCCAGTGACGGGTTTGCACGATGATCGTTGGTACAGAGCTTTCGTGACAGTTCATCCAATATTTTATCGGACATGCACGAAAATTTCTCGTACGATGCCAGATTGTACGATTTTCGTTTTTATCAGCACAGTTGTCGTCCGAAAATACTATACAAATATATTTACAACACATGACATCACTTCAGATTTTGTTTTCCGTCGTACTAGAATTTTTGTGACTTTAGTAAGTAATCCAATTTCTACTTGCGACTAGTCAGCAAAAAAAAGTCAGACGATCTGTCCTCCTGATTTTCGGATCGTGTGTACAGGCATTAGTAAACACGGTTTAATATTAAACCTTAACTAGAGTATACCTTTTTAAAGCTGAACTATAAATGGCAACTTCATATGTAGGCCTCTGTCAGCCTTTAATTGTTCAAAAATTATCTAATTAAGCTATAAAATGTATGCAGCTGAACTCAATTATTATTGAACTCCTTGTGTTTGCCTCAATTATTCTTGTACTCGTTGTGCATACCTATGTGTAAATTTCCTTTTGAGTTGTATATATCTCTGGTGTATTTGCTGGACCTTTGTGCTTTGCATTCCTAAAATACCCCATTGCATCTAGTGTTCTCCATGGAGTAGAAATGATTGGTTATTGGAATCTGTCCGAGCTGTTCATGATTAGGTCATAAGTCGTGGTCATGGAAGTAGTCTAAGGACCCTAGTATTGTTTAAATGGACCAAATGGAGACCGCATGTTACAGCGAATTACATTGCTGCTATGGCAGATGCTTGAGTAAATTTTGTGAGACAGAAGTGTGTATCCTTCACTGATTTCTTGGAAATTAAATTCCTTTTGGACACACTATTTATAGCTGAACTCTGCTTGATCCTATAGACAAGGTTGTATCTTCATTTCAGAGAAAAACAGTGGTTATGTCAGACTTTGAGAGGAGCTGGTCCTTGTGACTGCAGAATTGGTCACATCCCTCCTTTCCAGACTTTGTTAAATGCCAAATGTTATAGATAAATTATGCTATGCTGCTCCCAACCCAATCTTTAGAGGCGCTATCTATATAAACACCCCCACCCCCCAAAATATTTTTCATTACACAATATTACACAAAAAATAGGCAATTGTTTTGTCTACACAACCACCTAGGCAATTTACAGTTTACTCACTGTTGTAAGATATGTCTAATCGATGTTTCCATGGGCTGTGAAGCTCACAGTACAATTTAGTACCAGAAGTTGGTGAGAACCAGAGGAGACAACGTCACTAATACAAATAAGGTTGCAGACTGATGGTAAATGGTAGCAAAATGGGGTTGGGATGGGGGTGAAATGCTGGGAATGCGATTGGGTAAAGGCAGGTAGGAATTGGTACAGAGACAATGCCAGGAATGGGAAGAGGGGTAGTTGGAAAAGAGATTAAAAAGATTTGTAATGTTTTATATGTTATGCATAATACAACAAGATTGACTACTGTAACTCCAAGGTAACTCTCAGCAGGCAGACAGACTCCTTAGACAAAAAGGTGAGATGAGGCAGACGGTGGTACAGAAAAAAAGCCTTTAAGCTGAACCAGCACATCTGTACTTTTAAGAATAGGCTGTCCCCTACAGTAACTTAAAGGGGTGTTCCAGCCAAAAGTTTTGTTAAAAGTCAGCAGCTACAAAAAGTGTAGCTGCTGGCTTTTAATAAACAATCACTTACCTGCTCCAGCGTTCCAGCGACGCGCTGGGGGGGCTCCGCTCCTCTCCCCCCCTCCCCGTCCGGCGTCTTCATTTCTATTGTGGGCACCCGGTCGTGACAGCCTTCGGCTTCACGGGCGGGCACCCACTGCGCATGCGTGCGTGGCTCGCCGCTGATTGGACAGGCGATCCTTCAGGACCTGTTAGTGTCCTAGATGATCGCCTACGGGAGGGGCTGCAGTAAGGCGATTAAGCCTAATCGCCTTACCAGCCCCTCGGCAGAAGCAGGAAGTGGGACAGGAGCTGTAAGAGAAAGGTGATGGAAGAAAAGCCAGCATGCAACTATCAGGGGGGGGGGGGGACAAATCCCTTTTAGATAATCTTTTGGCTTTGAAATTTGACCTTGGGGTTTCTGCATAATAACACACTGTTCATAAAACTAGTTACATTTTTGTTCAGCTGGGGTGAGCATTTCACGACCATAAATACACTTAATCTACACCAGTTACATTTTAGGGACTACAAGGCTTTGAGGACTATAGCGAAGAAACCCTGCTAATGAAATCTGGTTGGCAAATCTATCTGTACTTCATCACTCTTTTCACAGTCTTATTGAATTAGGCCTACAGAGTACTGTAAATTGCAGGGTCTATATGGAAAAATGCTTATTTAGCCTTTCTTGTGCTTGCTGAATAGCCATCTCCACAATGCCATCAATTAAGTTGCAAAACAGTAGCATCTTAGGTGGTCCATGAAGCGTGTAAGAGAATACATCATCTTGTGTTCAGTCCATTCAGTATCTTCTCGTGGCAATTAATAAACATGATGCTTATTCACTGCCTATCAGTTGGAAGCAGATGTTGTAGCCAGTCAAGCAGCTTTGTAGCGTTTCTTATAGTAGTTTGGGATGTTGGTATTCATGTAGTCAAACACTTTTGATGGTATTAAATGTTCACAAGGTTCAAGTGTTCAATATACTGCAAGGAGAATTATTGACATGCCAGCTAGATACACAGATGCCATCTGGGACACTGCTTTTTCGATCATTTGTCTTCTCAAGAAAGGCAATTTAAAAAAAAGGCACACTTTTCTTTGTGAAATATGTCACAGTATGGAACGTAACGCCATAAATCCTGGTGATCACTGGATATCTGTGTCCCAGATTCCCAAATGGATTGCAAAGGAAGTTTAGCTCATCGATGAGATAAAATGTTAACTCTATTTACACATTTTTTTATTATATTTTATCCTTTGTTTCTTTATACCCGTTCTTCTACTGTTATTGTTGCAGTCATCCATAAAGCAAAGATATTGATTTGTCAAAAAGGCCAAGGTTTGTGTTGAAAAAATTATTTCTAAGCACTTGGGATACATTGAACTCCTTAAAAACTTGTCTGGCTACAGAACATTTTGAGTCACTAAACGTAAAAGTTTCATATGGGAAAACTCAACGCCTGGCCTGTAAATTTGTTCAGGTCAGTGGCACAGAAGGTAATGAAGCCATTGGATGAGCTTGACACCAAACAAATATAGATTTTCAGAACAAAGGTCTGCAATCACCGGCTATATATGCGGCTTATAAAAAGTATTTACCACCTTGGAAGTTGTTATACTGTATATTTTGTTGTCACTCTGCAGAGATCTGCCATTAACATTAAAGAGATTTACCATTGAATTGTATATTTTTACTGATCAGTGTTCAAAAAAGGCTTTGAAAACATTGACGCTGTGCTAAAATCAGAAAGTCCTCTTGGATTTCTTTCTTATCTTTCTTTTCCCCCTTAAAATAGATTTGTCACGCTTTCATGATGTGCTTTAGACCTGTTTTTTTTTTTTGTCACGACTGTGCTGTGCCACTTTCTCCTCATGCCCCTTGTATGAGTGGGCGAGTGCCCCAACAGAGGACTGACTGTATTTCAGTTGTTCACTTTGGTTTGCATTTTGCAAAGTACCATTTTTGGGAAATAAGAAGAAACTCTGGCTAGCCAACTGTGCAAGATAAATGGGAGGATGAAAATTAGCACTAGTCCAGCAGTGGTTAAAACATTGCTCTATAGTGTGTACTAACCTTAATCCAAAGTGCCTAGTGTGATTTGGATTAAGAGGTCTTCCCTATATCCGCAAGAGTCGCTTCCTAAAGGCAATGTGGACACCACCGAATCCTGGGGGACACCCCCCCCCCTTTTTTTCAGCACACAGAAGGGGAATCATAGCCTCGGCTGTGCATGTTTTCCTACAAGACTCTCCATTCAGGTCTTGGCTATTGCACTCCTTCCTGCTCTATGCTGTGCAGTATGTGACATCATATCCCCAGCCCCTGCTTTCTGGAGCTCAGAAAATAGCTTTTGTGCTATAACTTCTAATAAGGAGAAAGGGCTGCAGATAAATGGGTACAGCTTATGTAGGATTTGTTTAATCTCGGTATCACCTGAGGCCAGTCACTTCAGTGGGTGTATTAATTTAACCTGAAATACCATAACTCATTAGTTAACACAGTGACATTAAATAAAAGACTGTGGTACTCTACATGCAGTACTTGGTTCATTAATTTTGCTGTAAGTTATTTGTACATACTGCATGTATGTGCAAGATCTGCAGATTGAAGCATATCATAATAGTCTAATATAGTTGACTTTTAAGGATCCTTGACATTGTCACTGCTCGAGTGTATAGACTTTAAAATTCCACCAAAGATCTATAACCATACAGTTCAAAACATAGAAAAATGTCTTCAAATGAGAATCCCTTGAGTTAAAATTTCAGGCAAAACGTTCCTCGTGAAAGACCAGCCAACACACAGATTGCTCACTCACCTCAGAGTAGACCCCTGAGCTAACTGGAAAGTCAAACACACAGATTCCTTCTGCCTGGGGATAGCCGATGCAAGACGGGTCCCAGCCTCTCCAACAGTCACAGGTATAACCAGGTGAATATAAAAGATATAGGGCCAGATTCTCAAAAAATGGCGTATCTGGCGGCGTAGCGTATCGTATCGCATTTACACTACGTCTACGCAAATTACTGGAGCAAGTGCCGTATTTTCAAAGCACTTGCTCCATAATTTTCGGCGGCGTAGCGTAAATGCGGCGTCTTAAGGCCGCGTAATTCAAATACTGAAGGAAGGGGCGTGCTGTATTTAAATTAAGCGCACCCACGCTTCAAACTAAGTGCGCATGCGCCGCCCGGGAAAAAAGCCCAGTGCGCATGCTCCAGCTCACGTCGGAAAGCGTAGTTGAAACCAACGTCAAAACGACGTGATCGTCACTTACGCAATTCCCTATTCGCGAACGACTTGGTAAAACAACGTAACCGCCGAAAAAAGACGACGCTGACCCGACACCATACTTAACATGGCAACGACGGCACTTCGGAAACATACCCCTCATACAGCAGGGGTAACCTTATGCGTACGCAACCTACGTAAACTACGTCGCCGCATCGCAAAAACGTTCGGGAATCAGGGTATTAGGCTCATTTGCATAGGCAAATGAGAAAACAACGTAAAGGCCACCTAGCGGCCGGCGTTGTCATTACATCTAAGATCCGACAGTGTAATTGCTTTACACCTGTCAGATCTTTAGTGTATCTATGCGTAAGTGATTCTAAGAATCACTCGCATAGATACCCATTAAAAAAAACTGCGATACGACGGTGTATCTGAGCTACACCGTCGTATCTCAGCTGAGAATCTGGCCCATAGAATCTAAGTGTTCTCCGTGTGATATAAGAAACGCACGCTTTATTTGGCTAAATCTTCCAAAATCTTAAATCATGCATGAAATGTACAATAAACTCCAAAATGCATAATGGAAGCTGAGTGCACAATCCGTCCGGCTCCACTCGGATTGCATAGCAGTGGGGGACTTCACACAACGTATATTTGTCTACATACATGTTATGGTGAGAAGGGATTAAAGTCCTCACCCTATTCAATGTGTAGCACATTGTAGCCTAATGCCGCGTACACACGGTCGTTTTTTGCGATGAAAAAAAAACGACGTTTTCTGTGAAGTAAAAAACAAAGTTTTTGAAACGTCACTTTTCAAAGACAATTTTGCATACACACCATCGTTTTTTCACAAAAAGCGAGGTTACGTTCACCACTCTTTTCCATTGAAGCTCGCTTCATAACTAGCTTCTGGGCATGCGCGGGTTGAAAAACGTCGTTTTGAACGACGTTTTTGCTACACACGGTGACTTTTTGTGAAACAAAAAACGACGTTTTGAAAAACGACACAAAAAATTCAAGCATGTTGGAATTTTTTTTTTGGTCGTTTTTTTAAGACAAAAAACGACGTTTTGCCCACACACGATCAATTTAAATGACGTTTTTAAAAACGTCGTTTTTTTTCATCGCAAAAAACGACGTTTTTAAAAACGTCTTTTTTTTCATCGCAAAAAACGACCGTGTGTACACGGCATTAGAACAAGAATATTTCTGGATGTGCATCTGGCACTGCCTGGACCATATAACTTTATCACTGTGCTATGTTTTCTGCTGCACCACTGGCATGGTCATATCCTCTTACTCCTCCAAAAAATTCTGCTTAAAGTAGAACTATAAGCAACACTTTTTTTTTCCATTTTGGATAGAGTAAGGGATGGTTATAGATAGCCCCTATTAATTTTTTTGTTTTCCATCTGTTCATTTCTCTTTTCCGTTCCTTAGCCAAACAGGAAGTGAGAGGAAATCTCGGCAGATTAAGGGAATCCCCCAGCCCTCTGAATTAGTGTCCCCACTGGAAAATTTCTGGGCAGGTCTTAAAAAGGAATGGGAGGATATTTAACCACTTGCCCACGGTGTCATAGTAAAAAGACGTCATGACTTTAAAGATGGATATCTCGGTAACGGCAGCAGCTGCTGCCACAACCGAGATATCCATCTTTTCCGTGGGCAGTGCTGTACACGATAATGGCGCAATACGGTGTGACAAAAAGTATTGCAATGACTGCCATTTTATTCTCTAGGGTGTTAGAAAAAAATATATATATAATGTTTGGGGGGTTTAAGTAATTTTCTAGCAAAAAAAACTGTTTTAGTCTCGTAAACACCGAATCTGAAAAACAAGCCCGGTGGGCAAGTGGTTAAATTGGGGGTTGCACGGGTTTAGTCAGGCCTAGGGCAGCACAAAACTTAAATACACCACTGCCCTGCAGCAACAAGGCATCATTGAGGAAATCCATTAAAATCCCTACCGGCGCTTCTCTGGCCAGCACCAAATTCACTAATCCCTGCCACCCATTACAGTAACCTTACTGACACAAACAGATTCAGGTAGCTCATTTAATTTTTTTTCAAAGTGCCACTATTTTACTAGAATCAAAAATTACCTCCCGTTTGTAGATAACAAAATTGGAGCCACGTAGACACAGGCAGAGTGCAGTGTACCAGAGCAGCAAGTTTGCCGCCGCTAACCCCCTCCCTATCACTGGTTAAGCCGACAGCCTTCTAGTGACTCAGTGGGCAGCGCCTGATGGTGAAACAGACAGTAGTTCCCCATCAGGTTTACTTTTTTTTGGACAGTAGCTGGATTCTATAGCCAATAGCTGGTGGGGTCCGCCCACTTCCTGTTAATCAAAAGGGGGGGGGGGGGCAGACCTGATAGGGAACTAGTGTTTGCCTCTGTGCTGTCTGGCCATGGTAAGAAAGCATGATTGCATGGAGGACTTGTGCTGCCACACAGTGCAGGGCCCAGATTCATATATCGGTCTAGAACAGGTCCATTAATCTCTTGTGGAGGCATGTTGGAATTTGGCAGGGACTTGGACATTCTTTGCAAATAACCCTGAAACTGTTTTTTGTTATCGTTACACAGAACAGTTAATGAATATAATGCATGGATCATTAACAGATAATGGTAATACAACTTTCGCCCAACACCAGCTAAAACCATCTTTAAAAAGTGTTTGATGGTAGGAAACGGTTAGAAGCTGTTGTGGGGTTCATGGTCTAATTTAAAGAGAATTTCCAACATTTCCTAGCCCTGTGCTGGGTGTCACCAGGGGGAGAAACCCCCCAATTGGGTACACGGCAATCAAAACGCTGCTCTAACTTTTCCATGGCCGTTAAATGTCTCAAATTTTTTGTGAATTTGGCTTTCTTAGGCGACCTTTAGCTGAGATCACACAAGCCCCTTGTAACATCATTACTCCTTTGCTGTTTTGTTGCAGTCTTTCCCAGTAGAGAAGTAGACCAGAACTCAATAATTAGAAAATAAATATCATATATGTAAAAGACAGAATGGCTCCTGTTTGTCCATACGGTGCGAAAACATTTTCAAACACAAGATACATTTACATTTTGATTGTGCATCTGCTTTTATGTGTCCGGCTTCAGGTGAAATTTATCCAGTACTTTAAATATTTAGCAGTCTAGGGAAGATGTTAATGCAAGTCTGGCACTGCCATTGTGAGAATTACAACAATGATAGTAATTTGTAGCATCAGGTTACTGTTTCATACAGGGGCTGGAAATGGAACAGAGGAACTAAAATTGTTTGAATTGTTAGTGTTTGCCATCCACCAGGCTTGCCAGACAGATGGATCATGAATACTGTCTAGACATAGAGTGAAGCTGTGGTCTCTCAGGGCATGCTGTGGGACCGTTCACCAATGATACACAGTGGATTTGGCTTTTTACATGATCAAACTGTGCACTTACACATAACTTCTCAACAGATTATCTGCTAATTTGTATCTGAGAATAGAGCCATATTGTTTCACATGCCAGCCACAAGATGCTGACTTAATTTGAATAGCTGAATTTCTCGATGGCTAAATAGTGTTAGTACTAGTATATAGCTAAGCACAGAATACAGTATTTCCAATTATACTGTACTTGAGTCACTATTGTGATTTTCAGAATCAAAAAATAGCCAGAAGTTGAATTGATGCTGGCCAGTCTAAAAGGTTGGTGTACTCTCTCACAATACGATTTTACTGTAAGGCTTATGCCGGCCATACACGCTTAGAATTACGAAATCATTTTCGTATGAATTGCGCACCATTAGTGGGCTGCAGCAACAGCCAATTTTCATGTGGCAATCAAATTTGAGGAATCGGACATGTTGGAAACTTTTTGAAAAACAAACGATTTTCTAATCAATGATGGCGAATCGTGGGAGAAATGTAATAGAAAAAAAGCGCATGTGCAAGAAAAGAAAATTCCCAGAGAGAAAAGATTCTCGGCTACGAAAATTATTTAAGGTTTGGTCGGCCAAAGTTCGAAAATCAATGGTGGCGTCATCCGTTTTACAAAATAACGAACGTTCTGATTTTGAAAATAAAATTTTATCTAAATTTGACCGTGTATGGTCTGCTTTAATGTGCACGGGATGTTTTTACGACCTCTCCTGAACGATTTTTAACTTGACAGATGGTAACCCACGTTTAACCACTTAAGTCCCAGACCTTTAGGCAGCTAAAGGACCCGGCCAGGTTTTACGATTCGGGACTGCATCGTTTTAACAGACAATTGCGCGGTCGTGCGACGTGGCTCCCAATCAAAATTGGCGTCCTTTTTTTTCCCACAAATAGTTTTCTTTTGGTGGTATTTGATCACCTCTGCAGTTTTATTTTTTGTGCTAGAAACAAAAATAGAGCGAAAATTTTGAAAAAAAAAATCAAAATGTTTTACTTTTTGCTATAATAAATATCCCCCAAAAAAATTGGGACCATTGTCATTTTCACAGCAAAAAATGCATTTAAAACGCATTGTATATTGTGAAAATGAAATTGCAGTTTGGGAGTTCACCACAAGGGGGTGCTGAAGGGGTTATGTGTGACCTAATGTGTTTACAACTGTAGGGGGGTGTGGCTGTAGGTGTGACGTCATCGATTGTGTATCCCTATAAAAGGGATCACACGATCGATGATGCCACCACAGTGAAGAACGGGTAAGCCGTGTTTTCACACGGCTCTCCCCGTTCTTCAGCTCCGGGGACCGATCGCGGGACTCCAGCGGCGATCGGGTACGCGAGTCCCGTGTACGTGCATGTGCCCAGCCGTGCCCTTCTGCCGACGTAAATGTGCAGGAGGCGGTCCTTAAGTGGTTAAAACGTCCGTTTTGCCACATTTACATGGCGTGTTTAGCGGCGTTTTAGAAGCATTTTCAAAACTAAAAAAAAAACACCTGTACAAAACGCGGCTAAATTCGAGTTGCTGCATTTAGCCGAATTTAGAAGAATTTGGCACTTGAAATGCCTCTAAACACAGCTTCTGAACCCATTTTTTTGCGTTCCAAATAAGTTTATAAACTCAACTGCCTAGAAACGACTATAAACGACCCTGTGTACTGATAAGATAAAAGAGGAGAGTTCAGGAGCAGTTGGAGAAAATGCTCCTAAATGTCCGTTTGCCAACAGCAGTGTACATGAGGCCGAATACCTTAGCAGAGCATAGTTTGATTGGAATAGACAGCAGTACGCCCTCCAAGAGGAAACCTTTTGGGCCTTCTAGCAATAGTAATTTCTTTATTTGCAGAATCTTTAGGCTAGGTTCACACTGATGCGGTGCAATTTAAATCAATTTGCAGTCCTATTTCAAGGACCAGATGCAGTCTGTCTTGATGCAGTTCCAATGCGTTTTTCATTCTAGTTTTGATACAGCTGTGATTTCACATTTCTATGTATTACCTGTGTCTCGCTCTCTTGCACGCACGTGTTCTCGGGCTTGGTTTGGGGATGAAGAGTAAGAAAGAAAGCACCTAAAAATGAACTGGAATCGTGCTACATTGAGACTGATGAGTGTTTTGTATGCCGTTTCCATTTGACTTTATGGCCCTTAAAATCACACTGCACTAGACAAGCATAGGACCCTTCTTAGAATCAGAACAAATTCGCACTGCACTGCACTTGTGTTAATTCACTTGTCATGTGAGTCCATGCATTCTGGAACACAGAAATCGCATCCGTGTGGACCAAGGCTTAAACATGCCACATGGTTTGTGAACACCTTTACTAAGAGTGCTTTGATCGATGCTGTTATACTATATGTACAAATTATAGAAAAATATTGCGCTAACCGAAGTGAACCAAAAAAATTATTTAAACTAAAGCAGCTACACTACAATGTGACGAAAATTGAATGATAGTGTGATAATAAATGTAGCGCTGTGAAACAAAAAAACTGTGATGTCTAAGGATATAAGAAATCAATGATTACTGAACTAAATCATAAAAATGGTGAAGATAATCAAAATCGACAACAGTGAACAGTAATTTCCTTGCATTAAATGATGCTGTGATGCACCAATCAAAACAAAACATAAATTAATAAATAATATTAGTCCATCCACAATGGTGAAATAGGTAGATGTAAGATGACTACATAGATCCTCCAAGACGGAATGGCACTTGAATCAAACGAAGATAAAATGTGCTTACCGGAAATGTAGGACCTGCCTGTCGTGAACAGCAGATCAATAGGGCATGTACACTCCTACGGCAGAATCGGCTGGGCTCACTCGAACTGGATAGGGATGATTCAGATCCTCAATGGAAGGCCAGACGTGCACGATATCCTGGACCGGTGACCTCGTTTCTGAGTGGTCCGTTCTCAGGAGGAGTGTGGAGAAGGTGATGGTAGAACCCTTGGAAGGGTGGGATGAGAGCAGCTGGATGGCTCCGAGCACCATGGGGGAGAGGAAGAAAGAGACAACACAACCCAAATGGTGCAGGTCAAAATGGTAACGGTTTTATTGGAATAAAACCAAAATGGACATTAAAAGTGATCACAAATAAAAGGCAATGTGGGAAAAGGTAAAAACCAAGCCCTACGCGTTTCATCCTAGAGGGACTTCAATAAATTGCCTTTTATGTGTGATCACTTTTAATGTCCATTAAAAGTGATCGTTGATTTCTGTTTTTTTTCCATGTCCCAGACACAGCTTGGTATTAACCAATGTATCCATGCACATTGTGCCATTCATATTTGCGTTTTAATGTTCTAACCAATAGAATGAAAATATGCACAATGCCCGGAAATAGACACTAGATCAAGTCATTTTTTACACTGGCTTTCTTTTTCTGCCAGCTCCTAGCAGATAAAGCGTAAATGGACATATTTTAATACGCCCTGTGAGTGCTTCTTATGGCAGACTTCTAGCCATTTGAAATTGATGTACCACTGCTGTTATTGACCAACATGTTCGAGGTCCTAGTTTTCACAGATCACTTTTGTCTCTGTAGTAAATTATTTTCATATTAGGCTTTAAAAATGCTTTGTGTCTTCAGTAATCGCCTCCAATGCTATTTTTTTTTATTAAGGAAGAACTAGGCTCTCTAGGTAAACTGAATATTTTTGCAGTTTATGCAGTCAGTAGTTACTGGTCGGTTTAAAAATGAAGAAAATCCTTGTTTGATGTCCTCTGTGCACGATTGTCACGTGGCGACAGCAATAGAACTGCAACTCCCTGGTTGCAAAACACCATCCTAGCTATGGCTTCTGCAATACAGATGGTAGGCACCATCAATTACGTTCTTTAGTAGGTCAGTGTAAGGAAGAGGGAATTGTATTTTTCGGTATCTCACTACACTCCAAGGCTGTGTGTGCTGGCAAGGCAGGTGTAGAAGTACAGGGTTCTAGTATTCTGAGTAAACAAACCACCTGGTTGACACCAATGATCCTGCTAATGTGATCACTAAAGCCTGGTACACACAGGTGTGTGTGTGTTTGTTTTTTGTTCAACCCAGCGGGCTGAATGAAAAAAAAAACTGAGGAGCTTGCGATGAGCCTGCGGTACTAAGCAATGTTAGTACAGCGATCTCCCCACCAAGCTATTGTGTTCTGACAGGGGGCATGCCCCCCACCCCCACATGCTGCTGTACACACTGGCTGAATGTCAGCTGGTTTCTGTTGAACCGGCCGACATTCAACCAGTGTGTAACAGCCTTTAGGATGAGCTAAAGTTTGTCCATTGTATCCCATGGAATTCCCTGGTCTGCAGCTGCACAGAACAAAGGCGTTGGGGACCATGTGGCCATATTGGGTCAATGTCATCGGCATCTCTGCTCTTTTGTTATGTGGCTGCAAAGGAAGGAGGGACTCCATGGCGACAGGATGATTGGGCTGGTGGCCTACAATCATGTGACATCCCATGGATTCAGGCCAAATGGAGTTTGTCCCCAAATTGACCTCATCTCTAGTTGTCACCCCAGGTCATGGATAAGCCTTCAGAAAGCAGTAAGGTGGTGTGAAGTTAAAGCAGATCTTCACTGCATCTGAGCACCAAAAACACTTTTTAAAGGAGAAGTCCAGCCTGAGCTTTTTAGGCTGGGCTCCTCCTAAGGGTCACAGGAGTGGAATTCGTTTTGCACTCCTGTGACCCCTTTTCAGCAGAGAGCCGTCTGAAGTCTGCTCTCTGCTGACTTCACTGCCATCAGTCGAGGCAGCACATCATCCTGACTGCCCAAGTATGGATTCGCCAGCTGCCTTGATTGATGGCAGCCTCAGCGAGCCACTGAGATGCTGAGAGGGCCGCTCTCCTCCCCTCCACAGCTTATCGCTCCAATGAGCGTGGAGAAGCAGACCAGGAGCGATGCTGACTGACAGTCGGCATCACTCTGCTTGGGAAGTAGTGAGAACCAAGCCATGGGGCAGTGTTGGGTGGTTCGGTTCTCAGTGCAGAGACACTGGGGGACAGCTGCAGCATCAGTCCGATGCTCCATCCACTGAAGTAAGTATGATTGGCAAAAAAAACCATACTACTTCTCTTTTAATAATCAAAACAAACTCCCCCATCCCCCAAAGAAATTACTTTGAAAAACTCCCCCCTAGCATTTCTTGCCGTTGCCATCTTGAGTAAGGGTAAATGTAGCATTTACTTTATGGAATACATTTGCCTTTAGCTTGCATGCAGGAGGGAGCGTTCAGCTGAGAAAAACCCTCCTACTTCCCTCCCCTCCTGAAATGTATGACCTCACTTTCTCACTCACTCACTCTAGAAAAGAAACCAGGAAGTAACTGAAGAAATATGAAAAAAAGTTTAAAACAAAATAAAAAAAGATTGTGACGACTGCCTTTACACGCACATGAATTCTCATGGCATCCCAGTCTTAGTCTGTAGCGTTCAATATTGAGTTGGCCCACCCATTGCAGCTAAAACGGCATCAACTCTTCTGGGAAGGCTGTCCACAAGGTTTAGGAGTGTGTCTATGGGATGGCCCCCATGCCGATAAAGCTAATTGTTTGGCTACCTTGGGAGGTGATTTCTCGCCGATCCAGCATTGGGAGTTGGACCCCATTGATGATCTTGCATTACTGGTTCTCCTTCTGGTGGCTCTTATGTCGTCTTTCCCCTGATACTGTCCCCACCCGGTGTCAGTCTCAACCGAGGTCAACCAGCGCCTACCCAATCTGTCCTGAAGAAGCAAATCTTTGTGAAACGTGTTGACAATCACGCATGGAGAATGTTCATGGACCTGTGTTTTTTTTTTTTTTTTATATTTATTTAAATATCTTGTTATATAGATGGACTTTTATACACTTCATATGACTGTATCCATGCCTTAATGTTTGTATTTGGGTATCTGTTGAGCTACTGTTTAGCAAGTGCTGTAGTGTTCTTAGAAGGTTTGTGTTTTTAATTGTAATAAAGAATATTTTAGTTTTTTGTTTTTTTTTATACGTACTGTGTCATGTTGTGCCTACACAGTCCGCTATTTTTTGAGAGGATCACTCTATTGATTTCTCAATTAAAAATAGTCAATGTTGATTGGGAAGTGAAGTTCCACTTTAAAATTGAGAACACTGCTGACCGTTTTCTACAACCTTCTAAGGGCTCATTTTACGCAGTCTGTGTTGATCTGCACAGGTCAATGCTGGCTCAAAGCTAGGGCACAATTTGATTTTATGTGCCTTGTTCACACCACAATACTATTGTGAGTGCATTGTATAAAAATGCAGATATACTGCATAAATTAAATGTCATTTTGTTACATTACAAAAAAAAAAGTAAACCATGTGCATCTTAACACTTTGCTCCACCCCTACACAACACACTAGCCCACAGAGTTTTGGCATCTGGGCTGGTATGAAAAGCCCTGAGGGGACATTATGGTAATCAACCATTTTATTTAAATAATGTAGCATTTCCGTACTTTGTTTTAGCATTTTGTGCCTGCACTCTTTGGAAACCTTGAATGTACTGAACACCACGCTGTGCGGTTTTCCTCAGCTGACCTGTTCTAACTGTTAAAACAAATTTTACAAAATGTAGTGAAATTGACATTGCTGATCTGTTTGCTCAGAATGTACAGAACACATTGAAACTTCAACTATTATAAAAGCAGTTCAGTGTTATTCCAAAACGATGTTTTACTGCAATTACTATATTTTCATTATTTTTATTTTTTTCTTCATACTTTGTCTACATTCATAACAAGTGTCGCACAATACAGAATACATAACTGCAGCATACATAGTGCTACCTACAGAATGAGAACTTTTATTGTGTACCTGTGTTATTGTACAATTCCACAAGATTCCAAGTGGACTTGAATGACTTTATGGTTTCAGACTTTCAAGGCCGTTTACTCTACTCTATGAAAACAAGTACTAGTGGGAAATGGGTGTATTGAATATTTCAAAGCAAAGACAGAGCCTCTTCAGTTCACTGTTTGCAGGTATGAGCAGCTCTAGTCTTTGAGTCTCTCTTGTCTTGTTGTGGCTATAGCTTTCCATGCTGAAGAACCCAAGTCCTTTTGTGTAAAACATTGAGCTTGTTGCCCATAGAAACCATCAACTTGTGCCTGTAATTTTCTAGTGAAGGTTAGAAAATACTAGCTGGCATCTAAGTTTTCTGTTTACAGGAAGGCAGCACTTCACTATTAAAATGGCCATACATTATTCAATTTCCTTTTGATTTACATTCAACTGTGTAGTGCAAGGATCTGCCTAATTACATGCAAATTGAGTGTTTAGGTTTTGGCCTCATTTTGTTTTTGGTGAAGAAAAATGTATAATGTATGGCCAGTTTTATTATTTTTTTTATATATACTTGCATGCTCTCTGGTTTTGCACAGGGAAGCACCATACTCTTTTTGGGTCCCTTGCTAGTGCTCCTGGCCCCTCCCCTCCTGCCAAGTTCCCCCACAGCAAGCAGCTTGCTATAGGGGGCACCCGAGCCGCAGCTGTGTGACTATGCAGACACAGAGCTCTCCCACGCGCTCTTGCTCTCCCGCGCGCTCTTGCTCTCCCGCGCGCTCTTGCTCTCCCGCGCGCTCTTGCTCTCCCGCGCGCTCTTGCTCTCCCGCGCGCTCTTGCTCTCCCGCGCGCTCTTGCTCTCCCGCGCGCTCTTGCTCTCCCGCGCGCTCTTGCTCTCCCGCGCGCTCTTTCTCAACCAATGAGGAAGCATCCTGAACAGCCAAGGCTCTTGTGCAACAGTGTTGGATCGAGATAGGACCAGCCACTCAATGCGCATGGCCAGCGCAATCGCGTGCATGAGTGCCAGCATTGGGGATTTGTGTGTGTAAACACACCAGTCCCTGTGCTGTCAAAGGAGCCATATGGTTTGTTCCTACTAAGTAGGAAAAAGAATGTCTTCTCTTCTCGTCGGTCTTTTTTTTTTTTTCTTTCCACATCAGCTATTTCCACATGCTGGAGATCAGCTCATGGTAAAAATGCTTCCTTTGTCTCCAAAGCTGACTTGCATCATTTGTGGATTCTCCTGCGTTCAAAGATTTTTTTTTTTTTTTTTAATTATATATGTATAGTTTTCCCTCTTTCAATAGGAGGTAACTAAATTTTACAATTAACATAAAGACAAACCACAGGCTAGACCTTCTCCAAATACTCCCGTCTTCTGGGCTCGAGACCCGCATTGGGGAGACTGGTACCCCCCCTTCCTATAGGTATGGACACCCTTTTCCCCCTCCTCCCGCCCTCCCCTCCCCCCGGTGACTCCCATAAATCCTGGTTATTAATATTTCGTTTGGGTGTTTTAAGATTTTTTTTGTTGAATGGGTTGAATACTTTCAGGTCAGTAACTTTCTGTCCTCAGGTTCTCAGCATAGCTCCACGTCTTTTTATATTTTTCCCAGCTTTTCCATTTGTCTTTAAAATCCTGATTTGCCTCCCCCATCGTCTCCTTCAGCTCTTCCATTCTCTCTTCTCGTCAGTCTTGTCCCCATACAGTTGGCACACACTAAGGGAACACACTAGGACTGCAACTAATGATTATTTTCATAATCGATAAGTTGGCCGATTTATTGTTTTGATCGGATAATAGCCTTAGAAAAAAATAAATAAAAATTGCAGAAAAAAAACAATGGGCAGATTACCAAACACAAATTGCAGCAAAAACACATTACATGCTTTTCTGCAGCTTCTCCATTGAAGTGTATTGAACCAAAAAAAACAAAATAGCCTTTGCGTTAAAGTCCTTGCACTTTCCAAATACGCAGCAGCTGAAAAAGAAATCGTGAATATAAACTTGTCCCATAGGAAAACATGTAAATGAACTGTAGTGTGTTTCTGCAAAAAGCACCAAAAAACAGAGGTGTGAACCCAGTCCTGAGATGTTTAGTAATATAATGGGGTTAAAAAAATAAAATAAGTACAAAAAGAGCAAATAATCGCTACTGTAAGGGGTTATTTTTTTTTACTGTGGGACAGTGAAAGTAATATTTACAGTAGCGATTTGCTTTTTTGTACTATACAGGGCTAATTTTAGTTTTTTGTAACCCAATTATGTTACTGCCCGATTAATCGATTTATGAAAATCGTAATCGATTAATTTCATTGATTAGTTGTCGATTAATCGATTGGTTGTTTTGGACCTAGAACGCACAACCCTTTGATCGCTCCCTAGTGTTAATCCTTGCTAGTGACATTTACATAGTAATCGGTGCATTTTTATAGCACTGATCGCTGTATAATTGTCAATGGTCCCAAAAATGTCAAGTGTCCGATCTGTCTGCCACAATGTAGCAGTCCTGATTAAAAATCACCACCATTGCTAGTGAAAAAAAAATGCCATAAATCTTTCCCCTATTTTGTGGAAGCTTTAACTTTTGTGCAAACCAATAAAACTTTTTGTGATATATATATATATTTTTTTAATTTATGTTTTTTGTTACCAAAAAGAGGTGGTCAAATACTACCAAAAGAAAGCTATGTGTGGGGAAAAAAGGACGCAAATTGTGTTTGTGTACAGTGTCGAACGACCACGCAATTGTCAGTTAAAGCGACGCAGTGCCAAATTGTACAAAAGTACTCCAGGAAGGGGCTAAAATCTTCCAGGGCTGAAGTGGTTAATGTATAAAATGCATTAATAAAAAACCTTCTGCCTTTAAGGCTGCGTTTTCCATGTAGAGAAAAAAAAAACTCTTGGGACCCGTTCATCTAAATAAAGCATTCTGTAAACATTTATTGCCTCTTGTCAGAGATGTAAAATTTGGGATTACCAATAAAACGGTGGTACATACTGGCCTACAGTAGGGATGAGCTTCGTATTCGAGTCGCACTCATGTTCGACTCGAACATCTTATGTTCAATCATTTGTCGAATTACGAAAGTTTTGTGCCGTTCGCGCCAAATTCGAGTTGTGTTTCACGGCCCATAATTCACTGCGGCATCTCGGTGCATTGATGGCTGATGATTGGCCAAGCATGCACTATGACCCGCATGCTTGGCCAATCACAGCTTGCAAAAAACGGAGAGCCATAATTGGCCGAAGCCAGGGTGACTATGGCCAATTCTGGCTCAGGAGGTTTAGTACACGCCCCACACTATTAAAGGCCACCTGCAGGTCGGCCTTGTGTAGTGTGTTGCGGTGGTTAAGAGAGAAGACAGAGAGAGAGAGAGTCATTTTTAGTAGGTAGATAGAGCAGGCAGACTAGTCAGTTAACGTTAGTTTGTAGAGGATATATATGCATCCCAGGTGTTTGTGTGTATATATATATTATACACTGTATAGTTTAGCTAAATCTGCTCTTCCTAATTTACTGGCAGGCAGGTGATTGTGCTAGCTGAAGTATTCTTACGTGGTGTACTGCCTGTGTCCTCTGCAGTGTGCACCTAAAGCTACATGGTGTGTGTACTGTCTGTGTCTGTGCTATTTTTTTCAATGATTTTCATCCATATTGCAAGGACCAGACATTACATTAAAGCCGCAAGCAGTTTTAAATTGCCTTTTTGTTATAGTAATCTCATTTTGTGCAGGGACAGTTCTAAACATGTGCCACCTCACAGGCATACTATAGAAACCCAGCAGGTACGATATTTAAAGGAATTTTTCATATATTTATTTTTTCACTTTAAAGGGGTTGTAAAGGTAAATTTTTTTTTTAACTTAATGCATCCTATGCATTAAGGTAAAAAAACATCTCACAGCACCGCCCCCCCCCCCCCCCCCCGAGTCCCCGTTTTACCTACCTTACCGTTCGAATCTCCCGGGCGCGTCCACCTCATCCTCTTCTGTTACCAGCCTGGCCGTTGATTGGCTGGGTGGACTGATAGCAGCGCAGCCATTGGCTGACACTGCTGTCAATCACAGCGGATGATGCGGCGCGCCGGGGGGCGGGGCCGAGTGATACAGTCGGCGGCTATGGCCGCCGCTGTATCACGGGAGCGCGCTCGCAAAAGCTTTCCACCGTGCGGGCGCCCTTGCATGAAGATGGAAAGCTTTTGCGAGGAGGAGCCCAGACAGCCGCCGCGGGACCCCAGAAGACAGCTTTCCGGGCCACTCTGTGCAAAACGAACTGCACAGTGGAGGTAAGTATATCATGTTTGTTATTTAAAAAAAATAAAAGTCCTGACTTTAGTGTCCCTTTTAAGCATCATTAAAATCACTGCTCCAGAAAAAACGACCGTTTAAAACTTTTTTTTTCCATTGATACATGTTCCCTGGGGCAAGACCTGGGTTCTCAAAGACGTTTTACGACAATAACTTGCATATTAGGCTTTAAAATGAGCACTTTTGAATTCGAACGTTCGAGTCCCATAAACGTCAATGGGGTTCTAAATTTTTGCGCGAACGGACGATCCGTTCGAAGGTTCTGGTGCGAACCGAACAGGGGGGGTGTTCAGGTCATCACTAGCCTACAGCAGCCATTCTCTGCCCACTGGATTGGGGGAATGGAAACCGTATTAGGCCTCTTGCACACTGTACTGATGTGTAAGCATCAGACATTACTGGCAGAGGAAGGGCTGATGTACACTTTTTGTAGCTGTTGACTTTTATATGGGAGGAGCTCCGCTTTAAATTATTTTCCATTTTGAAAAAAAGGTTACCCTAACATTGCAAATAAAAATGTCAAAACAATACAAATACCCCCAAAGAGGCCTTTTTTTGTGGAAAGTAGACACCACAAGGTAATCTCATGTTTGCAACTTTTTTTGCAAGTGAATAACATGCTGGTATTAAAGAGGTAAAAATATAGAGCAAAGTTGTCAGGAAAGGATCCATCCGCCGCTGATGACACTGCCTGAAATTGGGAGTGCAGTACTGTGGTCCAGCAGCAGGTGTCTCCTGGCAGTCTGGAACTGCCAGGGGAGCTTTCCCCTGGTGGTGTTATTATGTAATCTTTGGGCCACAGTACTGGCGTGCGCCAGCTGGTGGTTCCTGTTAGTGTGGGGCAGTCATCTCCTGCAGTCTGATTGCAGGAGATGTGTATAAATACCCGGCAGACACACATACTTTGCCTTGGTATCTTTCCTTGCGCCCTGAACCTGAGAAGCTCTGTATCTGTTTCTGTTCCTGTCTGTTACCTGAACCCTGAGCCTTGTACCTGTACCTGTCCCTCCTGTGATCCATCCATCCTCTCCTTGTCCTGTTTGTTTTCCCTTTCCCCAACTGCTAACCTCCTGTTGACAACCCTGGCCTGGCCCTGTTTATGATTCTGGTTCTCCCCATTACTTGTATATATTTGTCTGTTACTGGGTTCTGTTTGGTATTGGTTTCTGTGCACTGTGTGGTATTGGGGGTGGTTGTATTTATATTATTTTACTTATCTTTAATAAATCATTATATTTCACTTACACATGTTGGGGTTTTCTCTGTTGCAGTCCACACAGTTTTGGTCTTATCTGATACGTGACATAGGTAATGGTGCTGCTGCTCCATTTTATTTTCCCCCATTCACATATCACTACGACCTCTCTCTGTCTGCTGTAAAAGAGAGGAGGATCAACCATGTAAAGAATAACGTGATGACCAATTGCACTGACCACATGGTACCCAGCCCCATGGATCGTCTCGGTACAATGTTTCTTAGTACCAAGCCATCTAAGTACTCTGTGATTCGCAGGAGGAATGGCCGTATGATTACTATTCATTCAGTGCAATTTATAATTGGCACCATGTAAATAATGGGCCAACCAAACTGCTGTTTTAAAATTACTCTGGTATAAGAGGGGTTAAAGCAGATAAAATGCAGAGCAACTGCAGGTCAAATATACCTGGCAATAAAATCTGATCACAGAAGTATCTCAAACTAATGTCATTAAAACAAAGCTTGTTGGTACAGGTAGTAAAGCAAACCTGTTATATGCCTGTGCAGGACACGTGCTTATCTTATTTGCCCCTGGTGCCAAATGGAATTGTGGGGGAAGCATGGAAAATTACCTGGTTCTTTGTTTGAGGATGCATCTGGCACACTCCATAATGCAGTACAGTTTGCCACCAAGCATCGAAGTTGTGACACGGGGAAAGTGATTAGCCCTGTCAAAGATGGAACTTGAATGTTGCCTAGCAAATAATCGGAGAAAATAGCAGATGTTGTACATGGTGTGCAGCTTGGGCGCAATGCAGTGGGAGGTGAGCAGAGACTGGACAGAAGAGGATCAACAGATTTTGAAAAACAAAATGGGGGGGGGGGGGAGAATCTGCAGAACTGGAGGTTACTACTGCTGTGCAAAGGATCTATTGACCAAAGATTCTAATGAGCTGGAGATCTTCTGAGCAGGGGTTACTAAGGATCTACTAAAGGTATTGAGTTGGGAGGGGGGTACTACTGGACCCTTTTAAATAAATAGAAAATCAACACACAATGGGCATTTGTCAAGCTTCATTAAAGCTTCAAAAAGATATCGCAGAAGCATAAAAAAAAAAAATGTTGAAGCAGTAGGCACTTTAACCACTTAACCACTTCAGACCCACGCTGTTGACAGAATACGTCAACAGCGCGGACCTGAGGCACCAACTTGACGTCTTTGGACGTGATTTGTGTGCATTACCCGCGCGCGCCACTGGGTGGCGCGCGGCGGGTAAACACTGTCCCGCCGCATCGCTGGGGATCCGATGCATGTACCTGGCGGCCGCGATGTCCGTCAGGTACTTGCGATCGGCGGGAAACCGAACAGATGACAGCAGGGACGTGGAGCTCTGTGTGTAAACACAGAGCTCCACGTGCTGTCAGCGGAGAGGAGAACGATCTGTGTCTCTTTACATAAGGGACACAGCATCGGTCACCTCCCCCAGTCACCCCCCTCCCCCCACACAGAACACACCCAGGCAATACATTTAACCCCTTCCTCACCCCCTAGTGTTAACCCCTTCCCTGCCAGTCACATTTATACAGTAATTAGTGCAATTTTATATCACTGATCGCTGTATAAATGTGAATGGTCCCAAATTTGTGTCAAAAGTGTCCGATATGTCCGCCGCAATATCGCAGTCGCAATAAAAATCGCAGATCGCCGCCATTACTAGTAAAAAAAATAATAATAAAAAAAATCATAATTCTGTTCCCCATTTTGTAGGCGCTATAACTTTTGCGCAAACCAGTCGCTTATTGCGATTTTTAATATTTTTTTCAAAAATACTTCGAAAAATACGTATCGGCCTTAACTGTGAATTTTTTTTTTTTTTTTAAAGTAAAAAAAATATATATATTTTTTAAATTGTCGCTCTTTTTTTGTTTATAGCGCAAAAAATAAAAACCGCAGAGGTGATCAAATACCACCACAATAAAGCTCTATTTGTGGGGAAAAAAGGACGCCAATTTTGTTTGGGAGCCACGTCGCACGACCGTGCAAATGTCAGTTAAAGCGACGCAGTGCCGGCAGCTGAAATTTCGCCTGGGAACGAAGGGGGTTTGTGCCCAGTAATGAAGTGGTTAAGGACTGCTGCATGTACATTTACGTCGGCAGAATGGCACCGACAGGCACATCAACGTATATATACACGTTGGTGCCTTGGTGGGGTTCGGGGGTCGGACCCCCCCCCCCCTGTACATGCGACGGTCCGGTTACCTGGCTGAGCGATCCGGGATGAGGGGGCGGCGGTTGGTCTTTGTCCGCCCCCTCCGGATCACTCTCAGCCAATCCGCGCGCTCCCCCTGCGTGTCATTTCCTCCTCCTGTGTAAATACAGGAAGGAGGAAGTGATGTGATCGCTTCCTCTGCGTTTTTTTCGACCAACACTGAGGAGAGATCACATCACATAGTAAGTGTACACAACAGCACACTGACAGACACATTTAACCCCCCCCCCCCGATCTTTCTTATAACAAAAAGTAAAAAATATTTTTTTTCAAAAATGTCGCTCTATTTTTGTATATAGCGCAAAAAATAAAAATAGCAGAGGCGATCAAATACCACCAAAAGAAAGCTCGATTTGTGGGAAGAAAAGGACGCAAATTTTGTTTGGGAGCCACGTTGCACGACCGCGCAATTGTCAGTTAAAGTGAAGCAGTGCCGAATCGCAATAAGGGGCAAGGTCATTTGGCAGCATTTTGGTCCGGGTCTTAAGTGGTTAATGTGTGTTAGTCAAAGCAGGTGTAAACGAGCCCCAGCAGAGCATGTTGAAGCAGTAGAAGGTTTAATGTGTGAACCTCTCCTTCAGGGATCCCCACTTGTGCTCTAAGATCCTCCTCCTGTGTGCCACTTCCTATGGGTGGCCTAGGTGCAGCCTCGCTCCCTCGTCACTGGTTTTGACTGACTGCAGCATGAGCCATGGATCTTCTCTACTGTCACCAAAACCTCAGAGAGGGGAGTGAAGCCCAGCAGATGAACACAGCACTGGACTGCCATTAAAGATTGCATCAAGGTAAAAAAATCCTTATGACTTCAGAACCACTTTAAGAATGTCATCTTTCAAAAGCTACATATGAATTTTGACAAATGTAATAGGAGTCTTGTCTTTTGTTTTGGTGCAAAGTGATTGCTGTAAGATTGTACCCATTGGAAGACTTCCCCATCAGCAGTCACTCTGTCTAGCTGGTAGTCTGCCTTGGTTGGACAACACAGATTTCTGTGCCCCGCTTTGGTTTTGACGGTCTATTTTTGCACTCTTGAGTTCTGAAAACCTTTTAACTAAATTGCACTTTCCCGGTGTTCAGATCCTAAGTATGTGGAGTCCATAGAGTATTGGAGGCATGACATCTCCAAAGTGCCTCTGTTTTATTTAGGCACTTAAAGGGAACAACCAACTTGCAAGTGTAATAAAGGGCGATATTTAAGTTCTGGCTTCAGATAAAAGGCACAAGCTTGGTAAAATGTTCTTATGGAACAGAGAAGTGCCTGTTCTGTACTATAATGCACAATCAAGCCTGAATATGCAATTCTAGCTCTAGAGCCCTCCAAAATGTCTGACCATTCCATGTGTTCAGTGCCAGGTTTCATAAATACTTTGGCTCTACAAGATGAAAATGCTTCCATTACCTGTTATTTTCTATTGGGGTACTTACCAGTAAATTCATTCATTAAGGCCCCTTTCACGCTGACGTGATTTTGCCACGATTTCAGGGAATGCCTGTGTAAACCTTGAAGTCTATGGACCTACACTCGCATCAAAGTCAGACCAAAGTAATACAGGGACTACTTTGAAGTCGCAGAGATATGAATGGTTATCGTTGGGAATTATGAGGTACGACTTGTCATGCAACTCTGATGTCCAAAGTCGCAAGAAAAGCTTGAAGATGGGTTTATGCGTAAATGTAGAAGCAGTTAAAAAGTTCATTTATTTTGAAACTATTGATTTTAATGGGGCATTTGAGCTTTATCAAAGATCACGATTAAAAAATAATGCTGCAGTGGAGTAAAAATGTGTTTCAAGTCTTTAAACTAGAAATGAACAAAGATCCTGTAGGGTTTGCAGTGCTTGCCTAATGATTTAACAATTGTGTTTAATTATTAGCACTTCTCGACCAAGCTTAGGCTGGGGAGGATACATGTGACATTTTAATTGCTTGTTCGCAAATGCTTTAACTCCTTGTTGACAATACCTTTTGCCAAAAGAAACTTTAAAGCAGAACTCTAGGCAGATGGGCAAGATGCATATTAATGTATTTTAGTACACACAAATATAATATCATACCACATTTTTTTTTGGCGCCATGGAGCTCTAGGGAAGGGTCAGGATAAGTCTAGCTATAATCCAGCATATCAAAGGAGCATACTGTATTTTCGAGACCAGCCCAATTGATCGAGCTGACACGAGGCAAAGATCTATATGGAACAGTGATCCATATGTCTTAGAATAACAAGAGAATTGGACAGTTACAGGGAACAAAAAAGAAATGGTGGAAGGATGTTTCCCAATAATGATTGATGAATACTCACAATCCCAACATGAAAAGTAAATAAAAAAGGAATTGAACAAGAAGGGTTGAGGAGGGACCTCTTCCCAACTTTAGGGATCTTTATGTGAGGTATCAATCTTAGTAATAAGGTAGGCACACCAAAACACGTATGTTGATTATCAAAATTAGAAAATTTAATTTACATAAAAACAAAGTTATATATACAGATAGAACAAGGTGAATAGACGACCACAATATTTACAAACAAGGCACAAACGAGGTTTGATACACTATTGCCAACTAGTTTCGCATTTATATGCTTCTTCAGGGCTTTGCACCTTGGTCTCTTCTGAAAGATAGTCGTCTGTATATAATAATAAATGCCATTAGAGAAGAACAGCAAATATAACAAATTTGTATAAAATTTTTCATATAAAGTATCAACATTTCACCAATAGTTAATACTCAATGATAAATGAACATCATACAGTATAAATAAAGACGTGTGCTTACCAATCCTGTTTGTAAGTTAATGTGACTAGACAAAAAATCGCGCCGCCCCTCTCATCCCTGCAGCATAAGACCAAACCCAAAAGGCGGAAAAAGAACCTGTGGAAGCCAGATCCACCTGGTCATGCAATGTGGGTGATAGGGTGTTGAGGTTTTGTACCACTCCCAAACTTGAATTCTGAAAATTATCAGAAATGGATATATAAAAGAAAATGTCCTAGGTTCATGGTAGAATGTTCTTGATTATGTTATTTAATTTCATATCAAGTGCTAGCACAAGCATTTAATTTAATTTTTATCAAATCATATATTGTTATTAATTGTATATCAAAAAAATATAAATAAAATATTAATATATTTATTAATTAACTGAAGGGAAACTGAAGTCTTAACAAATTAGCATACAGTATAATTTATGAAATTAATAGATTTCATGATGGTCATAATACCCCATAGTAAGGATATAATGCCAGGGGAAAATGTCTAACAGCTATACCCTATTTTACCGCTAGGTGGTGTTCCAAACAATAATGTGATAATATTATTATTAGTAAATGCTATAAGCTGTCTCTTGGTTGTTATTATTCCAAAGAGAAGCAGGTGAAACAGTTTATCCATGATAATGGTAACAATGAAAAATCAACATTACCTAGCAGGCAAAGATGTATCATTTTAGATGCACCAGTAAAGAAATAAGGTTTGTTGTAAGCTGAATGTTTGCATAGATGGTAACGAATATAGGAGTTATTACCTTCTTTTAGCAGGTGGTAATGATAGGAGTCATGAGACGGGTAAAGTCCTTTGGTCGCAATGTGACCCAAGTTCCGATGGATGGTGGTATACCTCGTGCATCCAGAGCGGCGTCTGACGTGAGGATTGTCAGCGCCACTTTTTAAATGCTCACCCTCACCGGAAGTGAAAGGTCAATAGTGACCTCTGACATCACTTCCGGTCCGTGCGTCCCAACAGATGCGCGCGCAGACCCGGAAGTGAGGACAGTCGAGCGGGCGTGAAGCGCAAACAAAGACGCTGTACGTCCCCGCGAGTGGCCAGCATCTATTGGCAGATGGCCAATCCAAGGCAGGTAGGCGGCGCATTCCCTCCGTTTAGAAAAAGACGGAGGGAAGGGAGGGCCATTCCCTGAAAATCAGGTTAGCCTTCCCTTGAGACGCACAATCAACCACATAAGACAGATCCCGCTCAGGTATTAGTCCAAGTCAGCAGGAACCAGTGAGGCGCTCGTCACATACATCAAACTAGGATAATAACAGAACATTAATATCTTTTTATAAATAGATTGTATATACATCACCGTAGTGTGCGATACATGTTTAATGCTGTATTTCTGATCAGTGGATTCAGGTTTAGCTAACGAAGTAGACAGACATTATAAGCAGTTAGATAGGTCAGAATTCAAGAATAAAAAACAACAAACAAAAAACAAATATAATGAATACATATATTGTATATTATACAACAGCTATTCTTTCAAGGATGTATGGGACTGATAGTGGTTTAAGGGTCCACCACAGTTATCCCATACAGCCTTGAGAAAGGAACCAAAAAGTTATGGCCCTTTAACATAGAAACTTTAATATCCCATTTTCATTTTTAGAGAAATGACCGGTATGATAATGAGGTATTAAGGCCAGGGGGGTAGGTTGCTCTCTGATTGAAAATCCAGCGTGCTTCGCGTTGTAGGATTTTTTTGTCAAAGTCACCGCCCCTTTCTGGCACAGAGATTACCTCCAATGCAAAAAAAGAAAGAAACAAAGGATCATAGCTATGGTGTAGTCCTATGTGGTTACAGATTGGAGTATATAGAAGGCCAGCATCCAAGTAATATAGGTGATCCTGGATTCTTCTAGCGAAGGGGCGTTTGGTTTTACCGATGTAGAAAGCACCACATCGGCAACTAGCCAGATAAACAATGCCGATGGTGGTGCAATCCGCAAAGGTTTTGGACTTCAAAAAGCCTCCTCTTGGTAATGGACATCTATCACCCTCCTGAATCCAGGGGCAGTATTTACAGTTCCCACATCTGTAGGTTCCAAATCCACCGAGGCTTCAATGTTTGTTGGTTCAGGGGTGAAATGGCTGTGTATCAAGTTATCTTTAATCGATCTAGATTTTCTGTAGACAATTTGTGGCCTTCCAGAGACATATTTCGAAAGCACAGGGTCCTCCGCAAGAAAAATGCCAGTTGTTATTAATTATCCTACGGAAAACTTCCTGATTGGTACTAAAGGTTGTAACTAATTTAGTGGTGGAACTAGATTCTTTTTTCTCTTTTTTCTTATTACTGAATAATAGTGTTTCACGTGTGCTTAGTTTGGTTTTCGCATAGGCCCTCTTCAACACTTTCTTGCTATAGCCTCTTTTTAGGAGGCGCTCATAAAGAGCATATGCTTCTCGCTCAAAATCTTCCTCTTTTGTACAATTACGTCTTATTCTGAGATATTGGCTATAGGGAATGCTTCGTATCAGAGGCCGTGGATGAGAACTAGAATAATGTAAGATCGTGTTGCCGGCTGTCTCCTTCCTATACAGGTTGCTGTAGACCGTACCATCGTTACTTATAAATAGTCTCAAATCAAGAAATGGAATACTATTGGTATCTGACTGAATGGTAAATTTCAAATTAAAGTCATTGGTGGATAGGTACTGCATAAATTTAGACAGTAAATCTGCGGAACCCGTCCAGATGACCAGCACATCATCGATGTACCTCCGCCACAAAAGAATGTGGCGGAGGTATATCATGGCGGCGTCATCTGAAAAGATGGTCCTCTCCCACCCCCCCAGGTACAGGTTGGCATACGATGGGGCACACGAAGTCCCCATCGCAACCCCCTGTACCTGGAGGTAAGTGGCGCCATTGAAAAGAAACATGTTATTATTTAAAACATGTTCCAATAGGGTCGTCACAAATTGGCAGAGTTTCCAATTATTGTGATCTTGCTCTCTTAGAAAGGCTGAGATCACTTCTACACCCTTTGTGTGGGGAATACTGGAGTATAGTGCCTCTATATCTATGGCTGCCAGGATTGCACCTGGTGGCACAACCATCCCCTCAGTAACTTTTAGCAGTTCAAGAGTGTCCTTAAGGAAGGAGGGTAGGCCCATGACATGAGGTCTTAGTTGGATATCGATATATTTGCTAGCTGTTTCAGTATGACTTCCAATCCCTGATATTATTGGGCGGCCTGGGGGATCTTCTATGTTTTTGTGCACTTTGGGTAGTGCGTAAAAAGTTGGAGTTATGGGCCATTTTATCTCTAGGTATTCCCGTAAATCTTTATCAATGAGATTTCCTTGATATGCATCAGTAATAATTGACAGGTATTGGGACCTCGCCTTGGGAACATCTTCCTCAGGTATAACTTTGTACCAATCACCATTGCTTAATATTCTTTCACACATTCTTACGTATTGTGCTTTATCCATCACCACAACATTACCTCCTTTGTCCGAGGGTTTTATAATTAGATCCCTGTTGGCCATCAAGAGGGTTAATGCTTGATGTTGGCCCCAGGATAAATTTTTCTCTTTTTCCAAAGGGAGGGTGAGATGCTCAATTTGTTTTTTTGTATGTTTTAGGAAGGCCCAAACTGCTGGTGAGGTTTGGAGATTTGGGAACTTCTGAGATTTGGGTTTGAATTTGCATGGTTCTGGAGCTTCCTCATTCTCGGAGTCTCCATTTTCATCTAATGGGTCAACATATTCTTCTGATCCTTCGTTTTCATCCAACAGCTGAATAAGAATTTTAAGTGCCCTAAAGTCTTGTACCTTAAAGTCCTTATATAGTTCTTCCTCCCTACTTTGGGCTCGTCCCTTTTCCGTATCAAAAATATATTTGTAGGTCAGGTTTCTTGCAAATAAATGTAAATCCTTGGTTAATGTAAACTTATCCATTTTTTGAGATGGGCAGAAACTTAGTCCTAATCTTAAGATCTCAATTTCATCGGGGATAATATATGCGAGGATATATTAATTACGTCTAATCCTGGCTCAGTTGTAGTTGTTTGACCACAAACGGGTCCATTTTTCCCATTTTCATCTGAGGAACGGGGGTTGAGGGTATTGGGCATTGCCCTAAAGGGGTCGGACCGGGGTTAGTGGAGATGTTCCTAATTTTTGGAGTTGCACCTAGTTCTTTCTGATTGCTGCATTCATTATCCTTAGTAAACATTGGGAGAGGTGTGCTACCCACCACCGGGTCACCAAGTGTAGCTAGCATCTGTCCTTGCCTAACAGTAGGCTGATTTTTCTGTACCTGAGGTGAGGTGATATGTTTTTTAGTTACCCCCCCTGTGTATTCTGCCCACCACCATTACCGCGTTTCAGTGGACGTCCTCTCCCTGACGGACCTCGTGGTGTCTTAGTTGTCGTTCTCTGGGAAGAGATAGAGGATGAAGAGACAGAAGCATCAGAGTCAGATTTATATGTTGTATTATTTTGATAATTATTTCGTTTATTACCTTTATTAAATGTTTTTTTTGACCATTTGTACGCATATCCACCCAGGAAAGCTGATTGATCTTTATAGAATTTTTGATCTTTTCTCATAATTACAGTTTTATTATATTTTTCTAGATATTGTACCAATTCTGATTCCTTCTTTTTGAAGTCAGCACTTGATGAGAGATGGTTGCCTGAGGTGCGAAATTCCTCAATTTCTTTGTCGAGAGCTGCCAGGTCCACAAGGTGTTTATCCCGCAGGATCACCATCATGCTGGCCGAACATTGATTTAAATTGGCTTCCCATCTCTCCTTGAGTGTTTGCTCTGTTACTTCAAAAGTTGGAAAAATTTGCACTCTAAGCCCCTGGGGGTTAATATGTTCTCTTAGATATCGGTCAAAGAATCTAATATGCCACCCCAAGTTGGATTTCTTTTCCATTAGCCTCTTGAGTTTAAAAAAGAAAGTATCCAATCCCACCTCAATTTTGACTTGTGAGGTACAGGAGTTCTGGATGGAATCTAGGAATTTTTCCCAATCGGGGCCCGAAAATTGTGACATAATATAAAAAGGAGTAAGAGAATGGGAAAGGAAAGAAGGAGAGGGGGAAGGAAAGGAAAAAAGAGGGGGAAAGGGGAAAAGGGGATTTTCTGTCTAACCGTTAGATGTCAATACCACTTAAAAAAGATCATTATATAGAGTCAAACAATAAATTTAAATACAATATTTACTTTGGTATAACCTTATGACTAGGAAATCATTCTCCACCAAGTAGCGGGTTTTACACCCAGTGTGATAACAGAGAACAAAAAAGAAATGGTGGAAGGATGTTTCCCAATAATGATTGATGAATACTCACAATCCCAACATGAAAAGTAAATAAAAAAGGAATTGAACAAGAAGGGTTGAGGAGGGACCTCTTCCCAACTTTAGGGATCTTTATGTGAGGTATCAATCTTAGTAATAAGGTAGGCACACCAAAACACGTATGTTGATTATCAAAATTAGAAAATGTAATTTACATAAAAACAAAGTTATATATACAGATAGAACAAGGTGAATAGACGACCACAATATTTACAAACAAGGCACAAACGAGGTTTGATACACTATTGCCAACTAGTTTCGCATTTATATGCTTCTTCAGGGCTTTGCACCTTGGTCTCTTCTGAAAGATAGTCGTCTGTATATAATAATAAATGCCATTAGAGAAGAACAGCAAATATAACAAATTTGTATAAAATTTTTCATATAAAGTATCAACATTTCACCAATAGTTAATACTCAATGATAAATGAACATCATACAGTATAAATAAAGACGTGTGCTTACCAATCCTGTTTGTAAGTTAATGTGACTAGACAAAAAATCGCGCCGCCCCTCTCATCCCTGCAGCATAAGACCAAACCCAAAAGGCGGAAAAAGAACCTGTGGAAGCCAGATCCACCTGGTCATGCAATGTGGGTGATAGGGTGTTGAGGTTTTGTACCACTCCCAAACTTGAATTCTGAAAATTATCAGAAATGGATATATAAAAGAAAATGTCCTAGGTTCATGGTAGAATGTTCTTGATTGGTACAATATCTAGAAAAATATAATAAAACTGTAATTATGAGAAAAGATCAAAAATTCTATAAAGATCAATCAGCTTTCCTGGGTGGATATGCGTACAAATGGTCAAAAAAAACATTTAATAAAGGTAATAAACGAAATAATTATCAAAATAATACAACATATAAATCTGACTCTGATGCTTCTGTCTCTTCATCCTCTATCTCTTCCCAGAGAACGACAACTAAGACACCACGAGGTCCGTCAGGGAGAGGACGTCCACTGAAACGCGGTAATGGTGGTGGGCAGAATACACAGGGGGGGGTAACTAAAAAACATATCACCTCACCTCAGGTACAGAAAAATCAGCCTACTGTTAGGCAAGGACAGATGCTAGCTACACTTGGTGACCCGGTGGTGGGTAGCACACCTCTCCCAATGTTTACTAAGGATAATGAATGCAGCAATCAGAAAGAACTAGGTGCAACTCCAAAAATTAGGAACATCTCCACTAACCCCGGTCCGACCCCTTTAGGGCAATGCCCAATACCCTCAACCCCCGTTCCTCAGATGAAAATGGGAAAAATGGACCCGTTTGTGGTCAAACAACTACAACTGAGCCAGGATTAGACGTAATTAATATATCCTCGCATATATTATCCCCGGATGAAATTGAGATCTTAAGATTAGGACTAAGTTTCTGCCCATCTCAAAAAATGGATAAGTTTACATTAACCAAGGATTTACATTTATTTGCAAGAAACCTGACCTACAAATATATTTTTGATACGGAAAAGGGACGAGCCCAAAGTAGGGAGGAAGAACTATATAAGGACTTTAAGGTACAAGACTTTAGGGCACTTAAAATTCTTATTCAGCTGTTGGATGAAAACGAAGGATCAGAAGAATATGTTGACCCATTAGATGAAAATGGAGACTCCGAGAATGAGGAAGCTCCAGAACCATGCAAATTCAAACCCAAATCTCAGAAGTTCCCAAATCTCCAAACCTCACCAGCAGTTTGGGCCTTCCTAAAACATACAAAAAAACAAATTGAGCATCTCACCCTCCCTTTGGAAAAAGAGAAAAATTTATCCTGGGGCCAACATCAAGCATTAACCCTCTTGATGGCCAACAGGGATCTAATTATAAAACCCTCGGACAAAGGAGGTAATGTTGTGGTGATGGATAAAGCACAATACGTAAGAATGTGTGAAAGAATATTAAGCAATGGTGATTGGTACAAAGTTATACCTGAGGAAGATGTTCCCAAGGCGAGGTCCCAATACCTGTCAATTATTACTGATGCATATCAAGGAAATCTCATTGATAAAGATTTACGGGAATACCTAGAGATAAAATGGCCCATAACTCCAACTTTTTACGCACTACCCAAAGTGCACAAAAACATAGAAGATCCCCCAGGCCGCCCAATAATATCAGGGATTGGAAGTCATACTGAAACAGCTAGCAAATATATCGATATCCAACTAAGACCTCATGTCATGGGCCTACCCTCCTTCCTTAAGGACACTCTTGAACTGCTAAAAGTTATTGAGGGGATGGTTGTGCCACCAGGTGCAATCCTGGCAGCCATAGATATAGAGGCACTATACTCCAGTATTCCCCACACAAAGGGTGTAGAAGTGATCTCAGCCTTTCTAAGAGAGCAAGATCACAATAATTGGAAACTCTGCCAATTTGTGACGACCCTATTGGAACATGTTTTAAATAATAACATGTTTCTTTTCAATGGCGCCACTTACCTCCAGGTACAGGGGGTTGCGATGGGGACTTCGTGTGCCCCATCGTATGCCAACCTGTACCTGGGGGGGTGGGAGAGGACCATCTTTTCAGATGACGCCGCCATGATATACCTCCGCCACATTCTTTTGTGGCGGAGGTACATCGATGATGTGCTGGTCATCTGGACGGGTTCCGCAGATTTACTGTCTAAATTTATGCAGTACCTATCCACCAATGACTTTAATTTGAAATTTACCATTCAGTCAGATACCAATAGTATTCCATTTCTTGATTTGAGACTATTTATAAGTAACGATGGTACGGTCTACAGCAACCTGTATAGGAAGGAGACAGCCGGCAACACGATCTTACATTATTCTAGTTCTCATCCACGGCCTCTGATACGAAGCATTCCCTATAGCCAATATCTCAGAATAAGACGTAATTGTACAAAAGAGGAAGATTTTGAGCGAGAAGCATATGCTCTTTATGAGCGCCTCCTAAAAAGAGGCTATAGCAAGAAAGTGTTGAAGAGGGCCTATGCGAAAACCAAACTAAGCACACGTGAAACACTATTATTCAGTAATAAGAAAAAAGAGAAAAAGAATCTAGTTCCACCACTAAATTAGTTACAACCTTTAGTACCAATCAGGAAGTTTTCCGTAGGATAATTAATAACAACTGGCATTTTCTTGCGGAGGACCCTGTGCTTTCGAAATATGTCTCTGGAAGGCCACAAATTGTCTACAGAAAATCTAGATCGATTAAAGATAACTTGATACACAGCCATTTCACCCCTGAACCAACAAACATTGAAGCCTCGGGTGGATTTGGAACCTACAGATGTGGGAACTGTAAATACTGCCCCTGGATTCAGGAGGGTGATAGATGTCCATTACCAAGAGGAGGCTTTTTGAAGTCCAAAACCTTTGCGGATTGCACCACCATCGGCATTGTTTATCTGGCTAGTTGCCGATGTGGTGCTTTCTACATCGGTAAAACCAAACGCCCCTTCGCTAGAAGAATCCAGGATCACCTATATTACTTGGATGCTGGCCTTCTATATACTCCAATCTGTAACCACATAGGACTACACCATAGCTATGATCCTTTGTTTCTTTCTTTTTTTGCATTGGAGGTAATCTCTGTGCCAGAAAGGGGCGGTGACTTTGACAAAAAAATCCTACAACGCGAAGCACGCTGGATTTTCAATCAGAGAGCAACCTACCCCCCTGGCCTTAATACCTCATTATCATACCGGTCATTTCTCTAAAAATGAAAATGGGATATTAAAGTTTCTATGTTAAAGGGCCATAACTTTTTGGTTCCTTTCTCAAGGCTGTATGGGATAACTGTGGTGGACCCTTAAACCACTATCAGTCCCATACATCCTTGAAAGAATAGCTGTTGTATAATATACAATATATGTATTCATTATATTTGTTTTTTGTTTGTTGTTTTTTATTCTTGAATTCTGACCTATCTATCTAACTGCTTATAATGTCTGTCTACTTCGTTAGCTAAACCTGAATCCACTGATCAGAAATACAGCATTAAACATGTATCGCACACTACGGTGATGTATATACAATCTATTTATAAAAAGATATTAATGTTCTGTTATTATCCTAGTTTGATGTATGTGACGAGCGCCTCACTGGTTCCTGCTGACTTGGACTAATACCTGAGCGGGATCTGTCTTATGTGGTTGATTGTGCGTCTCAAGGGAAGGCTAACCTGATTTTCAGGGAATGGCCCTCCCTTCCCTCCGTCTTTTTCTAAACGGAGGGAATGCGCCGCCTACCTGCCTTGGATTGGCCATCTGCCAATAGATGCTGGCCACTCGCGGGGACGTACAGCGTCTTTGTTTGCGCTTCACGCCCGCTCGACTGTCCTCACTTCCGGGTCTGCGCGCGCATCTGTTGGGACGCACGGACCGGAAGTGATGTCAGAGGTCACTATTGACCTTTCACTTCCGGTGAGGGTGAGCATTTAAAAAGTGGCGCTGACAATCCTCACGTCAGACGCCGCTCTGGATGCACGAGGTATACCACCATCCATCGGAACTTGGGTCACATTGCGACCAAAGGACTTTACCCGTCTCATGACTCCTATCATTACCACCTGCTAAAAGAAGGTAATAACTCCTATATTCGTTACCATCTATGCAAACATTCAGCTTACAACAAACCTTATTTCTTTACTGGTGCATCTAAAATGATACATCTTTGCCTGCTAGGTAATGTTGATTTTTCATTGTTACCATTATCATGGATAAACTGTTTCACCTGCTTCTCTTTGGAATAATAACAACCAAGAGACAGCTTATAGCATTTACTAATAATAATATTATCACATTATTGTTTGGAACACCACCTAGCGGTAAAATAGGGTATAGCTGTTAGACATTTTCCCCTGGCATTATATCCTTACTATGGGGTATTATGACCATCATGAAATCTATTAATTTCATAAATTATACTGTATGCTAATTTGTTAAGACTTCAGTTTCCCTTCAGTTAATTAATAAATATATTAATATTTTATTTATATTTTTTTGATATACAATTAATAACAATATATGATTTGATAAAAATTAAATTAAATGCTTGTGCTAGCACTTGATATGAAATTAAATAACATAATCAAGAACATTCTACCATGAACCTAGGACATTTTCTTTTATATATCCATTTCTGATAATTTTCAGAATTCAAGTTTGGGAGTGGTACAAAACCTCAACACCCTATCACCCACATTGCATGACCAGGTGGATCTGGCTTCCACAGGTTCTTTTTCCGCCTTTTGGGTTTGGTCTTATGCTGCAGGGATGAGAGGGCGGCGCGATTTTTTGTCTAGTCACATTAACTTACAAACAGGATTGGTAAGCACACGTCTTTATTTATACTGTATGATGTTCATTTATCATTGAGTATTAACTATTGGTGAAATGTTGATACTTTATATGAAAAATTTTATACAAATTTGTTATATTTGCTTTCTTCTCTAATGGCATTTATTATTATATACAGACGACTATCTTTCAGAAGAGACCAAGGTGCAAAGCCCTGAAGAAGCATATAAATGCGAAACTAGTTGGCAATAGTGTATCAAACCTCGTTTGTGCCTTGTTTGTAAATATTGTGGTCGTCTATTCACCTTGTTCTATCTGTATATATAACTTTGTTTTTATGTAAATTAAATTTTCTAATTTTGATAATCAACATACGTGTTTTGGTGTGCCTACCTTATTACTAAGATTGATACCTCACATAAAGATCCCTAAAGTTGGGAAGAGGTCCCTCCTCAACCCTTCTTGTTCAATTCCTTTTTTATGGACAGTTACAGGGTACTTTTCTCTCCATACATTCACCCCTTTCACCTCTTCCATAAATCATATCACTTTCCAGCTGTTGACGCATCAGGTGTGTTCGCATCAGGTGTGTTCGCATTTGGTGAGGCATCTCAGAGCTTTTCATGATCCCTGACTAGAGGGTGTCTCCATTTGAGATTATCGGTTAAAATAGTGACTCCGGTAAGAGTGCAGCGCCCTTCAGAACCACAAAATCAAGGGTATGCGCCTGTTTGTAGAGGAAGAACGAGGAAACGTTCTTGGGTGTCAGCGTAGTCGGTTCCTGGCATGAAGAGAGGGCTCATTGACATCAAACCAGTCTGCATCTTCCCTGGCTGAAATGAAGTGCGCCTGACCTCTGGCTGTAATCTGCAGCTGTGCAGGGTAGACCATTGCATTTGATAAATTAAGGTGTTGGAGATGTTGCTTGACATCCTGGAATTTGGCCTGCTTCTTCTGCACCTCAGCCGAGAAATCTGGATAAAAGGAGATTCTGGTGCCATTTTAGTGCTTAGTGCAGTGGTCATCAATGCTGTTCCACTCGCATGCCCTACCTGGTCACGCCCCCCATAAATGTTCGCTTTTTTTTCTCTCTTTTTTTTATTATGTGTAATTAGTAAATGATTCAGCTTTTTAAAAGTAACATCAAATCTCACGTTATATTTTTTTACAGGAACATTTTGTGTCCTGTGTAGGTTAAGTACCACTTATATGCCTGAACTTTGAAAACCCGGTAGTGGTGCCTGCAATATAAAAGCTTTCTCATTCCCTCTGCACTTAGCTACATAACTGCAAATGAAACCTGAGGACAAAGCCTGAGTTTATAAACACAGAAACATTTCTAAGGCACAAAATGTTGCATGCATACAGTATATCAAGGTACAAAAAAAAGTTTAAAAACCAACTACTTTTCTGTCTTGTCTGAGGTTCATACAAACCAGGTCAGATTAGTCAGATTAAATTAAAAACCTTGATGGAGGCTGATGTTTTTTGGCTTGTACTGGTATTACAAAGAATGCAGTTTACAAATTCGGAAACGACACTGTCTCACTCTTCAAGTGCTTTGGTGCTTTGGTTTTTAATTTAGTAACTGTGTAAAATGTACAATTGCCTTTTTGCCATTTTATATTTTATGAGCACATAGTTTAACAGTAAGGCTCGGTTCACACTAGCCCCACTCCCAAGGTCAAACGACCTTTAGTGCAACTTTGGAGTACGACTTTGACACGACTTTAAAGCGGGGGTTCACCGTAAAACATCTATATACCGTTACATCCAGCATACTGCTGACATCAACAGTATGCTGGATTAATTTTTTTTCCGCTGTACTTACGTCTTATCGTTGTTTTCCCCGGGGAGTAGGCGTTCCTAAGACGAGGCGTAGATTAACATGCGGGTAAAGCGCATCACGGCCTCCGAAAATGGGGCTCGGCTCTCTACGGCGCCTGCGCAGTCAGCTCTACACGGCAGGCGCAGGCGCCGTATAGCTCCTTAAAGAGCAGAGTCCCACTTTGTGTATTTTCGGAAGGCGTGACGTGCTTTACCCGCACGTCAATCATCTATGCCTCGTCTTAGGAACGCCTATTCCCTGCGGGAGTCAGAGCTCGGAGCCGGATGAAAAGAACGATATGCAGGATATGAGGAGACTTTCGGCCAATATAGTGTTTCTGCAAGAAACCCATCTAAAGATAACATCCAAGACTAGACTAAACTCAAAAGAGTTCCCCACCTGGTTTCATAGTTATTCCCCAGGTCAAAAGGTACTGCAATAGGATTTGACAGAAATACACGGTTTATTCCAGAAGCTACAGAAATGGATTCTGAAGGAAGATACTTGTTTATTAAAGGGTCTATATCTAATATAAAATATACATTAGCAAATGTGTACTGTCCTAATGTAAGGCCAGCAGCGTACTTGAAGAAAATACTGAATAAACTAGAAGGATTTAGAGATGGTAGGGTGATCCTAACAGGGGACTTTAACTTTGTTTTTGACCCACTGTTGGACACCCAACCGATATCATTGAGATCAGAGGGAAAATGTGTAAAGGAAATCAATCACAAACTATACCAAATGCAATTAGTAGAAGCTTGGAGAATTCTTCATCCAAGGGAGAAAGATTTTACATATTTTTCCTCGGTTCACAGATCATATTCTAGAATTGACCATATCATTCTAGATCATCGGCTACTGGAGGGATTGAGAAGTGTAGACATAAAATCTATAACTCTGTCAGACCATGCCCCGGTGGTGATGGACCTAGATACGGGAGAGGTCCCGGTGGGACAGAGAACATGGAAATTGGATGAATCACTCCTGAGTAACATCAGGATAGCCGATGACCTGGAAAAAGATATGTGCCTGTTTTTCCTGGAAAATGATATAGAAAATGTTGCCCCCTCAACGTTATGGGAGACACACAAAGTATACATGAGAGGGAGGTTGATAGCTGAAAATGCTAAAAGAAGGAAAATCAGGTCGGCTCAGAAGTTAAGGCTACTGGAAGAGATCTGGAGTTTAGAACAGTTACATAAAAAATCTCAAGAAGAGGATGTTTTAAAGTCCTTAACAAGGAAGAGAGAGCATTTGTGTAACCTATTAGAACAGGAAACTAAATGGGTGTATAATAAAGTGAACAATAATTTCTATGCCATGGGAAATAAACCAGGGAGATTTCTGGCAAGGACCATTAAACCTAGAAACTCGCAAAACTTTATTTCTAAAATAAAAGACAAAAAGGGAAACCTGAGACACTCTACTAAGGAAATAACTAAAATATTCCAGGAGTATTATCAAAACTTATATAAGGTAAATAAAGAACAAGGTATATTAGAAACCCAGAACAGGAGAAAGAATATTAAAAAATATCTAGAAAAGATAAAGACCCCGGGCTTATCGGAGGAAGTAATAAGTAACCTGGAAAGGGAAATTACAAAAGAGGAAATAAGCCAAACTATAAAAAATATCAAGATGGGAAAGAGTCCTGGCCCAGATAGGTATACCTCAGCCTATTATAAAAGATTTGGAGAAGTTTTAGTGCCCTTTTTTCAGAAGTATATGAATTCCATTGGGGGAGGTATGAAAATACGGAAAGAGGCACTAGGAGCTCACATAACCCTGATAGGGAAGGAAGATAAGGATCCCTCGCTATGCGCAAGCTATAGACCCATATCCCTGATCAATGTGGACATAAAGATCTACTCAAAAATCCTGGCGGAGAGAATAAGACCTCTCTTGCCGGGATTGATTGAGAACGATCAGGCAGGGTTCATACCTGGGAGAGAAACTAGGGAGAATATTTTAAGAGCTTTATTCCTGATACAAAAGGCCAAAAAAAGTAGGGAGCCAGTACTGCTCCTGTCATTGGATGCCGAAAAGGCATTTGACAGGCTGGACTGGGGCTTTATGCTAGCAACTTTAGTACATGTTGGACTAGGCCCAAATATGCTCAGGTGGATAAGCGCTTTATATTCTAATCCTTCGGCCCAGGTGAGGGTGAACGGCACCCTGTCAGATAGATTCCCACTATACAATGGGACTCGCCAGGGATGCCCGCTCTCCCCCCTCCTGTTTGTCCTGACATTAGAGCCGTTGTTAGAGACAATTAGGATGACCCAGGAAATAGAAGGGATAAAGGTGGGTGGGAGGGAGCACAAGATCTCTGCGTTCGCAGACGACATGATGCTATATGTATCTAATCCGAGACAAACACTTCCGAGGATATTAGCGGAATATGAGAAGTATGGCGAAATCTCAAATCTAAAAATCAATCAAGAGAAAACTGAGATCTTGAGTATCTCGGTAAGCCGTAGTGAACGCAGGGACCTTGAAGCTCTATATCCATTTAAATGGAAGCAGAGGAGGATGAGATATCTAGGTGCTTTCTTGTCTACAACAGAAAGATACATATATGAAGATAATTATATACTTCTATTAAACAAATTAAAGGCAGACCTAAAGGGTATAACGTAAACAGAGTCTCCTGGCTAGGAAGGATAAACACCATAAAGATGATATTACCCAAAGCCCTATATATTTTTCAAACACTCCCGATAAAAATACCAGAAGCCTTTTTTACAACTTTGGGTAAGATAATCAGGGGCTTTATATGGAAAGGAAGAAAATCTCGTATAGCGGCAGGAACCCTGATTAGACCTAGACATGAAGGGGGACTCCAATTGCCTGATTTAAAAAGGTATTATGAGGCATCAGTATTGAGGAGAATAATGGACTGGTTCCAAAGAGAGGGAGGGGGAGGAAAGAAAAAAAAGTGGGTAGAAGTAGAAGAGAGTTTAAGTGCTCAAGATCTGGGAAACAGAATATGGGTCCCGATGCAACATAGAGGACTACCCCAAGATATCCCTACAATGACAAAAGAAACGTATAAAACCTGGGACAGAATATGTAAAAAGAAGGAATGGCCCTATAATAGCCCTTTAATGCCTCTTACGGGCACAGAGTACTTCCCGCCTGGGAAAGAGGGCGGTGCATTTCGGAGATGGTCAGCTTCAGAAATATTAAAACTGAGGGATTTAATGAAGGGTGATGACTTGTGCTCTGTTCAAGAACTACAAGAACGATATGGAGTATATCCAGGAGATGCATGGAGATATAGACAAGTTAAACATTTTATAAATACCTTACCGAAGCCTCTGCGAGCCACCAACGACTTAAACCAATGGGAAAAATGCATACTCAGGGGTGGAACAGGACGACAGGGACTCTCCAATATCTATAAGATATTGACACCCATCGGGAAAGTAGAGGCAGATAAAATAGTGGAAAGTTGGGAATTAGAGTTGAACCAAACTATAGGTATGGGAAAAAAAAGGAAAGTACTAGAATATGCTCATACTACCTCAATGGATGCAAAAGTAAAAGAGATGAACTATAAGCTTCTCATCAAATGGTACTATGTCCCAATAAAAATGCATAGAATAGATAGGGAGAGAATGTGGGATGGAAGGAACCCATGCCCACATCTGGTGGCAATGCCCCCGGATACAGATATATTGGAAAGACATATTAGCCCGGATAAAGAAGATAAGTGGGTATGAGGTGAAGCAGGACCCCTGGGAATGTCTATTTCATAATACGGGGATGTCAAGAAAAAAAAATAGAGGTTCACTGGTCCCACATCTATTGAATGGAGCCAAGGCACTTATCCCTAGGAATTGGAAGAAAAAAGAAGCACCTTCGATAGAGGAGTGGATTAGGGAGATGGACAGAATTAAAGTGATGGAGGAACTGTGGTCATTCCACGGTAACTCCAGGCTGAGACAGGAGGGGATCTGGGAGGGGAGGTTCAGGGAGATAGAGCGGAGAGGGAGGATTGAGGAAGTGGGAACGTGAGAAGCCTCCCGTCTTCACTCGCTCTATAATTGTTTATTTTTATTTATTTTTTCTTCCATTTGGGAGATCTTTTGGATAGTTACACGCACTCTTAGTAGCTGGTTGGCTACCCCCCCCTATTTTTTTTTTTTTTTAGGGTGGGTTGATAGGTATATGCACATAAGTAGGAGGGTTTAAGATGGCTCACTAAAGAAGGGAGGAAAGAGGAAGGAAAAAGGGGAAAAAAAAAAATTCCTTTTTTTTTTCTTTGGTTGTCTCTCCTCTTATTAAGGGGATGAGGACAGGGACAATACAGTCCCCTTAAACTCACAATGTTTAAAATTCCCATTATATAGGGTAGATAAGAATAGTCACCTTAAACATATCACACACGTTTGCACTTACAAAGGAATGCGGGAGTCAGTGACTCCATTACACACAAAAAAAAGGGGAGTTTTTTTTTTTTTTTCCTCTCTTGTTTTATATCTATTTAATTTTGTTTAGAGGATATGGGACAGCAGGGTCCCCCTAAAATCACAGGGAAGGTTGGATCACACAATGTGTTTTTTTTTTTTTTCCTTCTTTGTTTGTTTTTTCTTTTTTTTGTCGTCTGTCTCTCCCTCCCCCCTTTCTCTCTGTTCCTGCCCTGTCTCGGTCCCCTCTTTTGTCCCAGCCAGACCCATTTTTTATTTTTTTTTATTATTATTTTTTTATTCTGGAGATCTAACAAAGTTAACCAAGGGAATTGGTTTAAGGTAGGGGTACGCTAGGTAGATTATAGGTGCCATGATAGACTATTAGATCATTGTACCAATGTTTATGTTTTACTGTTTGTATGTTATTGTACCAATGTATATGTCTTTTTTTTATATATGTATGTTGTGGAAAAAAGCTTAATAAAAATTTAAAGGAAAAAAAAAAATACAGTATGCTGGATTAATTTATTTTCCGCTGTACTTACGTCTTATCGTTGTTTTCCCCCGGCTTCTGGGTTCTCACTCCCCCGGGGAGTAGGCGTTCCTAAGACGAGGCGTAGATTAACATGCGGGTAAAGCGCGTCACGGCCTCCGAAAATGGGGCTCGGCTCTCTACGGCGCCTGCGCAGTCAGCTCTACACGGCAGGCGCAGGCGCCGTATAGCTCCGTAAAGAGCCGAGTCCCACTTTGTGTATTTTCGGAAGGCATGACGTGCTTTACCCGCACGTCAATCATCTACGCCTCGTCTTAGGAACGCCTATTCCCTGCGGGAGTCGGAGCTCGGAGCCGGATGAAAAGAACGATAAGACGGTAAGTACAGCAAAAAAAAGAAAAACGGCATACTGCAGATGTTGGAAGTATGCTGGACGTAACAGTAGATGTTTTTTAGGGTGAACCTCCGCTTTAACCTCTTCAGAGCCGGGCTAAAAACACGGCTACAAGGTGGCTCTACATTGCCGGGAGGCCATCTTTTTACTTCCTCGGGTCCTCCAGCCACTGGGGGGCGGGCGCGTCACTGAGATGCCGATGCGCGTGCTTGGCGGCCGCGATGTCCGACTGATACCCGTAATCGGCAGTGACAGAGCAGGGACGTGGATCTCTGTGTGTAAACAGAGATCGAGGTCCTGTCAGGGAGAGAGGAGACCGATGCTGTGTCCCTTGTACATAGGGACACCGCATCGTTCATCTCCCCAGTCAGTCCCCTCCCCCCCACAGTAAAAAATTCTCCCAGGGTACACATTTAACCCCTAGCTAGCCCCCTAGTGTTAACCCCTAGCTAGCCCCCTAGTGTTAACCCCTTTCCTGCCAGTCACATTTATACAGTAATCGGTGCAGTTTTATAGCACTGTTCGCTGTATAAATGTGAATGGTCCAAAAAATGTGTCGAAAGTGTCCGATGTGTCCGCCACAATATCGCCGTCCCAATAAAAATAACTGTCATTACTAGTAAAAAAAAAAAAAAAAAAAGTCAGAATTCTATCCGCTATTTTGTAGCCACTATAATTTTCGCGCAAACCAATCAATATTCGCTTATTGTTATTTTTTTATTTTTTTCCAAAATTTGTAGAATACGTATCGGCCTAAAATATTGGGATATTTTATTATAGCATAAAGTAAAAAATATTGTGTTTTTTTTTTCAAAATTGTTGCTTTTTTTGTTCATAGCGCAAAAAATAAAAACCGCAGAGGTGATTAAATACCACCTAAAGAAAGCTCTATTTTTAGGAAAAAAAGGATGTCAATCTTGTTTGGGAGCCACGTCGCACGACCGCGCATTTTTCATTTTAAAGCGACGCAGTGCCGAAAGCTGAAATTTCGCCTGGACAGGCAGGGGGTATATGTGCCCAGTAAGCAAGTGGTTAAAGTGACACTTTACACCCTGTGGCATTAAAGTTGTATCAAAGTCGGACCAAAGTCGTGCAAGAACCTCTTCTAAGTCAGACAGACTTGTGTAATATCAAGACAGCTCTCATAGGGAAACATTGAATTTCATATGTCCTCCAACTTGGGGTCTCACAAGACAGATCCTATGTCCCATCAGTGTGAACCAAGCCTTACGGAAAATATTGTGCATACTTGAGGCATGGCCAGAGCTTTTTTTTTTTTTAGTTCATTCTTATTTTATTAACATTTTGCATCAAGAATAAGTGGCACAGAAAGAGAAAGGGGGATTACCAAGGGGCAGAAAGCAGATCTTTCAACAAGGTTAAAATGCATAAACGAAAGGTGTAATAACACGTGGTTTACACGTTAAGAAGACTGACTATACCAAGAATGGGGCAACACCATCTTGGAGCTTTTAGCGGGTAGCCAAAGAAAGTAATAGCATTGTCTGGTTAATTTGGTGTCACCCTACTTGAGAATCCGTGTCAAGATGTGACCAGTCGACTGATAGAGTCCCTAATTGGCAAAGGGGTCAAATTTTGGCCACTATGGCTGATATCTCAATTTGGATAGGAGAACTGCAAGGAGAGTGGGGGGAGAAAGAGGAGGTAAACCAAGAGAGAAGCTGGGAGGTACTCTATGGCTTACTAGATGCTGTGGAGACATCCTCCGTAAACCAAGCCTAGAAGTCTGCATAGAATCAAAAACAGACCACGAGGTTCCACTTTAATTTGTTCCTCCCTATTCATTTCATGCGACAGCAGACATTCGAGGTCCCTGATGGGTTGAAGGATTGTATCTCACCTCCCCCACATCCCCAGTCTCTGCTGCACCTACCTTCTTGAATAATTGCCTTTCACTGCCCATGCTAGCTGATGTAGCACTGCGAGGAAATGAAAGCCACTATCTTTCTCACCCTTTATCTCTGGACAAAGAGATTCTCATTGGCCAGCGTGGTCATGCGGTAACTGTGCTGCCGAACTAACCCTTTAATCAATTATAACTTGGAAATCATAATTTTGTCTAGTGACCTTGCAAGCTCATGCGCGGCTTATTAGATTGTGCTTGAAAGCGCTTTAAATGAGGTAAGACCTCTTCTCAGCATGACCTAAAGAAGTCTTGCAGGAGAAAATACTTCAGTGGATATTGGTTGGGCAATTCACATTATTAAGCCTAAACTTACAGCGGAGTTGCACACAAAAATGAAACGTACACTTATTCGGTCCCCCCCCCCCTCTGGTGTCACATTTGATACCTTTCAGGGGGGAGCAGATACCTGTCTAATGCAGAATCTGCGGCTATCCACACCATGTATGGCCCCTCCTCCTCAAAGGAGACAGGAACAACAAGCGCCCAGAGGCGATTCAGTTCGCATGTGCCGCGCTATACAAGTTTTCATTCATTCATTCATCCTCTGCCCCCCCCCCCCCCTGTCTTCTGGGAGACGCACAGGTCCCAAGACAGCAGAGGCCAGTCAGATGCACAGCGCGACTCGCACATGCGCAGTAGGGAAACAGGCTGTGAAGCTGCAAGGCTTCACTTCCTGATATCCTTGTGTAAGATGTCGGAGTCGAGGGATGGGTCGGCTTTGGGTGAGGACATCGCAGGCGCCTTGGACAGGCAAGTGTCCTCCAAAAAAATTAGTCAGCAGCTACAAAAATACTACAGCTGCTGACTTGGAGGCGAAACTCTGCTTTAAGCCTTGTACACACAATCAAAATATTGAAACAATGGTCTGTTTTTTTTGTTTTTTTTTGTTTTTTGCATGCTAGTCTCATGTCAAAGTTACTAAATTTACAAAAACACTTGTATGACCGAATGCAACTTCAGAAGTGATGTAATTTGTTGTATTGTAAAGTATTCTTTTGTTTCTGAGCATGTATTGTCTTGCGCTTCCAATTTTACTTTGATCTTCATTAAATATTTGTCCGATTTTTCTCATTGTGTGTACTAGGCTTTAAAATGATGAAGTGCACACAATTCTGCTAGACAACCATGTTTTACCTTGAAAAGTTGCCTGTATGTGCTGGCTACAATAAAATGAGCTGGTCCATGACTGACCGCTCGCCAGTCCGCTGTCACAAATAGAATGTGGTAACGCATAATTACATGCAGTTCTGCTACTTTGATTTTTATTTAGAACAAAATTGACCATTGTGCATTTGTGAAATAAACCTCATGCTTCTATTTTCTTTGTTCACATTTGAGTACTAAATGAAAAGTCACACTGCTGTGTTTTCTTATGTTAAAACAGGACCATTGTGTATAGATATTATATTTTCTCAGGACACGTTTTGGTGTATTTTTTACCGATGTACCCATTATAATATGAAGATTTGTTATGAGTATATCTATAGCAAGCGTGTATGCAAATTAGCTGTTAAATAATAAATACTTTGGTTTAGTATCTCTCATTACTAGTATCAGGAAAGAATTTGCAATGTGATACATGGCTGTCTTAACGGCTTTTGGTTGTCTTACAAATCTTTAAGCCCTTTCCTTGTACAAATTACAGTTGGTGTTTATAGGACAAGGTCACACCAGAGACTTGGTCAAATAGTAAAATGTAGAGCAATGCACAAAAATGCAGCAAATTAATGGTTGGAATAAGTTTGACTAAAAACAATGGGGCAGATTCACAAAGACGTAATATTCCGCTGCGTAATCGAAATACGGTACGCTGCCGTATTTCACCAGACTCTACACCGAATTCAGGTAGTTTTTTTGCGCGTACGCTATTGTTTCGTATTTTTTTTCCGCCGCGCAATCGAAATACGTGATTATGAAGCATTTAAATTAAGCGCGTCCCACGATCGAACTGCGCATGCTCTGTTCAGGAATTTCCCGCCGTGTACAAATTACAGTTGGTGTTTATAGGACAAGGTCACACCAGAGACTTGGTCAAATAGTAAAATGTGCAGGCAAAAGAGCAATGCACAAAAATGCAGCAAATTAATGGTTGGTAAAAACGCCCGTAAGTTTGTCTAACAACATTTACACACTAAAAACAATGTCTTTTCCTATGCCTATGTGCTTTCCATGCACTATAAATTAGAAAACAATTCAAGTGCTTAGAACAAAAAAAATGGTTACAAGTAGGGTTGTCCCGATACCGATACCAGTATCGGTACCGATTCCGAGTATTTGCGGGAGTACTTGTACTCCCCCAAATACCCCCGATACCAAAATAGAATACTTACCCCCCCCCCCACGCCGCTGCCGCCCGCCGCACCACGCTCGTCGCACCACGCTCGTCGCATGTCGCCCGCCGCACACCGACCGCCGCTAATCCCTGTGGAAAATTGTAATACCCGCGGCGCCATGTATAGACACGTGATTGGACGGATCCGTCCTATCGCGAGCAAGGGGGGAGTGTCTATACACAGATATATGCATAGACACTCCCCCCTTGCTCGCGATTGGACGGATCCGTCCAATCGCGTGTCTATACATGGCGCCGCGGGTATGTGTTGCACGGGGATTAACCCTGCAGGCTGCAGCAGCGACGGCGGCGGAGGTATGGGGGACATGACATGGCTGCAATATGGGGCACAGGACATGACATGGCTGCATATGTGGGGGGACATGACATGGCTGCATATGTGGGGGGACATGACATGGCTGCATATGTGGGGGGACATGACATGGCTGCATATGTGGGGGGACATGACATGGCTGCATATGTGGGGGGACATGACATGGCTGCAATATGTGGGGGACATGGCTGCATATGTGGGGTGACATGACATGGCTGCATATGTGGGGTGACATGACATGGCTGCATATGTGGGGGGACATGACATGGCTGCAATATGTGGGGGGACATGACATGGCTGCAATATGTGGGGGGACATGACATGGCTGCAATATGTGGGGGGACATGACATGGCTGCAATATGTGGGGGGACATGACATGGCTGCAATATGTGGGGGGACATGGCTGCATTTGTTGTCAAGTTTAAAAAAAAGTATCGGTATTCGGTATCGGCGACTACTTGAAAAAAAGTATCGGTACTTGTACTCGGTCCTAAAAAAGTGGTATCGGGACAACCCTAGTTACAAGCCTAATGCCTAGTACATGCGTTCAGTCTTTTTTTCATTAACCACTTAAGGACCCGCTTATGTATATATACATCGGTACTTTAAAGATGGATATCTCAGTAACGGCAGCAGCTGCTGCCTCAACCGAGATATCCATATTTTCTTTGAGCGGTCCTGTAAACCATACTTTTCAAGCAAAGGGCCAGTTTACGCTTTTTCAGACTTCAGAGGGGCCGGATTCTGACCAGTCAGGGTAGAAAATGCCCAAGGGCTGAGCATCAGTGAGAATAAACCAGTGTTGGTGGGCAGTAGGAGGAGGAATAGTGCTCCATCATTGCTATTAGTCTAAGAAATGTTGTCCCATTGTTGGTGCCATTGGGAGGAATATTGGCTCATACCGTTGGGAACAATACTGCTCCCAAGGGCCGGATGAAGGCTAGCAAAGGGCCGCTTTGAGACCCCTGCTGTAAACGATAACACTGTAAACCACAAGTATATGTGTCATGTTTGTATAGGACTATATATGGATGACACATCAATTTTTCTTATATCCATTTGTAGTACCTTGGTGTGCGAGCAGTTTCGATGTGAGCCCTAACTATTTTTGGACAAGATACATTGTACTTGCCCTTAATGGGGTAGTGCCGTTTTTCTTCCTTTTTTTCTTTTTTCTTTTCTTACTTTTTTAATCCCAGTTAAAGGTATTACTGCTTAAGTTCTCGGTGGTATGACTTTTCTTAAATGTCAGACCTGGTAGGTGAACTTATTGCATTTATTATCACTAGCCACCTACTTTTTCCAGTATCTAAGATGGCGGGCGTGTGGCCCGGTGTGACTGACATCGAGGCTGCACGTCACACAATTGGTATATATTTATTCACTTTTTGTGTAAACCAAAAAAATATATGTTTCATCTGTGTATAGCAGCATATATGGATGACATGTGAAAATTTCTTGTATTTTGTTTGTATTGTATGGAAGCGTGGGTCGAGTACACTGGACGTGAGCTCTACCCACGTTTAGAAGGGATACGCTGGGCTTGCCATCATTAGGGGAGTGCTGTTATGCGATTCATGTCCCTTTTAAATTAGTAACAATCAGTAATATTGTTGATATGGATTTCTGTGATTCTAGTGGTATGACAATTTTAAAAATAATGTCTGCCTTGATAAGGGTAATCTTTCTCCGTTGCCAACATTAGTAATCATAAGAGGTCTCCTTCCAGCACCTAAGATGGCGGGCGGGCGGCCTGATGTGACTGACATCGAGGCTGCGCGTCACGCTCTATGTACATATGCGGTGATTCAGCACGCCGCCTGTATCCCGTGAACACGTCCCTCTAGTGACGAAACGTAGGGAGGCGACGTGCTGATGTCACCGCGTAAATTTCTCTCTACCCGGAAGACACGGGCGGAATGTGCTAGCCGGCCGGCTTATTTTATATTGGATGCCTGCTTTTGAACGATTTCTTGTAAGTGCATACCATTTTCTTATTTTATTAAAACTTGACGATTTTACACTATGCGAGCCTTTTTGTCCTTCCATACATCCTGACGCATACCGAGGACGGTCCCCATATAGGTGATCCGGACGTTGGAGGTGTTTACGGTGACTCCTGGGTTTTGGCATAAGGCTCATTTTCATTTTGTATCTGGTAAGAGGCCATTCATACCTATGGTGGAGGTGTCTACTTTTCAACACTTTTTCCCAAAGTCTGTCATCAGTGTTTACACCTGGGAGATCCTTACTATGAACATTTATTTTACAATTGAACTTTAAGGACACATCTGATCCTGTGCATTCATTCTCTTTATGTATATGGACTAAACTTATTGTTTAATATTATACTGCTCAGTTATATTTGCAGTTTTTAGCGCAATTTTGTTTTTTGTAAACGATAACACTGGTCTCCGACGGATTCGCCGCAAGATCACCATTAACCGGAGCCGTCGGCAGCGGCGGAGGCGATCGGGTCCTGTCCCCTGCTCGGCTGGGATACGAGTGAGAGTAAGATGACCCCACCCATCCCCATAGCATAGCAGGGTAGAAGCAATGTCAAAATGTCACTTTCGCCCATGCTTCTTAAAGCAATATTTTCTTGTCATTTTTTCAAATGACCACATTATTTTTTATTTTTTTTTGCATTTTAGTCTAAATATGGGATCTGATGTCTTTTTGACCCCCAGATCTCATATTTAAGAGGTCCTGTCATGCTTTTTTCTATTACAAGGGATGTTTACATCCCTTGTAATAGGAATAAAAGTGACCCAATTTTTTTTGTTGTAAAAATTTGTAAAATAAAAATAAATAATAATAATAATAAAAAACCTCCTCTGTAAGGCTGGGTTCACACTACGATTTTCCCGTCCGTCAGCCGCATACGATTTCAGTTTTGAAAGTTGTAAAGGTAGTTTTTATTTTCTAAATGGGTTCCTTTTAAGCTAGTGCATTGTTGGTTCATTTACCTGTTCACAGCGTCTCCCCACAGGTATTTAGTTGAGGGGGCGAGCACGCTGACTAACCCCCAGCCAGAACGGCTCGAAGGATGGGGGCAAACTTAGAGGAGAAACTGGAAGTAAGAAATTCAGACAAAGAAAAAAAGATTTAGAAGAAAAATCAAAAGGATAAGTAAATCAACAATGCACTATTTAGAAACTATTTAGAAAATAAAAAAACAAACCGTTACAACCCCTTTAAATCTGGCCATACATGGATCAAAATCTGGTGGGTTCAGCAGGCTGTTATGTTGGAGAGTTAATCTAGCGTGCAGACTCCCGTACAGGACCGTTGGTATGTTCGCTCAGTCACCTACTTCAATTAGCACATGTCCACTCCTTCCACTACCTAAATTGCTTTGATTTATTCTTCATTTATTTTTTTTATTTTAACCTAAAGTACCAATAAGAAAAATCTAGACTTGACTATTAAAACATTTACTTTTCACTGATAGTACCCTATTTATGATTTATTTCTTCTCATCGTATCCTCCGTTTGAATAGACCAGTGTTCCTCAACTCAAGGCACCCCAACAGGTCATGTTTTTTTCAGAATTTCCCTCAGATGAAATGGCTGTGGTAATTACTAAGGCAGTAAAACTGATCAAATCACCTGTGCAAAATGGAAAGCCTGAAAACGTGACCTGTTGGGGCGCTTTGAGGACTGGAGTTAAACGCTGGAATAGACCATGCTGTTGAACTAAAAGTAAAAGGACAACTTTATTCCTAATATACCTTGCATTGGGGGTTATTGGCTCATTTTTGACTAGGGGAGATGAGAAATAGTTTTACTTACCTCATCCTCTGCTCCCCCTGCAGGCTTCTGTCCCCCCATGAACTGGTGGTAGACTGTTCCTTGGTGTCATCACGCCCATAGCAGGGCTGTGGATCCTGCTTTGGTCTTAATGATGTCAGGACTCTAGCCTGGTAAAGCAGATACTGCAGGAACTGGTCTAGCTGCAGAAAAGAGGATTGACTAAGTAAAGCTACTTTTTATTCTCTGGTACAAAAAACCTTGGCCATATGCCTGTCTGTCTAAACTCCATTCACCTAGAGTGCACTGAGGAAGTCTTGTCTATGATGCGAGCACCAACACACGTGCTTATCTGTCTCAGATCAGATGCAAGTAATATTTTTGGCGCTGTGCCCTCGACCATAGTTCTAAGGTGTGTCCGACATTCTCTATGAATTACCCCACCCCTCTTGTGTATTAATGGCTTTTTCCTGAGCCTGTTCATTCTAAGGAAGTTGCCTTACATTTTTTGGAGGTAGTCTCAGTGATTTGGGTGTTTTTGAATGTTCTGTCTAGGTTTCGCAGGTAAGATTCATGTTGGGTCAAGCAAAATATTGCAGCACGTTGCATCCTGAACATTCTTCCATCATGCATCGATATCTCAAATTTGTAAGGCGGTCACTTGGTTGTCAGTTCATACATTTGCCAAGTTTTTACAAGGACCATGTGGCTGCATCAACCAATGGCAGTTTTTGGAATAGTTTGCAGGTGACAGTATGGCGTTCATTGTTTTCTTGAGACAGTCTTATTTCTCCATTATGTTTGCCTGTCCCATTGCTTTGGGATGTTCGGTAGGTTATATTAAAAAAAAAAAAAGTTTGAACAAAAGAGAAAATAAAATGTTTTCTTTTTTTTTCTTTATACTCGTAAAATCTTTCTTGCTGCATTCATTGGCGTTTGAGCACAGGCAGAAGCTGTCTTTGGTTGAATTTTTCCTAGTATGGTGGCACTAGGTTGTGTTCTAAAGCAGAGTTGTATGCTCCAAAAAACTGCAAAAAAGATATTGCGAGTAGATTTGTTTTTGTGGTAGCTGGCTTTTTATTTTTAATACCTATATACAACCACAAATGGTTTATCAGATGGCAGAGGTCTTAATGGGCACAAAACCAGACCACATAATTTGTTTAAAAAAACTTTACAACACTTTTGTCACATATCTGGAGCCTGATGTGGAGAGGAAGGCGATCTTACACCTTCAGCTTGGTACCCCTGGTTAACAGGAGGCACTAGAGCCTGGAGTGGCACAAGTGCCTGGCATTTCGGGTGATGGCCGCAGATGAGAGGTTTGTGCGTACTTGTATGCAGGCTGAATAGTGATGCAGGGCTGCAGGCTAGTAAACGGTCAGCAAGCACTTGGCAGGCTGGCGGGTCAGAGGTAGCAGTCACTTAGAAGGTGGCCGATAGCAGGTTCTTTGAAAAGTGCAGGAATAAGGATGGTCACACCAGTCTGGACACAAAGCATGATTAGGTAAGCTGGGTTGGTCACTAGCTGGCATGCTGGGAACAGACCAGCAGGCAGAAGAGTAGTCGGGTTCAGGCTGGAGTAGGCAATGGTAGACAGGTAGAGACGTGGTCAAGCAGCAAACCAGGGGCTGGTTCAGGCAGAATACAAGCATGGTCAGACAGATCAGAACAGCAACAGGAGCTCAAACACAGGAGCAGGGAGCAGAACGCTGTAGACCATGAGGCAAGGTCCTAGTGCAGAAAAGGTGTTTTAAATAACCCACTTGGCGTGCATGAGCACGGATATGGCAAATAGAGATTTTCCGTCTGCGCATAACTATGCGCTGGGTGGAGATCTAGGGCAGAGGCATCAAGAAATACCACATCCCATACATTTTGAAAGAAAAGGGGGGGGGGCAGGGGTAAAAAAAAGGGACTTTAAAGGTGCTTTAAATTAAATATGATGTAGTGACAGCAACAGTAGCATAAAATTCCAATGTTTTATTATAAAGATAAAAACATGCACAAATTTAAAAAATAAATGTGTATATATTGCGCTGGGGAGCATTTCTTTCCTGACTGCTTTATTAGCAAAAGCAGCTACAATACCAAATCCAGGCCATGAGATATGGATATGTTCAACAACTTGTCCCAAAATCACAAATTGTACACAATACTGGCAATATTTTAGTCCCTCCCAGGGGAAAGTCGTACAGAATGATTGATTATAGTAGCTAGCTGCCTGTCCAAATGACCGACGCGTTTCAAGCCTCACTTTTCCTCAGGGACAAAGTAATGGACCTTTTTTAAAAATATAAACACTGCAAAGACTCTTATATTTTCATCACAAATAATCCAAGATCAATATTTGGATTGCTTAAATCATAAAATGGTGAGCAATATCATAGCGAACAACGATGGACCTGGAATCGATTAAAAGTATAGTGATGCATGTGAAGAGGTCCAATCCATTGCAGGGGAAATGGGGGGACTGGCAGCTTGGCTTGGGCAGAGATCCTCCTAGGAATGCAAATAAAAAGAATCTAATTAATAAAAAGGACTAAAAACATAAAGGGGAAAAATTATCTCAATTACAAATGCTAACCTCTAAAACTATATATTCTCACTTTAAAAAATACATGATGTGCAGTTCAATGTTTTTTTTGTGGCTTTGTAGGAATAGCCAAATCAATCACATTCCTGGCATCCTTGCCAAGTGAATTTGACATTGTGGCTCCATGCAGCAGGGAGAGCCACTGGAATGAAATCTGTGCTCTGTGATACGAGTCAATGGTATGAACATATGAAAGTGCTAATTACCTACATATGCTGTAAAGGAAGCACAGGCATCAATCATAGTCATATATGTCTTCTCAGCTCCTGGTGTTCAGCTGAGTTGTGCCCTACGGCTCTTAAGTGCATGTAAAACCAGATGAGGCTGGGAAAACAATTACTCAGGGAGGTGAGGAGCAATCTGTAGAAGGTAGATGGATTCACACTGACTCACAAAGATTATATGCTTTGTCGTGATGTAACACCTGAAAAATAGAGGTAAAATGTGAAGAAATAAGGCATTTTTTTTTTCTGAATGGTAGCCCACTTATTGGATCATCATTGAGCTGTGGCTTTCAAATGAGGAAAATGGATTTCCTGTGGTTTAGGAGATAAGGCATTAAATTTATTTCTGAGAATGTCTTATGTCAGGAGTAAAATGCAACCCTGCTTCTAGGAACGCGCAAAATGAAATACATTTGTCACTTGATGATAGAGACCGTTTCTGTTACTTTGATACTTTTTCTTGTCTCTAATGCTAGCCACATATGAGCCTATCCTGACAGGCCGACGCTTTATGTATTGACAGCAACAATTGATCTGTGTTTTCACATCAGATGACCGGGCTGTTGGGATCTTGTGTATGTACTGTACCTTCATGGCAGACATTTTCATTAAATCCCTTTGTGTACAAAATAAATATTTTTAAAAACCTTAAAAAACCATAATGAAAATACATGGTGGGTGATCTTCTTTGTGCAAAGTAAATGCAACCTGTGCACGGAACAAACATGATTCTTCAAATATGAATGCGTCGTTTTAATATGCTGAATATAGCAGACTGGAAAAGTCTAAACTACGCCATATATAAGGTATATATATTTTTTTATATTATTTTGAACAGTTACAGTTCTTAACCAACTCATAATCTAGTTAGGTAAAATACAGTTCCAGAGCTCCAGCTTTAAAGATAGGTGTAATACTCAACATGGTTTTGGAGTGTAGCATGGGGCCCATCGGACCCCCTTCTCACCCCCACAAAGGCCACTTCTGACAGCATGCAAGGGTTTCCTTCCCCATAGAAGCGGTTAGATTTGAAATCAGTGCAGCTGTACTGGGCTCTCCTGGCATGGGCCCTACATTTAATCAGAGATCTGTGAATGAATAAACTACAATTTCAGTCTTCCACTGCGGCAGACAGACTTGTAGTTCCCAATGGAACACAAGTGTGATGATCACCACACTCCTAGTCCATTTTCAAGAGTCTTCAGGAGCTTAGCATTGCACGTGCGATCCACTTGAGGGATTTGTCATCCCAACTTGTGTGTGTTTTAGAAGAATTTGCTTTTTGTTTAGCTGGCTGGCTCAACGAAAGAAATTGAATCCTCTATGACCAGCTTCAGCCTAAGGGCCCTTTCACACTAACGGATCCCGTAAGGATCTGTTCCTTAAATATCCGATTGCTCAGCGGGAATCGTGCCGTTGGTCCCCGCTGAGCCGGCAGATGACGGGGCGCTCTTTCAGATCGCTGCTCTCCTCTATGGGGGCATCGGATGAACGCGGACTGTATGTCTCCTCTACAAGTTGTGAATAGTTCACTTGCAACGTCACCTAACAAGTCACTTGCCACAAGTCGCGAATTGTCCACTTGCCACGTCACTTGCCACAAGTTGTGGATTGTCTGCAATGCAAGCAATTTGTTTAAAAAAAAAATTTCATCATTTGCCATAATTTCTGAGATTTTTTTTTAATGTAAAAAAATAGGTCACCTTTAAAAAGGCTTCTAATGAAAACGCGGCTAAACGTAGTGTCTGAAACGTGGAAATCTTTGGCGTCTGAATCCATTTTTTTGCTTTCAGAAAAACCTTGATTAAGCGCAACTGCCTAAAAAACGGCAAGAAACAAGACGGTGTACGTGGACACATAGGATAACATTGAATGTGTTCAAGGGCAGTTGAAAAAAGTGTCCAACTGCCTCTAAACACGCGTTTACCAGCGTCCCGTGTACATGGGGCCTTAGAATTGGTAAGCTGCAATATGTTTGCTTTTGGGCTTAATACTGCTTTTAATTGGAACCCACAGTGAAATTTTCTTACAGCAAGACAACTGTAAAATAGGTCCTACCCTATTCCACTCCATTATTTAAAAAATGCATTATTGGTATTTCACTTAACTCTAGAATTCTTTTCAAGGCATTTACAGTTTGCATTTTTTACATGTCTCCATTCTCTTGGAAAATGGTATCTGTTTTCAGGACCATGCACCTTCAATTATTGTATGTGTTTGACCTTCTGCTGTCGCCCTACTGTTCTATTTGTGATTGTCTCCTTCAGTTTGTGGATATTTTTGTTAGCAGTGTTGTCCTTGCAGTGATAACACTTTGTTTGGAATGTACACGGTGCTAATGTGCATAAAGTGCTTGTCATTTTTGGCAGGACCAAGGCAGCAGCCGTTTGTCCCTCCAGTATCTCTGAATTGTGTGACAGTCCTGAGTGATGAAGCATGGCATAGTTTCATAACAGAGCAGATACCAGGCTGGAGTAATTATTTTCTGCTCTTCCACCCATCTGCTTTTTATTTGCTTCTGGATTTTGACAGCATTACAAAAACCATTAAATAGCCTGCACTATTTAAAGGGAACTGTAGAACTAAAGACTCAATGCAGCTCTGTAATCATTATACAGTGGTTGACCGCGATATTGTGTCAATCTCGCTCCCTTTCTCGGCGAGATTGACCACCTGCGAGCCCCATCACGGGAGCCAGCGCCGAGCTGGCTTGCCGCGATGAAGACAAAGCCGTCATAGAAGCGACGGGGATCCGACGTGGATTCCCGCCAATTCTACACGTGGGCGGCGTTTGTTATGAAGCCTGAAGGGGAAGTCCCCGCCGGATTTAAAAAAAAATTCCGGCATGGGTTCCCCCCTCAGGAGTATACCGGGCCCTTAGGTCTGTTATGGGTTGCAAGGAGACCCCCCCTACGCCGGAAAAAACGGCGTGGGGGTCCCCCACAATCCATACCAGACCCGTATCCAAAGCACGCCAGCCGTCCGGTCAGGAGGGGAGTGGGGGCGAACGAGCGCCCCCCCCTCCTGAGCCATACCGGGCAGCATGCCCTCAACATGGGGGGGTCAGGTGCTCTGGGGCAGGGGGGCGCACTGCGGCCCCCCCACCTCAGAGCACCCTGTCCCCATGTTGATGAGGACAGGGCCCTTTCCCGACAACCCTGGCCGTTGGTTGTCGGGGTATGCGGGTGGGAGGCTTATTGGAATCTGGGAGCCCCCTTTAATAAGGAGGCCCCCAGATACCAGCCCCCCACCCTAAGTGAATGAGTAGGGGGTACCCCTACCCATTCACCTGCAAAAAAAAGTGCAAACACAAACAACACAGGGTATTCAAATATTTTATTATAGTTGGCCGCCAGGGGGGGGGGGTGTATGGTCGCTGCGGGGGTCTTCTCCTGCTCTCCGGGGGTCTTCTCCGCTCTTCGGGGGTCTTCTCCTGCTCTCCGGGAGCAGTGCGCCCCCCTGCCCCAGAGCACCTGACCCCCCCATGTTGAGGGCATGCTGCCTGGTACGGCTCAGGAGGGGGAGCGCTCGCTCGCCCCCACTCCCCTCCTGACTGGCCGGCTGGCGTGCTTTGGATACGGGTCTGGTATGAATTGTGGGGGACCCCCATGCCGTTTTTTTTCGGCGTAGGGGGGTCTCCTTGCAACCCATAACAGACCTAAGGGCCCGGTATACTTATGAGGGGGGAACCCATGCCGGATTTTTTTTTTAAATCCGGCGGGGACTTCCCCTTCAGGATTCATAACAAACGCCGCCCACGTGTAGAATTGGCGGGAATCCACGTCGGATCCCCATTGCTTCTATGACGCGCTCGCTGGAATGTGCTTTTACTATTCCAGCGAGTGCGAGATGTCGACACCCTGTCGCCGAGAGTCAGCGCGATGCTGTCGCGCTAAAAACACATTCTCGGCGGCAGGCACTGTACATTAGTAAACTTTTTATATTTTTAATGCAAGCATTGGAAGTACTAGATTATGACCTGGTATCTACCACTTGCAATCCATGTAGAGCAGAGCTTGGTGTGAAGTACGTATCCAATCATTTCATTAACTGAACAGAAGTATGCTGATAGGAGGAGAAAGCACAGTGACAAAAGAGCCCATCACTGTGCTGCATCTCCCTTCACTGTCCAGTCATAAGCTGGGGCAGGTCCAGGACCACATGGGTTGAATGATGACAATCTGACCGAGGACATCTAGCAGCCAAAAGTACTGTGGGGGATGTCTCTGGGTTGAAGCTCTATACTGTTAGCTGATTTCGTTATTGGATCTTCAAATGCTACTGTACGAATGTTTATCTTTGTTTTTTGTTTTTTTGGTTGGAGCTTTAAGGCCAGTTCACATGTGCCCGCATAGTAAGACGCAGGGTTTACTGTACGTGCACTTGTCAGTGTAAGGTGTGGGTTGAGTGATGCACAATTAAGCATATCACGCTGTATACTTTTATTTCCCCCAAAGTTATTGAATGTCAAAATGAAATCTCTTATTTCTATGCACTGCATGTTGTCTGCAGTGCTTGGAGACAGACTGTACATGGAGCCTTTGGGGGAGCTCCGGTCTGTTGCATAATGTGTATTTTTACCCACACTGCCCAGCTCTTATCCCAGGGGCTCCATTGCAGTGTGAACAAGGCACATGAAAACAATTTTTCAGTGTCCCTTATGGTGACTGGTGTTTGCCTGGTGCAGGAAAACTCCAGTCACTGCACCTAGTGTGAACAACTTTTTAAAGAAACTTCTTTTAAGAGACTATACCAGTGATGGTGATTCTTGGTACCCCAGATGTTTTGGAACAACATTTCCCATGATTCTCATGCACTCTACAGTGTAGCCGAGCATCATGGGAAATGTAGTTTTGAAACATCTGGGGTGCCAAGGTTCGCCATCGCTGGACTATACCATCATTCCTGACCTCCTCTTGTTCTGAAGATTCTAGTTCCTTTGCTGATCCAGTGGCTTTAATAAATTGAGTTGCTGCCAAAAAGCAAGTGGACAGATTAGGAGATCTGACTTCAATGTGACTTTACCCACTACATACTTGTCCCAGTATTAATGAAGAATTCCAGCTATGAGATTTTTTTTACACTGGACCAACTATGCAGGGCTGTCTTAATGGAATCATGGGCCCCTGGGCAAAGTAATGCTCTGGGCCCCTACAATAAGGACAGTGCAGGTAAACCGACATCAAGTGGGTAGGAGGCAGACGGCCTGCCCTGTGTATCTATCACTCTCAGTGGCATCATGGGGACCCCGGTTTCGGAAAACCGGGGCCCCTGTGCAGCTGGGGCCCCTGGGCAGTGCCCAGGTGTGCCCTCTCATTAAGACAGCCCTGCAAGTATGCATCTATTATAACTGTGGGAATCCCTTTAGAACAGAGGTGTAAAACTCAATTTTATTGTGGGCCGCATCAGCATTATGATCTCCCTCAAAAGGGCCTGGCTGTATCTACAAGATTAGATGTCCAGCGCATCCCCTCCCCTTACATTAGCTGTCAAGAGCCACCCCACCATCAGGAGTTGAGTTGCCCACTCTCCCTTACATCACAGTGCACCCCCCTTCCTTGTTCTGCTGCTGGGAAGAAGCTGGATGCATTGCTTGAAAGCAGAAAGTAACGGTCTGGAGGAGGACCAGAGGAGGGCTGGAGCCCTCCTGCAGCTGCAGAAGAGGTGTGAGGGCCACATGAAATCACCTGGAGGGCCAGATTCGCCTTGTTTGACACCTGTGCTTTAGAATCTGGAAATCACTGTAGTAGACACCGTTACTCCAATGAACTGCACTCCCTTATGAGTCCTGTGCCAAGTGGCTGCCCTGCTGCATTGTGAACTTGGGATGTCAGCCGCTCGACATATGCATAATTCGAAGAATTCTTTGCATATGAATTCAAAGCATTCTCTGATTTGAACAAGGTGGAGAGGAGTGGTGGTGACAGCGTTCTCCACCTTGAGTCTGCATTTTCTCACTGAATGCAAAGAATTCTCTGATGCCCGTGCCTAGCTGGCATCATCCTGAGTTCACAGTTCAGCATGGCGGTCGCTTGGTTAGTGAATAGTGATCCACAAGTTAGTGCAGGTCACTGGAGGAAACGATGCCTACTACAGTGATTTCCAGCTTCTCTGGTTTGTGCATAGTTACATTGTTCCAAGCTGGACCAATGTAGCTATGTAAAAAATGCCATACCTAGAAGTTTTTAAAGCCAGAGGCCTACCTATTTTTTTTATTATTATTATTAAAGCCTAGTTGAAAAAATGACAGTGTTACCAAAATGATTGTATAGCTGCTCCTAATGGTAATTTTATCGTAATTCAACACTGTCAAAGTAATCCAGTACATTTTGAATATGCACGCTAGCAGTGAATGAATAAGAGAGGATGTCATTCTTATATCTGAATGGAGATGGGGTAGACAGACTACCGTAGAGCGTTCTACGGTCTCCTCAATCCTCCAACTATGTGGTTTCTAGGTAAACACAGCTACAGATCCCACAAATAAACACTGACTAGCACTAATCTTAAATTACCTACAAACATTTGATGGCAACTGCTATGCATACACAACACACTGAACAAAGCCGTAATGAGCAATCTGCTCACAGACATGCATGTTTTCATGTTTGTGCCCATGAAGGAGTAAGAGTAGTGTTGTAGACTCCATACAGACTTGCTGGGGTATAGAAATGATCTGCCAGAACAATGCAGTCATGAGTCAAGCAGGTTCCTACAGACATAAGGACATTCTGCAATCTGACGTTTATCAAGTCAAACTGGAATTTCACAGTTTAGAGAGTGTAATTAATTGCCATGCTCCCAAAGTTCTGAAATGGGCAATTTGGACTACTGTTAGTGCTAGCATTTTAGGCATGTAACAGACACATAATGGCCTCACTCTGTGCTGATATAATGTTGAGTACAAAAGGAAAAAGACGCTATTAATTTGCAAAAGTCGTCATAGTTTGAGCTTTGCCTTGACTTCCTGTCCTGATACTAAACGCGCACTGTTTAATTTACATTGTCCCCTTCTATTTCTGTATATGGATGATGGCGCTGTAATAAAAAACCAACAAAAAACTTTTACCCTTTTTCTAATAGATATACAGCTGTCACTTGACCCAAATCTTTCCCAGCCTTCTAGTCCCCTACCTACTGTCACGTTCTTAAAAAAAACAACACAAAAAAAACAGCCTTTGGAATACAGAGTAAAATTACATATCAAACTATTTTAAATGGTCATACAATATATATTTGAAATCAAATCTTTTATATTTTGTGGAAATAACATGGTCTGGGTGGATTTCTTTCAGTCACCAGCTGTGTCACACCCCTCCAGTCTGTGTCGTTGTCATAAGAGGTGACGCCACCATTAAACTACATGTAATATCCCACTCCCGTTGTGTTTAGCTGGTTAGTGGAAGAGAAGGAAGGGAGTGGGCTGTTTTTCACTGCGTATACACCCACACAGGGCCGTCTTTAATATGGTTTGGGCCCTGGGCAAACATTTTTTTTGGGCCCCCCTCCAGCTTTTTTTGCGCCTGGCTGGTTCACATGTATGTGTTTTGGCGCCCCTCATTTGTGCAGGCACAGCAGCCCATTGATTTGAATGGGTTGCCACGCCTTTGTTTCCTGCAGAAAAAAGGTGCATTCAGCATGTTAAAAATACAGTTGCCTTGAAATCCATTCTGCTTTTGCACCATGCTATTTACCTGCAGTTCTTGCACACACAAACGCACTGTGTTTTTAAAAGCGTGACCTAAACATCTAAAAATGCAGCAAGTTTGACAGTGCAGGAACTGCAGATAAGTGACAGCACAATGGACAGACAGTGCTGTATTTCATTGCTTGATGGGCATAGGTGTTCCGTGTGTGCAGCCTATTACATGAGGCATGCGCTTTTCTTTGCAGGAAACGCAGGCATGGCGGCCCATTCAAATGAATGGGCTGCTGTGCCTGCGCAAATGTGGGCCGCCAAAACACATACATGTGAACCAGCCAGGCCCAAAATAAGCCCATGAAGCAGTTAAATACAAACAGTAATGCCATGTTCTCTGAGGCCTTACTCAGCCTGGACTGCAGGTCTGGTCTGTGATTTAAAGAGTTCCTGTATTTTACACATGGCATGGCCTGGGGTCCCATGGTGCCTAAAGCAGAATGGACAGACGGTGTTGTGACCCCATGCCATGTGTAAAATACAGGAACTTTTTAAAACACTGACCAGGCCTGCAGTGAATCCTCAAATATTATAAAGACTTTGGACACAATCCAAAAAAAACCTCTATTTACAATATAGTTTAGCAAACAGTGACATACCTTGAGGAGCAGGAAGAAGTCAGCCTCGGGAAGATCAAACTGGGGATGCTATAAAATCACATTCTAATTCACTTTTATATACAAGCGGCACCCAGTGGCAGGAAGGGAGAAGTGCACGTCTAAAGGGAAGCCAGGGGTGCTGTACATTTTAAAACACTGGGAAGGGAAGCAGTACTGCGTGCCGCTGATGATTTTCAGCGCTGATTTGTGGGCAGCACAGGGGCTTAATGGGCGAACAGTGACAGGGCCCTGGGCAGTTGCCCCTGTTTGCCCTATGGTAAAGATGGCCCTGCACCCACATGTAACTCTATAGTCACATGGGCTACTCAAAAATGATAGGAAATGCTCAGCATTAAAACTTCCTGGAAACTGAGCATGTGCAGAGTTACCACCACAGCTGCAAAATTCCTAGCTGAATTGGGGTCATGGAGTCATGGGTCATTGGGTGGAGATGGAGAACAGCAGGATCAATCAGGTTTTGTTTTTTTTCAGAATACAGAAAATTAATCTTAGTGACTGACTACCAGTAAATATGAACAGCATGTAATACCTATATTTATTTTTATTTTTTTATGATGATGATGTAGGTTTAGTGACACTTTAAACAGAAATAAAGTATTGGGAACTCTCCCAACACAGGAGAAAAGCGGGATTCCACCCGTGATTTTTTTATTTATTTTTTTAAAGTCAGCAGCTACTAACGGTGTAGCTGCTGACTTTTAATACAGACACTTACCTGTCCTAGTCGCCCGCAATGTCTGTCCCCCGACGGCGATCACTCGGTCCTGGCGCCCCCATTCTTACTAAGGGAAATGAGTAGTGAAGCCTTTCAGCTTTACTGCCCGTTTCCTACTGCGAATACGGGACTCACACGGCGCTTTGTGAATGGGCGGCTGCCTCCTGGGATACACACAGTTCCCAGAAGGCAGCGCGGCTCATTCATAAGAAGACGCAGCGACGTAGGACGAGCCAGAAGATCCACCATGGTGGAAGAAGAGGCAGAATAGATACTTCCGCATAGCAACCGCCTTTTCAGGTGAGTATAAAATAAAAAAAAGTATAAAAAAACATTTTTTTCCAAAAACATTTAATTTTTTTATTTTAAGATTTTTAGGGGGGGGGGGGAAGGGTGGAACTCCACATTAAGCACAGCACACAGCAGGCATAATTGGGGAAAAAACGACAAACCCATACAAACTCAAAACCAATGCTCAGAGTTTGGAATATGTGCTGGAGAACAGTTCCTAATGTGACAGCTTCCCGAACATGGTTTATAGTTTCTAGTACGCCAGCAACGGGCAGCTTCCTAGCAACTGATGACTTAACTCCCACTACATTCATCTGCTGGCTGGGAGATTTCCTGCTGACTGCTGAAAGAAAATCAAGGGGTGGAATGCTGATCTGCATCATTGTCAAAATATGGCATATTTGGTTAATAGCCATAATCCCCACTCCTTTTTTTTACTTATCAGCTGGGGAATTGGGCATGGATCAAAATCAAGCAACTGACAGACTTTTTAAGTAAAAACATTTCTTTGATGAATAGATGTATTTTTATTATATATTTGCTTAAACAATTCTCAAAATTAAAAATGTACTGGAACCCCTTTTATTTAAAAAAAAAATAATTTTCAATTTAAACTTAAAACCCTGTAAGCAAATTTACCTATACCTTACATTTTATTTAAATTGATGAAACCTCTTTGTACTGTGTTTTTTTTTTTTTTCCTAAAGCTCATCTCTGGGCGCAAAAAAAAACACCCTTGCAGGGGGCCTCTCATCCCACACTGCAAGAGTTTGAAGCTTGATACATTTAGGGGGGTTGCAAAAAAGGCTGTATTACCTGCTTTCCTCCAGTGGTGTGACCAACCCCCAATATTATATCATACCAGACATTATCAATGAGGAACTGGTCTGGTAAGGAAACGCGTCTAAAGAGGTCTCGTGTAGAGGACGGGGATTGTTTGTAGCCGGCCGGCTTAATTTTTTATCATGTACGCACATCTGAGGAAGTGTAAGTGTATTTTTATTGTTCTAATAAACAAAATATTAGATGTTTTTACACTATGGTCCAATTTATTTCTTTTTTGGGCTGAATTTTGCTCAGTCTCCCACAAGAATACAGATTGTTGGTTACTCTCCTGAGAGTCTTATTGGACTACACACATCAGCTGTAATACTCCTGCAAAGTTAAAGGCCCAATTTTTTCCTTTATATTATTTTTTATATCCTTTTTGATGTTGTCCTGGTGGTTTAATAAACTGCATTGGACTTTCATGGATGTGTAACCATTTCTTTTTTGTTACATATACTTAGAGGCGGGCTGGGGCTTGCACTTGATTGAAAACCAGCCCTAATTTTTTGCCTAAAGTCACTTTGGTTCAAAATCGAACACAGGAGATTATATGTTTTGCTCTAATCAATTGGGAAAAATAATTATATCCTTTGGATTTTGAGAGCGGTCTTAAGTTACCTGGAAGCCACTAAGTACTTCAGACACATTATTTGTTTTATATGCTGGTAGTAAGAAAGAAAGACAAGCTACCAGGGGAGCCATTGCCAGATGGTTGAGAATGGTTATCACCAGAAGCCTATTCCTTTTCAGATCAAGAGTGTCCAGTTGGTATTCGTGGTCATTGGTGCCACCCCCGAACAGATCTGTAAAGCAGCTACATGGTCAAGTCTGACTTCCTTTGCCTGTCAATGTAGGTTAGACCTGACAGCAGGGGATGAGGCTTTCGGTAGGAAAATCTTACAGGCTGTTGTCCCACCCTAACAGGGCAAGTCTCAGTTATCCTCTCGGGTGCTGTCCTGAAAGACGTTTTGGAAAAATTCTTATTTGACTTACCAGTAACTTGTTTTCCAATAGTCTTTCGCAATGACCCGCCCTTTTTTTTTGCTGTATACAATGGTGTAACTGTTCATTATATGCTTCAGCTGGGGTTGGAGGTTCTCTACAAACTGAAGGCAGCTGGTTGGAAGCCTCCTATTAAAGCAATGGATGATGAGGTTTTTCCTGTTGGGGAGGAGCCATGATATCTCATGGGTGCTGTCCTGAAAGACTATTGGAAAACAGGTTGCCAGTAAGTCTAACTTGAATTTTATGGCCTAAAAGCAAAACACTGTGTGGTGGAAAACTAACACTGCACATTACCCTGAATACATCATCCCCACAGTGAAACATGATGGTGGCAGCATCATGTTGTAGGGAGGCTTTTGAACAGTGAGCAGGGAAGCTGGTCAGAGTTCATGGGAAGATGGATAAAGCCAAATACAGGACAATCTTAGAAAACCTGTTAGTCTGCAAAAGACTTGAGACTGAGGCAGAGGTTCACCATCCTGCAGGACAACGACCCTAAACATAGAGGCAGAGCTACAATGGAATGGTTTAGATCAAAGCATATTCATGTGTTAGAATTGCCCAGTCATACCCCACACCTAAATCCATTAAGACACTGTGGCATTACTTGAGAATTGCTGTTCACAAATGCTCTCCATCCAATCTGACAGAGCTTGAGCCATTTTGGAAAAGAATGGGCAAAAATTTCAAACTCTAGATGTGCAAAGCTTGTAGAGACATACCCAAAAAGACGTGCAGCTGTAATTGCAGCAAAAGGGGTTCTACAAAGTATATACTCTGTCAGATTTGGAAAACCATTTATCATTTTCCTGCCACTTGGTCTATCACATAAAATCCCAATAAAATACATTTGTTTTTGTTTGTAACATGACAAACTGTTGAAATTTCAAGGCACTTGTATGTACATCTGTAAATCTTGCAGGATTTTTTCTGACCTAGTAGTGTTTCCAATAAATATTTTATTCTCTCTTATATAAAATATACGGACGCCCGACGCGCTTGTCGCTCGAGATGTGAAATAACATTGCGGTCTATGGAGACTGTTCACATCTCCACGCCTGTCGCCTGAAAAAAAGTCCCGGACCCTTTTTTTCAGGCGACATTGGCGTTCGCTCATAGACCGCAATGTTAAAGAAAAAAAAAAGTTTAATCTACAGGCGGCGTATCTTGTCGCCTAGGTGTGAATGCAGCCTAAGGGTGCAACCCGTATGGCTAAATCTGTGCTTAATCATTTGGGAGGCTGAGGAATAGACTGAACAATATCTGTGTAAAAGTTGGCATACTTTCTACATATCAAGTGATTACAATTTATGGTGCTGCATAAAAGAACATTGCACTTGGTGTCATATATGCAGATACAGAATACAGGTTCCTTTTTAAAGCTGTTGTATACCTCCCAAAATATTTTTTTACACACCTGTAAGGCAAAAGGCATAATGAGCTAGTATGCACAGCATACTAGCTTATTATGAAATACTTACCTTAGAACGAGGCGTCTGCATCTCACCTGGTCCACGCCAAGGGAGCTGACATGTTGCCTCGGCGTGTCTTCCGGGTATCGCGGCTCCAGCGCTGCGAGTGGCTGGAGTCGCGATGTCACTTTTCGGCAAGGTCCGGCATCTGCCGGGCTTTGAGCCGAGAGTTTCCTGTACGCATGCGCCACTGAAGTCAGCGGCTCATTGCAAGAGGAATATTCTTTTTACCTAAAGGTAAGCCTTATTATAGGCTTACCTGTACGTAAAAGTCCAAAAATTGACTATACAACCACTTTAAATTACCTTTCTTTGCTGGTAATAGTCTTGCATATATGCAGCCTATTTTATTAAAATCTAAAGATTAGTAATATTGTTAACTGGATTTTGTTCAACAAGACTGTTAATACTTTGACTTGTGACTCACTTAATCTTTTTCTAGCTTTTATACTAAAAACCAATTATAAAACCAAAATTGAATGTGTGTGGGAGGAACATAAAACTGAAAAGGCTTTTTTATTCTCTTTTATGCAACTAAACTTTTTTTCAAAGTGGTATAATCCCTTTTCAATATGATAGTCAATGATGACAATAAGTGAACAGATACACTTGGTTCTCCCTATATCGTGTATGCCAGCACTGATATGGCTACCAGACTTGCCTCCCAAAGGATTAAAGGTCTAGACTTTGAATAGATTTATTGAAAACCAAGCTTGTATAGTCCTGAACAAGGGACCTTCAAATCCTGAAACCGTATTATACAATCTTTTAATATGTTTTATCCTTTTGTAACAGAAATGTTTATCAAGTGCTTAATGTATCTCAGGTACCTGATAATGATACTTGCCTATAGACCGAGTATTAATATTATGTACTTCTATGGTGTATTTTGTTTTGCATTTTATTTATTCCATGTATTTTTTAACTAGCTGGCTGTCAGTATTATGCCGTGCAGACTGAGGCTGTAGTAATTGCCAAATTCTTTCACCTGCTGATGGCCGAATTGACAGGCACATGTAAACCAGTACATTCAGTGACTAGACACGCTTCCTGAAGACGTGTCAAACGAAGCTGACGTAGAGGCGTCTCGTACCAAGGTCACGTCTTGTTCCCTTAAGCTCACTGCGATGCAGGGTGGAACGTACGCCAGTGCACATGAAGTTGGGACCTGCTCCACTAATTTGATACTATGCCATCCAGCCTCAGTGCCGGGCCTTGGGCACTCTTCAAGTAACCAGCCATTTGGCTTTTTATTTAATTTTTTTTTTAAGTATAATAAACAGAATTACACTATTTCGGACCCTATCTTCTTATTTGCATATGCCGTCCTGAGTCTCCATGGGCTAAGAGGTTGTTCCATTATCTGCTTATTCATCTGTCAATAGAAAAGTTCAACTTGCTATGAAGCACATTTGACCACTTTTTTCAGTGAAAGGGTCAACTACTTGTGGTAAGCTGCCATCTTTTGAGCACTTTTGTGGGTGTCCTTATTGGAGTCGGTGAAAGTGGACCATTAACGGCTTCTATCACTGGATATTATTCCTCTGGATGTTCGTGGCAATTGTGGCTCTTGCAGTGCAGTACACTACAGTTCTATGGACTCATATTGGCAGCACATGAATTCATTTAATTTATGATATTGTATTATTATATATATTTATATTTACATTTATTTTCTATTATAGTTATTATTTTTATTGAATACCTATTGGCGCACTCACCCGCACTCACCACTTTGCAGCAGTGGTATCCACTGTTTTTTTTGAGGTGCAGCTCATATTTAGTAACATTTTTTTTGTTTTAATTGCACATTTGGCACAAGATACATTTTTCTTTTTACCTGATAATGTATCTTCATTATGTTATATAATCCACCACATACAGTATATATTAATGCAAAAACTTTGTAATGTGAGGACCTGTCTGCTGATGTCGCAGACCCGATCCAGGTTTGGGAAAGATCGCGACATATGGTCGGGATCCGTCCACCTATCTGGACCGACACCCAGTTCAGCCTCTTAGCAAGCACCTAAGCCAGCCGTTCCCGCCCCCTTCACCTGCTCCATTGAGTGCTTTGGGGGGTGGAGGGGCAGAGACGAGTGTTCTCTGAGACCTGAGCAATCCGCTGTGTTTGATCGCTCTGTCAGTCTTAGAGCCAGCAGAGTACAGATTCAGCATTGGACCAATTCTGCATCCACCTAAGTAAGCATGATTCTGAAAAAAAAAAAATTCCCATACTTTTCTTTTAAATCAGACCTTGCAGTAAAATACAGGTGAAACTTGAAAAATTTGAAGTTCATTTATTTCACTAATGCAGCTTAAAAGGTGAAACTAATATATGAAAGAGACTCATATGCAAAGCAAGATAGTTCAAGCCGTGATTTGTCATAATTGTGATGATTATGGCTTACAGCTCATGAAAACCCCAAATCCACAATCTCAGAAAATTAGAATATTACATGCAATCAATAAAACAAGGATTGTACATAGAACAATATCGGACCTCTGAAAAGTAGAAGCATGCATATGTATTCAGTACTTGGTTTGGGCCCCTTTTGCAGCAATTACTGTCTCAATGCAGTGTGGCATGGAAGCTATCAGCCTGTGGCACTGCTGAGATGTTATGGAAGACCAGGAAGCTTCAATAGCGGCCTTCAGCTCTTCTGCATTGTTCGGCCTCATGTCTCTCATCTTTCTCTTGGCAATGCCCCATAGCTTCTCTATGGGGTTCAGGCAGGCGTGTTTGCTGGTCAATCAAGCACAGTAATCCCACTGTCATTGAACTAGGTATTGTTGCTTTTGGCATGAAGTTGGCATCCCCATAGAGCTCATCTGTGGAAGGAAGCATGAAGTGCTCTAAAATCTCCTGGTAGACCGCTGCATTGACCCCGGACTTAATGAAGCACAGTGGACCAACACCAGCAGATGACATGGCTCCCCAAATCGACACAGACTGTAGAAACTTTACACTGGACTTCAAGCATCTTGCAGTGTGTGTGTCTCTCCATTCTTCTTCCATACTCTGGGTCCTTGGTTTCCAAATTAGATGCAAAATATGTTCTCATCAGAAAAGAGGACTTTAAACCACTGAGCAACAGACCAGATCTGTTTTTCTTTAGCCCAGGTAAGACACCTGTGACGTTGTTTGTTGTTCAGGAGTGGCTTGACAAGAGGAATACGACATTTGATGCACATGTCCAGGATCTGTCTGTGTGTGGTGACTCTTGATGCACCGACTCCAGCCTCAGTCCACTCCTTGTGAATGTCCCAAAATCTTTTGAATGGCCTTTTCCTGACAAGTCTCTCCTGGCTGTGGTCATCCCTGCTGCTTGTACACCTTTTTCTTCCACACTTTTCCCTTCCACCTAACTATCTATTAATGTGCTTTGATACACTTTGGGAACATCCAATTTCTTTTGCAATTCCCTTTTTGAGGCTTTCCCTTCTTATGGAGGGTGTCAATGATTGTTTTCTGCACAACTGTCAGGTCAGCAGTCTTTCCCATGATTGTGATTTTTACTGAACCAGACTGATAAACCGTTTAAAGGCTCAGAAACCCTTTGCAGGTGTTATGGCTTAATTAGCTGATTAGAGTGGGGCACTTTGAGCCTAGAATATTACACCTTTTCACAATATTACAATTTTTTAACCTTATATTTTCCTGTCTTGTGCGGTTCCATTTTGCTTGTGGGCATGTGAAGCACACAAGGAAACTCTTCCCTGATACAGTGCTGCTGAATAACCAGCATCTAGGGCATGAGCAGTATACACACCTCTCAGCACTGCTGAGCGGCGATGCCCAATGACTCCTGGGACTTATGACAAACCTCTCCCAGGAGCCAGTGCGCAGCTGGACATTGCACATATAGTGGAAGAGACAGGAAGTTGTGAAGAATACCTTATAAACAAGGTAAAGAAAGTGTGTAAAAAAAAAGTCTCTAAAGTGAATGATGTGGACGTTAAAGTGGGTGAAACTACGCTTTAACCACTTTGCAACCGCCCTATAGCGAAAGTACGGCTACAGGGCGATTGCTTAATTCTAAGTGGCCGTTAATTAACGGCCTCTTAGAATCGCGCTCCCACGCGCCCCCTGAGGCGCGCACACGGGAACATTCGTGACCGCCGGGTCCGGAGGACCCGGCGCATCACGGATCACGGTAAATCGCCGCTGATAGCGGCGGTTTACCACGTGATCGCTCCGTCCAATGACGGAGCGACCACTTGTAAACAAAGCGGCGTCATGTGCTGACGCCGGTTCCTCCCTCCTCTCTCTGTACCGATCGGTACAGTGTGAGAGGAGAGGGGAGGGAGCGGATGGCAGCGCCAGTGCTGCGGGCTGGATCTGTGACAAATGTAGTCACAGATCCATCCATCCCTCCCTCCCTGCTCAGCCATCCCTGCTGCAATACTCTGCAATACTGGGCAATACTCAGCTGGGCATACTCTGCAATACTCTGGCAATACTCTGGGCATACTCTGGGCATACTCTGGGCATACTCTGGGCAATACTCTGGGCATACTCTGGGCAATACTCTGGGCAATACTCTGGGCAATACTCTGGGCAATACTCTGGCAATACTCTGGGCATACAGCGCCCCTGTCCCTGTGAGCTTGCATGCAGAAGCGAATGCATACGCAAGTCCCCCCCACATATGAAAACGGTGTTCAAACCACACATGTGAGGTATCTTTATATAATGTTTTGGGGTTCTATGTAATTTTCTAGCAAATAAATGATGATTTTTACATGTAGGAGAGAAATGTCAGAATTGGCCTGGGTGCTCCCTGCATGTTGGGCCTCTGTATGTGGCCGCACTGTGTAAAAGTCTCACACATGGGGTATCGCCATACTCGGGAGGAATAGCAGAATGTGTTTTGGGGTGTAATTTGTGGTATGCATATGCTGTGTGTGAAAAATAACCTAATACAGATGGCCCTTCTCTCCCTTGGCTTAACCACTATCCCTAAACAATTCCGTAATATAGTGAGTCATGTCCTCGTTGCTGCTAGGTTGGCAACTACATCAAAATGGAAGTCCACCTTAGTGCCCAGCATTAAAGAAGTTATTAGAAGGGTTCAAGAACAATATTCTTATGAGAGACATTTTGCTATGCAGGCTCTTTCAATTTCCAAATTTGATGAACAATGGGCTCCCTGGGCATCCAGGGGAAAAGTCTGATAACTACACTGGACTGCCGTCTCAGGTACAGATCTGTGAAGATGTTTGGCTTATTTTATACCTTTTTATTTTTCTCTGTTTGCACCCTTTTTCTTCTTTTCCTTCCTTCTTCTCTTCTTATTTTCCTTTAATATCTTCTTCTCGCTATTAGATGCTCTCAGTAAAGACAACTTATAACAATAATTGTATACTGAACAAATTCGTATGCTCTTCCCTTCAATTCTCCTCTTTCATGGGGGTGCAGTATCCACACAGTGTAGTAGGATGCGCAATCCCGTCTACAGTATGAGCGCTTGTAAGGGAGAGCACTGTATTAATCTTTGTATGTAATATTCACTTTTGAAATGTTTCTATTGTTTATTGCATGCAACAAGGCATTGATTGTAATGACCTTTCTCAAATGTTGTTGTAATTGCTTTACTTTTCTTGAATTACCAATAAAAAAACAATTGAAAAGAAAAATAACCTAATAATATGAAAATTTGATGAAAAAAAAAAATCTTGATTTTGCAAAGAATTGTTGGAAAAAATGACAACTTTAAAAAACTCACAATGCCTCTTTCTAAATACCTTGGAATGTCTTCTTTCCAAAAATGGGTCATTTGGGGGGTATTTGTACTTTTCTGGTATGTTAGGGTCTCAAGAAATGAGAGAAGCTGTCAGTACTTTAGGTGTGATGAAATTGATACATTTTCAGTAATTGGTACCATAGCTTGTAGACCCCATAACTTTCACCCAGACTAAATAATATCCAACATTTTTTTTTTTTACCAAAGATATGTAGCAGTATACATTTTAGGCCAAATTTATGAAGAAAAATTACTTTTTTGCAAAATTGTATAATAGAAATGAAGAAAAATTATTATTTTTTGCAAAATGTTGTTCTTTTTTCATTTATAGCAAAAAAATAAAAAACCGCCGAGGTGATCAAATACCACCAAAAGAAAGCTCTATTTGTGGGAAAAAAAGGACAAAAATTTCATTTGGTTACAGTGTTGTATGACTGAGTTATTGTCATTCAAACTGTGAGAGCACCGAAAGCAGAAAATTGGTCTGGTTATTAAGGGGGTTTAAGTGCCCAGTGGTCAAGTGGTTAAGATGCTTTTGCACCTAACTGGAATGTTTTTTGAGCTTTCCATCCTAATCTTTTGACATTTGGTGTTCCTTGTTCCCAAGGAAGAATAGTAACGTCATCTTTGAATTGTGGAACACTTGACCAAGTTAATTACTGTATATAATCTAAATTTACAGGTACATGTTTTAAAAGCTATTGGACCTCGGTCTGGCCCCCTCCTCATGTAGAAATCTAATAGGCAGACTTTGACATTTACTGCAAGGGCAGCTTTAAACGATTTTTAAATGGTTAATTGTACTGATCAGCTGAAAGCAAAATCTCACTGATCAGGCCAGCTTTAGACAGCTGCCACCAAGTTCTCTTTTTTTATGTTGCATTACTTTGCAGTTTGTATTCCCATGTGTCTGTGCTTAGGGAAAAACTTAATAACTTCCTTTCTGATGACCAAAACAGGAAGTGGGAGGAAATCCCTCCAAAATTAGGGAAATCTTTGGTTGTCACCCGTGTCTCCATTTGACGATCTCCCCTCTATTCCTGTTCAGATGAAAACTCAAATTTTGGTGTGTTTTTTTTTTTTGCTTTTGTGTTTGCCATTGTCCTGTGCACTCATCTGGGAATGTCTGAACCTATGCCCGTGTGTGCTTATCTGCTGCATTTGTGAATTGGTCCCACTTTTCTGTTTAGCCCTTTCATTTATTTACCGTATTGGCATATAACGCACACTTTTTTCCCCTTAAAATTAGGGGAAAATCGTGGGTGCGCGTTATACGCCGATCCCCGCTGTCTTTCAGCGCCGCAGCCTAGAGCCGAGTGCACGGCACACTCGGCTCCGCCCGCAGCCACGCGAGCGTGGCTAAACAGGAAATTCCGCTCTGCACAGCTCGGCCGAGTCGCCAAATCCAAACACCGCTGCAACCCCGGGCAAGGTGCGGATGGACACCCACAAAGCTGGAGGGACCCCACGCAAGGAAGCCACACACCGCTGCAACCCCCGGGCAAGGTGCGGACGGACACTCACAAGGCTGGACGGACCCCACGCAAAAACGCAGACGGACGCCGGACGAGCATCCAAAATTGTATTTATTTTTTTCCTTAAACTACCTTTCTAGGCTTGGTGTGCGCGTTATATGCCGGCGCGCGGTATACCCCAATAAATATTGTAAATGTATAGAGAATGTAGACGCCAGTGAAAGAAAAGGCATCTTCGAGGCGTTGGGACTTTCATATGAGTTTAAACAAGGTAGTGAGGGGGCAAGAAACAATTGAAGTGCACACTGGCTCAGGTTGGGCTTCTCACAACAGGCAAGGCTACCCCACTGTGGGTACTTCAGCACGTTACCAGGAAAAGATGTGCATATATGGAAGGAGCGCCAGACCAAAGGGTGGGTCCAAATTCATTTACTGATGTTGTGTTAAGACAGCAAATGCGTTTCAGGGGTCAAAGGGACACCCCCTTAATCAGAGCTACAATAAAATCTAAAATAATGTAAAAATAATTGTGACTGATATCATGAGCCTAACAATTGTAAAACCTCATGAACAACATACATACACATACGTGCATCCAAAATACCTGCATGTTCACATACATGCGATGAATTGAAGCGATGAGGGAATAGGCAATGATCTAATGCAATGACTTAGAGAATGCAGCCTACACATCCTATAATTTTGTAACCCGAAATTGAAGAATGAGCTATCCAGCCAGGATGCTAATAGAACAATCTGTACATACCCCCCCCCTTTAGTTTATACTAACAGCCTTTCTGTTGCTTTTTTTTTTTTTTTTTTTTTTGCGTCCCAACTGGACAAATATTTGACGCTGAGCCCCTAATGAGCTCCAGTTTTTGACTATTCATTTTTATGTAATGCTACACCTACTTTTAAGTAATTGCCGCTTCTGAAAGTTGAAATTATTTTGCCACAACAGCATTACATGGAAGGTGTGAACATATGCTGTGCTTGCTGCATTAATGACCTTTTAAGTTCTTGGTCTGACACGTGGGACAGGGACAGGTGGGCATTTCATACATTAGACCTTTTTAATTAACTTTTATTGGTTGACAAATCCAGCTCTCCCTATCAGTTTCTGCTATTGGGTCTCAAGGCAGATATGCAAGAATCCCAAATGATTGCAAGGGGAAAAATGGTAATATCCCCAAGCATGCCTGTAGTCCAGTCGATAGTAATATTTACCCACTGTGTCCTGCCAGTGAGGGAGATTGGCATTAAAGCCAGACATTACCTCATCTTCCTGGAAAGGCTGACGATTTCTATGCTAAGCAAGTATGTAGGAGTGAGCAGCTCAATACCTGCCTGATTAGCGGCAGATCCGGTTTGGAAATGAAATCTTTTAGCCCTCTCTGTCCCCCTCTCCCTCTGCTTACAGATATCTTAAAAGGTGTGTCACGGTGTAATTACAATGCTGGCAATAAAAGACTTGTCGCTGGGTAAAGTCAACAGAACTGCTAGACAGGTCAGCAAACATTACTGCTGATTCACATCAGAGCGCTCACGTGGCACCCAAAAATGTCTGGCCTGCTCCTGCCTGTGGCAGCAAGGTGAGTGGAAGGCAGGGGATCCCGATGTGTACAGCTTTAATTTCTTGAGAATGAATCCTGCCAGCTTATCCTGCTATGGTTCTCTCTGGCATCTAATACTTCAAGTTGTCTTCTGTGCCGGCTGTCAGTAGAAATAACACATTTATCTGGAAGATATAAGCGGTTTTTCAACACGTTTGATAGGGCGTCCCAGCAGTTGTCTGTAGTGGATAATATTGTAGCACCTACTGCAACTGTTCACATGAATTCTGACATTTGTGTGAGCTTTTAAGAACCATTATGATATTAAGTTTCCAGGAGTTTATCAGATTTATTTTACTGTTTTGTCGATTAAAAAAAAATATATATATATATATATATATATATATATATATATATATATATATATATATATATATATATATATATAATTATTATATTCTTATTATTTATATATTAGGGCTGTGCAAATCAACTTCTAATTAATCGATTAATCTTTAATTTTTTTGATCGATCAAAATTTTTTTGATTGGTACTCACCTCTCCGCCGGCTTCTGGGCCTTCAGGGAGTTCCGTCGGAGATCCAGTAATGTCACAGAAAATGGCGGGGCTTGCCGTGTCCATCTGAAGGGCTCCTTTGCTGTGCCTTCATATCTGCATGCCGGCGGGACCTTACTATCTGCCACACGCAAGGGCTGTTACACTTTCCTCAATCACTTCCCTCTAACACTTCCCTCTATCCCCCGCCGCTCAATCGGGGCGGCCGGTAATTGAGGCTGCGGCTTCGCGGACTTGTAGGCCGCAAAGCCGCGGCCTCAATTACCAGCCGCCGCGGGCGCCAGGTCACAATTTCTGGTCGCAATTGCAACCTGGCACCCGGACATTGTCGACCCCTGTTCTAAGATACAGGGACAAGAGAATGCGATCTGCATATTGGAATGACAAGTATGACTCAACGCTGTGGGTTGCGACTGTCAGGGCTTGGGGAAACTGCGCCAGGATGGCATGGCGCAGCTGCAGAAACCTGAAAAACATCCAGGAGGGTAGCTGAAATTTGGTTTTAAGCGCTTCATAGTGTAGAAGGGTACCAGCCGGCATCACATGTTGAATCTTAGTGATTCCGAATCTGGCCCATACTCTAGGGTCAGGGACCCTCTGTAAGTGTGGAAACTGTGGGTTTCCCCTTAGTGGAGCATGAGGGGACACTACCTGAGCAGGGCACACAGCTTTAGACATTTGATCCCAGACCCTAACTGTGGTTTTCATGGACGTGGTCATATCTGCATGGGCTTTCAGCCTGTAGACAAGGTTACTCAGTGTAGTATAGGAACCCAAAATAGCTGCCTCCAGGGTGACCGCAGGGTTTGACTCAGTCTGTGCAAACCACCATTGTACGGTCACGAAGACCGCCGCCCAGTAGTACTGACAAACAGGGTAGGGAAAGTCCCCCCTCATCACCGGCAGCTGAACCTTAGAATTGGCTATTCTAGGGGAGCCGCCCGCCCAGATGAAGCCGCTAATCACTCAATCCACTTTAACAAAAAAGGCATTAGGGATAGGAACCAGTGTGTTCCGGAAAACATAAAGGAATTTAGGGATAAAGGTCATTTTTATGAGATTACTCTACCTACTAGGGAAAGGGGCAGCTTTTTCCAATGCTGACACTTGAATGTCAAGTGCTGTAGGATTGGATATACATTGTCCACCAGATAGGAAGGTGGATTAGCCTGTATTTCAATACCCAGGTACCGAAACCTAGGAACCCATGACAGTTGGGACTCAGTGTGAGCAGGGGGCTGGGGACAAGGGGATAGAAGAGAAGAAAAGGGATTTCGACCAGTTAATCTTGATGCCCGAGAACACCCCAAAGCGGTCCATCAATGTCAATGCCGCGTCAAGGGACTCCCAGGCATCAGGCAGATACAACAGGGCGTCATCTGCATACAGAGAAATCTTCTCACAAATAGGCCCTACCCGAATGCCAGGTATCAATGGGGATGCCTTAATCAGGAGAGCCAGAGGCTCCATGGCCAACGCAAAAAGGGCCGGGGATAACAGGCAACCCTGCCTAGTGCCTCGACCGAGGGGAAAGGATGAGGACAGGATCCCGTTAGTTTCGAACCCTGACCACTGGAGATCTAGCTATATCCAGGAGACAAAATTTGGGCCAAATCCAAATTTGGTCAAAACTCGCCATAGGAAAGGCCACATGACCGAGTCGAAGGCCTTTTCCGCATCAAGGGATGCCACCACTCCGGAGGGAGCGACGCCCCTTTACCTCTCAATGTTGGTGTATAGGCGCCGAACATTAATGTCCATGCCCTTCCCAGGCATAAAGCCTGACTGGTCCTCGTGGACCAGGGACAAGATCACTGAATTTTGGATTTGGATTAGCAAGAACCTTCATGAAAATGTTTGCATCCACATCGAGTAGGGAGATGGGGCGATAAGACCCACATAGTTTCAGATTCTTACCCGGTTTGGGCACGACAACAATAATTGCCTCTGACATAGATTGCGGAACTTGATCAGCCTCCAACACAGTTAGATAGAGGGAGCGGAGATGGGAAGTCGGAACATCTCCATGTTCTTTGTAGAACTCCACTGGGAGTCTGTCCGGCCCCGGCGTCTTTGCTGTTTGTAGGTTTGTAGGTGCAGTCTGCACTTCTTTCAACGTAAAGGGAGCGTCCAGTCTATTGCGAGTGTCAGGGGTGAGCTCTGGGAAGTCAACCGTTTCTAGAAAAGTCTGTAAGCTATCTGTAGTGTACGTCACCCGGGAGGAGTAAAGTCTAGCATAAAAGGTGTGTAACTGGGCATTAATCTCCACCGGGTCTGAAAGTAGGGAGTCGTCATCTATGTTTCTGATACAAGCAATATGAGTCATCGAAGAGCGCCCCCTAGCATGCCAGGCCAACAATCTACCCGTGTGCTCTCCCTGCTCGAAAATTCTCTGGGACAGTAGGATTTTCTGAGAGGATGTGGCTCGAAGGATGGCTATCTCTTTGTGAAGCACTTGCAGGCGACCATAGACCTCTCTATCCCCCGTACTAACACAGTTCTGCGCACGGTCTCTTTAAGAGACAAAGAAGACTCCTTGCGCACTTTGCCAATGAGCAGCTGATATTGGTCACGAACATAGGTGTGCGCAGCCTATTGCATTAGGGTGTGCACCCCAAAGCTCAAACACATATGCGTGTGTGTGCATGTGTATATATACTGGCAGTGTCAGTAGAGAGGTGAACGGTGTTACAAGGGCAGAGATTGGTGTCAGTAGGGCAGTTACAATATTTCAGATTTTTTTTTTTAGGAGAAATAAAGAGAATTTTTATTTGGTGATATCAGTGGTGTAAACATTGGAAATATGCACTAGAAGCGTTTCCCATAACAGGATATTGTATGGGATTTTTGGTGATTGGAAATATGCACCACATTGGTTGATTAGGGTGTGCCCTGGCACACCCTGTGTGCACGCCTATGGCCATGGTTGTGGGCTTTAAAAGCATCCCAGACGACCGCAGGTGCAGCTGTACCCTAATTTTGCGACCAAAAACCAGCTAGCTCTGACACCATGGCTAGAGAGACTCGTTCATCAGAGACCCAGAAGCTGGACAACCTCCATAGGGGGGGACCTGTATCTAGACCAATATCCAGCTGCAAGCATACTAGAGCATGGTCAGAAACACCCCTTGATAGGATGGAAACAGCCAGGGTGCGGAGTAATAGGCGATCACTAACATATATTAGATCAATACGGGAGAACGTGGCGGATGAAGCCCAGTGAATGTGAATTTTCTGTCCCGTGGATGCTTCCATCTCCATACATCATGTAGGCCATATGTTTCAGCCCATCTAGACAAAGGAGAGTCCACCGACAGGTCGGGAGAGAATTTGTCCAAACTAGGAACAGAGGGCATATTAAAATCCCCAGCCAGGAGGATCTGTGCAGCCGGATACTGTGCCACTATGAGAGCCAATTTAGATGGCAAGGACAGTGGCTGGGGGTGAGGATCTACCTTTTTATTATCACCATCAGTTCCACAGCTTGTTCACACCAGCCTGCACACTAAAACGCATGTGCTAATGCACGCTTATTGCAATGTGCTGCACTGTGTACAATAATTTTTTTTACATTTAGTGACGTTTAAAAAATGACACTTCATTCCTTTCTCTGCACTGCATCACGGAGCGGTAATGTCTAGTTTGTTGCATAAAACTGCACTATATCTAAAATCCCATATTTTGTAGACGCTATAACTTTTTGTGCAAACTGATCAATAAACGCTTATTGCAACATTTTTGGTTCTCCCTCGACGTTCACCAGGTAAGGTACTGATGCCTCGTTCTAAGGCAAGTATTTCATAATGAGCTAGTATGCGGTGCATACTAGCTCATTATGCTTTTTGCTTTACAGGGTTAAAAAATAAAAAGTTCAGCAGGTTTGCTACTGCTTTAAAGAGGAACTGCAGTCTGCTCACATAATTTGTAATAAACGCATCTTTGCCATTCTGAACCTTCCCTCCAACCACTTCCACAGAATATATCAAATATGCATTCTGTATTTGCCAAATATGCTACAGAAATCTCCCTCCACAGAGTCTGGCTGCAACCATTTTACCTGTGGTAAAGCAGCTGAAGCTGCTGCCTGTTCGCTTCCTGGATTTTCACAGACACACACCTCCAGCTCTGCAGCTCTCATTGACCCTCTTATAACTCGTTCCTTCTCCCTTCCTGGCAAACTCTCACAGGAGAGAGAGCTGTGCATGATGTCATAAGCCTAGGCTTTTTACCAAACAGGAAGTGGGCTGTATAAGGTATTTACTGGCAGAAAAAAAAAGTTTTACTATCCAAAGTTAAAACAAAAAGGGCAGAAGATTTAAAGGGGTTGTAAAGGTTTTTTTTTTTTTTCTAAATGGGTTCCTTTTCTAAAAAACCCTCAGAACCAATCAGTTTAGTTTTACAAACCATCACTGCCCTGTATTGGCTCTGTGTCACTGTACATCACAGAAGCATGAAAAAGCATGCAAAAACTAAACTGAAACTGCAGGCACATTATATGATTGATTTTTTTTTATCTATTTTTAATCATTTTTAAAAGGAATCGGTTAACTATTATGTCTCTATACCCTGTAAACAGTCGTTTTAGCAAAATAAATAAATAAATGTTCCTTTGCAACTCCTTTAAAAGGAACCCATCTAGAAAAAAAAAAAAAAAAAAAAACTTTACAACCCCTTTAATAGATGGAAAGATTAAGGAAAGTTCAGCTTTAATGTTTTTTCCTTAAAGGGCAAGTTCAACTTTTCAGAAATGAGTAAACTTACACCATGTACCCTTCTCAGCCCCACTGTACTTTTATGGGTGATGATTTGTTGATGCCCAAGCAGTTGGTACAGAAGTCCAGGGAATTGAAATCGCATATTTTCAGCTCAACATTTGGAGGCAGAAAAAACAAAACTTCTAGTTTGCTGTCCTGATTGGAGCTTTACTGGCAGAAAAAAAAAAACCACTTAAAGCTATCCTAATCTCGTCTAAACTTTGTCTCGTTTAATGTCAGACAGTGAAAGTAAGAGAAAATCCCAAATATTGGGTTGACACCATAACCGTAATAGATGGGAAATCTTTCATCGGGACACTAGTTTTGGTGACACCCTGGGGTTCTGTCAACTTTGGAGGGATTTCTTCTCGCTTCCTGTTTTGGTTATGGCACAGGACATAAAGGAAAAAAAATTCTTTGGTACCCAGGTGACAAAAAAAAACACAGGGGTTATAAGCCTCATTTACTGTATCTAAAACGAGAAAAAAAAAATGCCTTTAGTTCTACTTTATTGAATTGCTTTCTCTGGCTGCCAAGCAGACCGTTACAGTAGTTGGGAGTTTTTGCTTCATTCCCGATGCAAAGCTGTTTCAGTTTCATGTATATTATTGAATGTGTTGCCTCGTTTAGATCATACTGCAAGTATGTCTGCTGCGACCTCAGAGCAGACCTTTGAGTTGCTTGTTGATTTACTTCTGTATTTTGAGTCATTATCATGTTAAATGACTCGGCTCCTTTTGAGTTTAGATCATAGTCTGGTGGTTGTCTGATTGCTATCCTTTTATTACCATTCTGTTCACATCCCTGAGAGAATACCATTCTGTATGTCTAGGCATTGAAGTGACCAGCTTTAATGTCTTGGCATATGTCATTGCTTTCATCTTTAAGGTGAGACTAGCCCCTGTAAAAGGTTATACTTCCCTGGGTGCTTGTGAGTCAGGGTGCACTCACGTCAGTAGTTTTAAAGGGCATTATTCAATCCCTTTGCCCTGTTGGTTTGTGTATTGAGTGTTCTGAACTGTGCCTGGAATCGCATGGAAGCGGTGGTCCTTGGCGTGGTTCACTTGTGGTCAGCCTGGTTGGCAGAAGTGAATGATGTAACTCTGTGTCTAGGAACATTTTTTTTTTTATAGACTATTGTGTGTGCAGACCAGCAGGGGAATGGTAACAATCAAACTTGGGCATGATTCAGTTCAAATGTGTCCAGTATGAGTTCACCCTTAGATGCCCAGTTTCCCACTGAGTGCTACGATTCCACCCACCCGTTACTGTGTCGCTACAGCAGTGTGCTCTCCCCAGCCTTTTCATCTCCTGTCCTCTCACCAGTAACGACATGTTGACACTGGGCTGTGACAGTTTGCAGCTTCATAGTCGGGTGCCCACTGCGCATTGGGAATGGTCCCATAGGGCCAGATTCAGCAAGACTTGCGCTGGAGTAATTCGATATGCGCCGCCTAACTGTGAAGATGCGCCGTCGTTTCTATGTGGCCGTACCCACCAAACTAGATGCGACAGAAAACGGGCCATTTCCGATCGGCTTAACTTTCCGACGCCAGAGTCTCGTCGGCGCATAATTTCGCTTGGCGCATCAGTCGGGCCTATTGATTTCCCCTGCAAATATGCAAATGAGGGAGATTTCCCGATTCGCGAACGGATTAGCACCATACGCCGGCTACATGCGCCGCGCGTATCTCGTCCGTCCGGCGCAAAGTTATTTCTACAAATAGCTGCTTTATCTTTACTCCAGACGGCCACAGGTCAGCAGGAGAGCAGCTACAGCAGCGTTACCGACGATAAGAGCTAGCTGAGCACCCCCACTTGCAGGAAAACATCTCTGTCCATGCTTGTCTGTCAACTTTTACAGCCATGGAGGAAGACATCATAGGTCTCCATAGCCGAGATGACGGCTGACAGCTCCTGGCCTTTAGAGTTCAGCTTTCTCCTGTGTGTTTGCTGGGAACGGGAGCAGCCATCTCAGAACAAAAGTAACTTCACTGCGGGGAGGGGGAACAGGATATACTTTAGTGCCGGAATGGCGCATCTACGGGCGCATTTAAACGCCCAACGGAACGCATTGAGCTGAAGTTTCCCATGAAGTGGTGCCGACAGAAGTTGTGAGCATGCGCACAAGGGGGCCGAGTGAAGCCTCACTCACTGCGCATGCTCCGTGGATGATGCGCTGAACGTAAGCCTCTGCGCTGGGCTCCGCCCATCATTTACATATGGTCACACCCACTTCCACTTGCGTCGGGTTACGCCAGCGCATTATCGTTACTCTGGCGCAAGTTTACGCGCAACTGCTATGTGAATAACAGTACTTGCGCCGAAAGTGACGGCGGAGTAACGTAAATGAGAAACGTTACTCCAAAGTAAAGAAGCGCCCATCTACCTGAATCTGGCCCATAGTCTTCTTCTGTGATGTGTCCCAGAAGACTGCAGGGAGGGAGGGAATTAGGTACTCCCACTCAGATTGCCCATCGATCAGGTACCCACTTTAGCCCCTCGCTCCCCACTTTAAGATGCCAGGTAATACGATTTATGCTCTAGCAAAAAAAAAACATTTTATTTTGTAATTTTGTCCTGTTTAACATTACACTACCACAGGGGTGCCCAACTGCTGGCCCATGGACCACATGTGGCCCCTGGTGCCCTCTGATGTGGCCCACCATGTCTTGCTCTGAGATGGCAGGTCAGCAAGCCCAGATCGCGGGTTCCCGACCCGATCTCTTCTGCAGCCGCATGCTTCTGTCACAATTATGCTCGATGATGGTAGGTCGGGACTCCCGCGATCTGGGACTGCAGCCACCAGTACCAGCTACCAGTATCACTACTACCACCAGAACCAGTCAGCAGTACCAACCAACAATACCAACCAGCAGTACCAATACAAGCCAGTAGTACCAGTACCGGACAGAAGTACCCGCCATCAGTATCAGTCATTGGTACCAGTCGGCAGTATAAACCAGCAGTACCAGTACCAGCCAACAGTGCCAATACCAGCAACCAGTATCAATACCAGCCAGCAGTACCAGTATTAGTACCAGTACCAACCAGCAGTACCCACCAGCAGTACCAGTCAGCAGTATAAACCAGCAGTACCAGTCAGCAGTATAAACCAGCAGTACCCGCCGGCAGTAACATCTAGCAGTACCAGGCAGTTGCAGGAATCCTGAGGAAGAAGTGAAGATTGAGGTCAGTTGAGGTGCAGTTAAACCACTGTGCATCAGTGTGAAATCAGCCTTGGGTATCTTTCACACGACTGGTCTGATCGGGTCTGCCTTTCTGTTTTTCAGGTGTCTGAAAAACAGTGAAGCATTTTTACAGCGTTTTAGTGTTAAAAATAGCGCTCTTAAAACGCTCATAAAACGCTCTCCATGCATCTCAATGGACCCTTTCACACTGAGTCCTGCAAGCAGCATCTTTGGAGCAGCTTTTGGGTGCTGAAAAAAAACGCTCCAAAACCACCCCTCTCCATTGAAATGAATTAAAAAGCGGTTAAAAAGCCTTACCCTTTCACACTGAGGTGTTGCACTGGCGGGGCGTTGAGAAAAGTCCTGCAAGCATCATCTTTGGAGCAGCTTTTGGGCACTGAAAAAACGCTCCAAAAACGCCCCTCTCCATTGAAATTAATTGAAAAGCGCTGTAAAAAACGCCTTACCCTTTCACACTGAGGCACTGCAAAAACACCCTAAAACGTTAGGGTCTTAGCGGCGCTTTATCAGCACATTGGGATTGCAGATGAGGCTTCGCTGTAATAACGCTGTAATAACGCTCGGAAAACACTGTAATAACGCTCGAAAAACGCTTGAAAAATGCTCGAATAATGCCCCAGTGTGAAAGGGGCCTAAAGGTTAATAAGGGGTTAAATAGAAGAGCCTCTGCAGACTCCTTTTAACCACTTAAGCCCTGGACCATTTGGCTGGCCAAAGACCAGGCCACTTTTTGCAATTCGGCACTGCGTCTCTTTGACAATTGCGCAACCTGGCTCCCAAACAAAATTTTACCTTTTTTCCCCACAAATAGAGCTTTCTTTGGTGGTATTTGATCACCCCTGTATTTTTTTTTTTTGCGCTATATATAAATATTTTTTTGCTATAATAAATATAATATATATAATTTCCTCAGTTTAGGCTGATCCGTATTCTTCTAAATATTTTTGGTAAAAAAAATCGCAATAAGCCTATATTGATTGGTTTGTGCAAAAGTTATAGCATCTGCAAAATAGTTTTATGGCATTTTTATAAAAAAAAATTTACAATGGCGGCGACCAGAGTTTTTTTTTATCGTGACTGCGACATGGCGGACACATCGGACACTTTTGATGCCATTTTGGGTTCACTGTCATTGATACAGCGCTCAGTGCTATAAAAATGCATTGATTACTGTAAAAATTACACTGGCAGTGAAGGGGTTGGGCCTAATCCTGCATACACACGACCGTTTTTCATGACGAGAAAAATTTAATTTTTTAAATTGGTCGTGAAAAACGGTCGTGTGTAGCCTCCAGAGCATTTTTCTCGACGTGAAAAATGGTCGTTAAAAATGTACAACCTGCTCTATTTTTTCTCGTCTTTCACGTCGATCGTGTGCAACAAGGGGGAAAAAAAGCGCATGCTCAGAAGCAGGTTATGAGACAGGGAAATTGGCATAAGCAGCCTAAAGGGTGGTGCCATTCGAATGGAACTTTCCCTTTATAGTGCCGTCGTACGTGTTGTAAGTCACCGCGCTTTGCTTGAGCATTTTTTTTTTCATGAACGTGTATGCAAGGCAGACTTGAGAGGAATCGCGTTGAAAAAAACTTTTTTTTTTTTTTTTTTTTCATGACATGAATAACGATCGTGTGTACGCGGCATTAGGCATAGACACACTTTTCCTAAACTTGAAATTTAGTGATATAGGAATTGTTTTCTCTTAGAGATGATAGCACTTGGTTCAAAACTTCTTAGTACATTGTCATCTGTATAATAAATCAGAACAAAGCACATCACAGAATTTTACCGAGGAGCATTCAAGCCAGATCACAATCCAAGTGATACTATAAAAAGTTCCATGAATGGCTTCCTGCATTTCATTTTTAGTTCCAGTAGGCTTTATCATATTTATCCTTACATATGTTCTTGACAATTTTTTTTTTCTAGTGTGGGCAAAAAATTCAGGATTTTCAGGTTTGTAGATTTTTTACATTACGAAGCTTAATATTTTTAGGTGGTGGGTAGATTTCCCTGCTGACCAAGAATTGCTTTAGATGTTAATGTTCAGTGTCGTTTGGTAATTCTATAAATTCATGGACTTTCAGCACAGTCAGCCAAGCAAACATATATTCTTTTTAAGAGACTCATGCCTTTTGTAGTTGAAAGTGTCTGGGTATAAAGAACATAGAAAGTATAGTAACAGCAAATATTGTCTCAACTGGATTGTATGTGTTTGTATGTACGGTATGTGTTTCTAGCATGTATGTGGTCTAGATTAAAATGCTAAAGGATCTGGGAATATGTTACAAGGTAAAATACAGTATGTTGAATCTGTGAAACTGCTGCAAGCTTTGTTTAGTTTGCTTTGCTGTCTTTTTTAAGTGGTTGATGTCTGTAAATAAACCATGGCGTTTAAGAGATAAAATTCACATTGTCCTTATTGAATATGTGCTGCTTGAAAGCCTTTACTGTGCTCAATTGTGTTTTAATAAAGGTCTAATGATCTACTTGATGTAGTATCAATCCTTTAACCAGTTCAGCTTCACATGTGTACACCCCCTATGGACCAGTGCTCCTTGCTGCAGTAAACCAATTATAGGTGGGGCAGTGGCCACTTTTCTTAGCTAAGCACACTCTACTGCAGGGATCCTCAAACTACGGCCCTCCAGATGTTGTAGAACTACACATCCCATGAGGCATTGTAACACACTGACATTCACAGACATGACTAGGCATTATGGGAATTGTAGTTCCTGAACAACTGGAGGGCCGTAGTTTGAAGACCCATGCTCTACTGCATGAATGCTTGAGCTATAAGCAGATGGATTCCAGGAAGTAAATGCTACATGAATCCATAGTGGGTGATTTTTCAACAAAATAAAGCATATATACATGGATGGATGGGGGGGAGTTTTGAATATTAAAAACAAATTTTGGTTTTTGGTTTGTGGTGCTCAGTTGCAGTGTTTTGGATGGTAAAACTTTTTTTTTTTATCGGCCAGTAAATACCTTTTATACAGTCCACTTCCCGTTTCTTGTCTGGGGAAAAAAGCCTAGGCTTGTGACGACATGCACTGCTCTCTCCTGAGGGTTTGCCAGGAAGGGGGGGGGGAGTCATAAGAAGGCCAATGAAAGCTGTAGAGCTGGAGCTGTGTGTTTGTGTAAATCCAGGAAGTGAACAGGCAGCAGCTTCAGCTACCCACCGTTAAAATGGATGCAGCCAGACTTAGTGGAGGGAGATTTCTGCAGCATATATGGCAAGTACAGAATCTCAGTATATATAAAATATGTAAAGTGGTTGGAGGGAAGCTTCACAATGGCAAATATGTTTTTATTGCAAATTATGTGTGCAGACTGCAGTTCCTCTTTAAGATAGATTGTTATAAATGAGCTCAGCTGTACTAGGACCAAGTGCAAAATTCAGATTTTTAAACAAATTCAAAGCAAATGGGTGCCTGTATACAGGGATTCCTTTGGGTGGGGTTTCTCCGGTGAATCTCTGCCCATTCTTATTCTGCTTACAGGTGTCGCTAGGGGAGCTCAGAACAGGAAAAATAGAGAAACCAATTGTAAAAAAAGCGTTTTTGTATTTGAGTCTGAATCGGTTTGTGTGCCAACATCTGTAATCGCAGATATGCGAGTCTCATATGTTGACAGTTTGGGGGTAAATCTTTTTGTGTTCTTTTTAAAAAGTTTGACATCAATATGCAGAGATGTGTAAACATGACTAGGAAATGCCTTTCAGAAGCGGGGATAAACTATACCGTATGGCTTTATTAATCTTTCAATATACTTATTTGCACAAAAAGGAGACTAGTTTGTTTATAGTGTATAAATGTTTTAATGCAACAATTATAACACTGTATTACCACCATCTATCATCATTACTTGAACACCAGGCAAGCTTTATCTACTGAGCTGCATAGATGAAAATTAATAGGAATGCAACTAATTTGCTACCTCATAAGATCATTAGCTACTTACAGTTGGAGTTGCTTGCTGCTTTCATACTTGAGTGTTTGTGATCTAGCTTCCACTAGGGAATGATGAAGTTAGCTGCGGTTACTAGTGAAAATACATGTAAATCGTTAAAGTTGCAAGAGCAGTCAGGCGCTAAATTTATGCTTCATGAGTCTCTGATATTTAAAAATAAAATAAGAGAACCTGCAGTAAAAACAGAATAATCATTAATAATAATGTGGATATTTTATTTGAAGAGATCCATTTAATTACTGGGAATCTTTTGGCACGTGGACTTAAGTTGGCACATTGGTGCACATGTTCCCAAATTTGCATACCGAAGAGTATTGTTTACCTCTTGGTTGGCAGCCTTTAAGTCTCCAACGAGAACCTAGGAAGCATAACTAAATATGAATCCAATTTGTATCTTTTTAATACTACCTCTGTTGCTAGTAAAAAAGCAACCCTTCATAATAAGAATATTGCAATCCAATCCTGCCACAGGTGACAGTTTTTGCAGGGTTGCAGAGCACCAGTCAAAGTCTCTTTAGCATCCAACAATTCCATGATTTGGGCTACATCCTTGTTTTCACATTGTAGTTCCACCTGCTGGACAGTGGGTAACTACAGCTCTGAAGGAGCACATTAATGACAAAGTGGGGCCATGGAGGGACCTGGGCCTCTGACATACCCAAAGAGAGACACATTTACAGGGTATTTTAAGCAGCAAATTGACTTTTTCCGTTTCGATCGTTTTTATTGTTTTAAAAAAATTAGAAGTAACGAGCACTGTGCAGAGCAGCGAACAATCCTTGCAAGCTCTGTATAGACAATGGTACAGAAGTTGGGGAAACAAAACCTCTGGAAATCTTGGCAATTAGGTGGGTATACGTTAACCTCATGAGTGAATATTTGACCACCATCAGAAGTGAACTGGAATAACACATTTTGTGTTAGAACTTGGGTATGAAACATTAAAACAATTGTGGACACTAGGAAGTGGTCTTCCATACAGTCACCCCTTGGCTCATAGTAGAGAAGAAGGGAACTGCCGCTCCAGGTGAGTGCACTAAGAAATCGGTGTCCTCACAGAAGCATGGGTGCAGGCAATGCATGGAACAAAACTTGACAAGAAAAGGTTCCAAAAATCCTTAAAAAGGACTAAGCGCTGACATTACAGTGCGAAACGCGTCAGGTTATACCCCACTGCCTGCTGTGATTTGTAGTGCTGTTTCTTTTTACTAGTAAAGGCGACCTTTTTAAGGATTTTTGGAAGTGCGGCTGTCCAACTTTTTCTTTTCAAGCCTTGGCTCATAGTGTGGGACAACAAAACACAAGATATCAAGGTCAAGATCATCTTAAATCGTAATCCCTGGAACTAGGCCCAGCTCAAAGTAAAGCCCACGTCCAGCGACCATGGTTCGCAAAGTATTCCCTGTTGTCAAGCATTGTAAAAGTTTCACAAAGGGACTCCCGACCCCAAATATGAACATCAAGAACTTTAAAGAAAAAATAAAAAGCTAAGAGGATGTGATGGTGAGGCTGGCTAAGGTTAAGGGAACAATAAAAGAAAAAGGAAAAATGGATCCGTCCGGGGATCCTGCATCAACTTATTTTGTACTGTAAGATTCAGTTATTCACAGCCTGTAAGTAAGGCAAGGGGACCATATTTTATCAAAAACTGATTGTGAGAGTTCATTTTACTATCGCAATGTCTATGGTGGGGCTTTTTCACGCTGTCGCTATTGCAATTCTTGCTGCTAAAAATATAAAGTAGATCAAGGTCTGAGAATGTCGTGGAGCATTTTCAACAGGCTTCTTTAGTAGGGCAATACACGCATCTTTAGTGATGTTGACCATTGTGACTAAAAATAAATGAATGGACCCTCATCTAAAAATGACAGACCTTGGGACATGACCACCACACATGCAATGGTGAACCTATCTGTTTATAGCCCCTGAAACAGGTAGCCAAGGTGCCTGGGTACATTTTTGATAGGCAGTACAGCACAAAATGCCTAATGGCATGGACTTTGTAACTTTCCTCAATCAAGGCAACATTAAGAATCCCTTTATGGATTTGTGTACCCCATTTGTTTCAGCCCTCCACTTTTGGGGTTATGGACAGATCCCTCTCCCATGCCACCTGGTAAGATAATCTAGCAGTGCAGTCAACCACCAGTTTGTATAGCATCGAGACTCCCCCTCACCCACTAGGGGGGCATATGCCCCTATATTTGAGCTAGTTGCCTCTGCGGTACAGTCTACCACCAGCCAAACCTTTCAGGTTGCATCCCTGGTGGGAACAGGGGATTAGGCCCTTTTTGGTATTGGGATGTGTGGAGCGCAAAGGCCATATCTTGCAGCTCGTGTCCCACATGTGTAATGAGTGAGAGAGCATGGGAAAGAGTATAGCTTTACAATATTTTGGTAGAATCCAAAGGACAAGATCTATTGTAAGTGGAGTGCATGCCTGGCCCTCTATAGAAACACAGTATAGTCAATAATGTTGGCTATAAAGATGCCACAGTTGGACGAGCTGAGCAGCCACATAGTATTTCCTAAAATCAGGCATACCTAGTCTGCCTAAATCCTTGGAAGCATACCAAAAAAAAAAAAAAAAAACCTTAGTACAAAACATTGAGAATAATATTAAACACGGTACGCATAGAAAAACATTGGCTTGGTAATATTATCAAGTGAGTAACAGTTGCAGGCCACAAATTGGGGCCTAAGCCTTCTAAAGCCACCACCTTCCAATCACAGATACAGGAGGATGAGGAGTTGGGTGAGGCGCTTGACTCGCCGACTTGAGCTGAGCATCAACTGTAATGTTGAACGTATACGTAATATATATACGTAATATATCTAAACCACTTGCCGACCGCGCTATAGCAAAAATACTGCTACAGCGCGGTCGAGTTGCTGTGACACGACGTCCCTGGGACGTCGTCCTTCAGTTCCGCGATTGCGCGTCCCCTGGGACGCGCTCGCGGAAGTGTCCGTGCTCGCCGGGTCTAGAAGACCCGGCGCATCAATGATCACGGTAAATTGCCGCTGATAGCGGCCGTTTACCACGTGATTGCGCCGTCGAATGACGGCGCGATCGCTTGTAAACAAACCGGCGTCATTTGATGATGCCGGTTCCTCCCTCTCCTCTCTGTATCGTTCGGTACAGTGTGCGAGGAGAGGGGAGGGAGCGGGGTGTCAGCAGCAGCGCTGTGGCTGGATCTGTGACAAATGCAGTCACAGATCCAGCCATCCATCCCATCTCAGCCATACCTGCTACCCCAATACTGTGCAATACCCCAGTACTCAGCAATACCCTGCCCAATACTCTGCAATACCCCAAAACTCTGCAATACCCCGCGTGATACTCTGCAATACCAAAATACCCTGCGCGATACTTTGCAATACCGCCTATGGGGATTTTTAAGTAGCGAAGTTTGGCGCCATTCCACGAGTGTGCGCAATTTTGAAGTGTGACATGTTGGGTATCTATTTACTCGGCGTAACTTCATCTTTCACATTATGAAAAAAAATTGGGCTAACTTTACTGTTTTGTTTTGTTTTAAGCACAAAACAGTTTTTTTTTAAAAACATGCGCTCAAAAAATGTCTGTGAAAATACCATGCGAGATAAAAAGTTGTAACGGCCGCCATTGTATTCTCTAGGGTCTTTGCTAAAAAAGCATATATAATGTTTTGGGGTTCTATGTAATTTTCTAGCAAATAAATTATGATTTTTACATGTAGGAGAGAAATGTCTGGTCTGGGTGTTCCAGAACGCCTTATGGCGTTCCCTGCATGTTGGGCCTCTGTATGTGGCCACGCTGTGTAAAAGTCTCACACATGGGGGTATCGCCATACTCGGGAGGAATAGCGGAATGTGTTTTGGGGTATAATTTGTGGTATGCATATGCTGTGTGTCAGAAATAACCTGCTAATATGACAGAAACAAGATTTTTTATTTATTTTTTTCTTTACAGAATTTTCAGTCATTTTTCTTTTATAGCGCAAGAAATAAAAAACCCAGAAGTGATCAAATACCACCAAAAGAAAGCTCTATTTGTGTGAAAAAAAGGACAAAAATTTCAAATGGGTACAATGTTGTATGACTGAGTAATTGTCATTCAAATTGTGAGAGCACCGAAAGCTGAAAATTGGTCTGGTTAGGAAGGGGTTTTAAGTGCCCAGTGGTTTTTAAGTGCCCATGTCCAAAACATGCCTAGAAGGCAAATCTTACTTTTTAAGAATATCTCGTTACTAAACACACTACAGTAAAATCAGTCTGTATAAGCAGTAAAGAATGCTGGTTATACTCACTGTGGAACCTAAGGGGTTAATCCTGTCCATTGTGTAAAAAGGCTGTTTGATCCTGTCTTCTCTGATCCTCTCCTTTTTTACTGTCCCCAATCCATCTGCTGATAGAACATTGCCCTAGGAGGCACTCTGTGCATGCTCACTTTGGTGTGTATTGCTATTATTATTTTTTTCTTGGGAGGATGCATGTGATCAGCACAGGGCCATTCAGCACTGTCCAGAGGGTCAGGGGTCATGCAGCCTCATAGAACAGTCGGAGAATGAAAACTCCTAAAAGCTTTAACTTGTGCTCGGTCAGACACTGATAGAAGTCACAAGATTGCTATATACTGCTGAATAAAAAGGGTGTTTAGCAGTTTATATTTACTGAAATAATTGCATTTCAATGTTCTGTGCGCTATGGTAGGCCAGATATAGTGAATGCAGGGTCCTGGATTTAGTAACACTTCTCACTGTAAAGAATTGATGTTCAAACAAAGGGTCAAACTATTTCAGCTCCATTATTATTTGCATGGTCAAGCGGAGTTCCACCCACTTTTTCAACTAGGTCTTAAGGGAAAGGCTACACCTCCACCCCTTGTTTTTTGGCTAATGATTTTTTTTTTATCCTTCCTACCTTTAACGAAGTACATAATGTACTACTGCCCCAGCCTCGCCGTGGCCCAGGGCGTCCTTTCCTGCTGCTCACCCGCTGCCTTCTGGGACGTGTGTGTGTCCCAGAAATCTGAGCCATTCAGAAAGCATGGCGCGTCTCATGCATGCGCAGTAAGAAACCAGCGATTAAGCCTGAAGGGTCAACTGCTGGTTTCCCTTAGTTAGAATGGCGATGGATCAACCTGGGGGGGGGGGGGGGGGGCAACATCGCAGACTCCCTGGACAGACAAGTGTTCTCATTAAAAGTCAGCAGCTAAAGGATTTATAGCTGCTGAATTAAAAAAAAGTTTTGCCGCTGGAACACTGCTTTAATAACCTGTAACTTTTTGGTTTAGTTCCCTGTGTGTTTTTTTTTTTTGTTTTGTTTTAATAGTACAAGTCGGTTAAATACAATTTTTTCTCTTGGTCGTACTAATATTCATAATTTATATAGCGCTAGTGTTATAAAATACAACATGATTGCAATAGCTCTTCTACTAAACAATTTTATACATTAGGCAGCCCAAACATAAATATATATATATATATATATATATATATATAAATATATATATATATATATATATATAATTTTTTTTTTTTATTAACCAGTGGGTTCAATGGAGTCCCCCATCCAAGCATTCGATGTGGACATTCACTCTCAGAGTCGGTTCACACTGGGGCGACACGACTTCCAGCACGACTTTCAGAGGCAACTCCAACACGACTTGGGCATGAACCACAGGGCGATCTGGGGCGATTTACAACATGACTTGAAGTCGTCTCCAGGACAGGAGACTTTCCAGTGGCCAATCAAACAACAATCCGCTCTAGGGGAGGGAGGGGGAGGGAGGGGTTTGCCTGAGAAATGTATGTTATCTTCCTGGAAAGTTGCTTCAGTTAAGACAGTGATCAGACTTGGAGGCGACTTCCATTGAAATCAATGGGTACAAGTCAGATTGAAGTAGTACAGGAACCTTTTCTGAAGTCGGAGCGACTTCAGTAGTGTGTATTAAGACAGCTCCCATTCACTTACATTGATTTTCTGGACAGCGCGACTTGGGACGACTTGAGGCGACTTGAAGTCGGATCCCAAGTCGCTCCAGTGTGAACCGACTCTTACTGTGCTGTCGTAATGACATGGAGACTTCTCAGCCATCAAAACACACCGATTGATCAGGAAAAAAAACAACAAACAGGCTGCTTGTACAGAAGTCAATCAGTAGTCCATCTGCACAACCAGGGTGTCCATACATGGATCGACTCTCCCTGCTGAGCAGGTCTAATTTTGATCCTTGTGTGGGCCAGCTTTATTTCTATTGCTGAACAAAAATATAGGCTCTTATCCTGCAGCAATTGCCATATTTTATATTGCTGCACTTGGAACACTGCACAAATGTAACCTGTTGTTTTATCTACCAAATCAGTTAAGTTATGCAGCTCACATGGTCATAGCTGAATATTCAGCTGTCGTTTGCCCTTGCAGGGCAAGCCTTACAACTTTTACAAAACATTATTTCCACACAGATTTTGAATTGCAGATTTAAAAAGCTTTGGTAAGAGGAGTGGTTTGAGAGTTATTGCCGCGCTTTCCCTCTCTATGTGAAAAGAGCATTTCAGGGCATGTTTTGTTTTTGTGCACACTTGTTCCGAGGTAATCTTTCCTTCTCTCGGTGAATGGGAAGGTTGTCCTTAATTGACCCTTCAAACCTTGAGCGGTTTGGAAATTGCAAAATGTAGAATTGGGTAGAAATAATCGCAGGCAATTTAGCGTGCTGTGTATTTCAACTTTTTAGAATCCCATGCAAAAATGTTTTTATACTTTATTATTGTAAAGTAAGAGCCCTGCTTGGATCCCTTACTCTTCCCAAGGAATGTGTGCCAAACCATAGATTGCAGGACCAATTTTTTGTTTTTTGAAAAGAATTTGCTTTTAAACTCTAACTTTTTTTACTTTTTAAACTTCCAGTACCACAATTTATAGCATTAGTACATTATTGCATGGAGAGGAGCCAGTTGTATTGAACTGAGGTCATCTACTAACATACTCTGGATCCTTCTAAAATCCAGAATGATTACATAGGGAGAACATATGCTTAACTGAGCAGGAGAGCTCATAATCCTACAGCATTTCCTGTAGACACAGTTTGGGAGTTGTCCAAATCGAGTCTTTAGGAAACACCCTATAGTTACCTGATCACACTTTGTATCCTTAGGAAATATGTACATTTGCAGCATTACACAATTTACTTTCTGCTATAATTGTATACTGCGCATGTTATGAACTACAAAGCTGAATAAAATGGTAATATACATTTTATATATATATATTTAAAAAATTTAACTGCTCTGCATTTTCTAAGCCCAGGATGACCAATTGCAGCTTTTAAAATGATATAAAAGATCTTCTGTATTCCATTGCTCTTTAAAGGAAATCATAAACTTTTTTTGGTATAAGAACACAATAGACTACATTGTAAATTGTTACGGTACAGAAAACTATAATAATCACATTGGTCCATGTCCGCAAGCTAACAGTAGCTTACAGACAGATTGATGTCCATAAAACTTTGTAAATTAGAGGTTCCCAAACTTGCCCTTTAAACCCGTCTTTTATGCATGTTTCCTCCACAGGAACACATGGAAATCTTATGCCTCGTTTCCATTGAGCAGCGCGGTTCAGGTCAGTGCAGTTTGGAACGGTTAGAATGGTCCGGTCTATTGTGGTGAGCTTTTCCACTGCAAGTCAGACCGACAGGGGCCATTCAGAGTTTTAAAAAAAAATGCCTGACGTGATGTCACACTAGTGCGACAAACGTGAATATGCAAACAACAATGGAGGCCATCCAGCAGCTCGTCTTTTCTCTACTTGCCTTTTGGTTCTTTGTAGTCAAAATACATGCCGCACTGTATGAGAGAAGGTTGCAAGCCTTTAAGCTTTGCACTACACTGACCCGATGCCTGTTCAAATTCCTCGGCTGCCATCCACTAAGAAATATCTTTATACACCTTTTCATTTCTCTCTGATCCATCAAGCTCACTCTGAATAACGCTATCACCAATTATCGCTGGGAAAGTAGATCCTGAGATAACCAGACCCTGCTGTTTGCAGGCATCCTTCTCCTTTATCTGGACTGAATGGTGTTTGGCGCTTTGCTTTGATGTCAGCATTGACGTTTTTCTGTCCATCAATCGTGTGACGCCAGTAGCTCTGCCCTAACTGTACCATTCCATTTTCTATGGCCCCAAGTCTGAAGTAGGACCCTGAATGGTGGGGTATGGTTCAGTTTCATAATGGAAACACTCAAAATAGCGTACCAAACCAATCCGCTCAGTAGAAACAAGGCATAGGTCACCCAGGTTGCTCCTTGTTTAATCCATATGTGTTTTAAAGATGACATAAACAAAATCTGCTCTGTTGAGGCCTTTGTATAGTTTTTAAGGTTTCATACTACGCAGAATTAAGTTACCACACTCAGGTGCTATAGTCTGCCATCAGTTGCGTGACAAAACTTCCTCATAATCCCAGCTGCTAAAAAGTTCAACTTGGAGTAGTGGGTAGCAACATATGAACCTCCACAACAAAAGTGCATAGGAAGACTGACCAATTGGAAAATAGTCTAGTTGTCCCAAGAAGCTAAATCGGGGTATTATGTGGATATAATCAAGTAGAGTCAATGAAGAAAATTAAACAATTTAAGGACTACATAACATCCACAGATTGGAACAGGGTGTTTGCTGAATGAGACAAAGAGCGCCAATGGGCACATACAATATGCAACTAAAACCCTCAATAGCAGCAATGATGGATGGAAATGATCATACCATCCCAAGATGGTCCAGAATAAGGTGAGTAATCATGCCCTAGAACCAGAGCTCCTGACACTGAACGACTCCCACCGTGCAGCCAAAGGCGGTCCGGATGTCACTAGGGAGAGGTGCTGCAATTCTAGAATGAATCACACTGGGCTGGCGTACCAGAAGTGACATCAATGGATAACAGGAAGTTGCTGGGAGGAAGCTGCTTTGAGTCAGGGTTTGGAGGCCTGGACAGCAATCTTGTTTTACCATGACAAGGTGTTTCATGCAAGTCACTTGAAAAAGTGGCTTGAGCGTGAAATGCTTCGTCATAACACGTGCTTGCTGTACAGACCGCCTAAACCTGACTCAAAGCAGCTTCCTCTCGGTGGCTTCCGGTTATCCACGAATCTCCCTTCTAGTATGCTAACCTGGTGAAAATCTTTTCAGGATAGCAGTGCCCCTACCTAGTGACATCACTGACATCTGGACCACCTTCCGCTGCCTGGTGGGAGTAGTTGTGTCAGCAGTTCTGGTTCTAAGGCATAATTACCGACCTTGTACCGGACTATCTTGGGTTGGTATGATTTTCTTCCATCATTGCTACTGAGGGATTAGTTGTGCATGGTTTGTGCCCGATTGTGACATTTTTTAATTCAGAAGGCACCCTGTTTTAATCTGTGTTTTTTATGTGGTCTTTAATAAACTTGCCTAATTTGATTAATTGACTCCCTTATGAATTGTATCCACATAATGCACTGATTTAGCTTCTTGGGGCAACTTGTAGTTTATTCTCATTCCCAAATGGTCAGTCTCTGCTTTTTTTCCTCAGAGGTTAGGTGCGGGAACTGTCCCTTTCTGAGTCTCCTCATTTCTCCTCCCCTACCCACCTCCGAGGACCGTGCCTTGGCTTCACCCCCTGTCCACCTTCCAGTACCGCCCTTTATAGAGAATACAGAACCAAGTATTTTTTTGGTGCCAAGTAATTTGTATGGAATTTGTTAATAACAAGAAAAGCAGTTAAATAGATCCCTTGCAGCCAGCAACACTAATAGAACCTCCAGCAACAATAGATCTCCCTACAACAATAAAGGACCATGGCAGCAAAATATCCCCCAGCAAAAATAGACCTCCACTAACAATAGACTCCCCAGCAACTATCGACCCCTGACAGCAACAGATATCCCCACAGCCAATATCAAGAGACCCTCCAGCAGCCAGCAACTATAGACCCCTCCCTCAACAGTAGATCTCCTCCAGCAACAACTAACCCCACCCCCCCAGCAACATAAGACTTGCCTCCACCAACAATAGATCTACCAGTAACAGACTTCCTCAGCAACAATAGATCCCCCATGCTAAAATTAGACCCCCTCAGCTACAATAGATCAGACAGCATCAGCAGACCCTTCAGCACACCCAGCACCCCTTGCACACATTTAGTCCTGGAGGTGCCGGAACTGCGTTCCTGCTGGAAAAAAAGCCCTGGTTAAGATGTATAAACCAGATAGGTACAGATCAGTACCCACTATTTATTTAAATGAGTGTTCCAGTCATTTTTAATGTTTATTAAAAGTCAGCAGCTACAAAAAGTGTAGCTGCTGGCTTTTAATAAACATACTCACCTGCTCCACGTTCCAGCCACGCCGGCCGGGGCTCCGCTCCTCTCCCCCCTCTCCGGCCGGCATCTTCATTCTAAGTGTGGGCACACGCCCGTGACAGCTTTCGGCTTCACGGCCGGGCACCCACTGCGCATGCACGAGCGGCGCTGCGCCATCCGATTGGACAGGCGATCGCCTAGGACCTGTCACGTGTCCCAGGCGATCGCCTACAGGGAGGGGCTGCCAAAAGGCGATATGACTATTCGCTTTAGCAGCCCCTCGGCGGAAGGAGGAAGTGGGACAGGAAGTCCCACTCCTCCTGAAGCCCCCACTCCCCCCCCCCCCCCCCAACAAAAAAAATTACATGACAAATGTGGCATGTAAGGGGCGAGGAGTGGATTAAGCGGAAGTTCCACTTTTGGGTGGTACTCTGCTTTAGTTTTAGACAGGTAAAATCATATATCGAAGAGTGGTAAATAATCCAATTTTAAGGTAATTTTATTATCTTGGCACATTAGCTATATGATTGCTTTTACCGCTGAATAATTGTTGCCATTATAAGCGGGTATTTTCTAGGTTTCCCCAATTCTAAAAACCTGCATTGAGGTGTAAAGATTACAAGCTTAGCCATGCATCTGATTAGATATAAACCATATGCTTTGTTTAAGTCTTTGCTAAGCATCTTGTGTAACTGTACCATGAATGATACAACAAATGTTCTGAATAGGATAATAGTATATCTAATAAAATAGGTTTAAATAAATACTAGATATGTATTTTTCTGTCTCAGCAGCAATTGTTTTTTCATACTTTAAAACTGCTGTGCCCTACAAACACATGGGGAAATAAATTACTTTTGATGGCAATGAGCAGTTGAAAGGGGAATTTAAATGAAGATCAGTACGTTAGATAACAGTGTACCATAGTAAATGACTGTTGTGTAATGTACAAATAATCAATGACACTAGGTGACTGCTTTGTGCTTGTCATGCTAATGTATTCTGTTTGATCTCTTGATAGTTCCTCATACAGTGTAAGCCTCCCTTCTAAATGGAGCTTTCATTTTACATTAAGAGCATCTCTTTTAACATTGTAATGGAAGTTACTGAAAAATAGACGTACATGTCGCACAATGAGATAAAAATGAGGGGTGGCTTATAAAGGCCAATTCAGAAATGGGTATGTGTAAATGATAAACATTCACTGTACTTAACTAGTCTAGCCTAACCCATCAGGGATACGAGTTTCCTTTTATTTATTTGTAGTTTCTCCATGTCTGAGCAGAAAATTAAACTCTAGCTTACTCTGTTAACTTCAGTTAACAAAGCCTTTTCCCTTTTTTTCTGTAATCCTGACAATAGTTATGAGTAGGGTTGTCCCGATACCAGTATTTGCGGGAGTGCTGAATGTGCGCAGAATGCAGGCTTCGGGAGTGCGTTGTGCGCAGAATGCAGGCTTCGGGAGTGCGTTGTGCGCAGAATGCAGGCTTCGGGAGTGCGTTGTGCGCAGAATGCAGGCTTCGGGAGTGCGTTGTGCGCAGAATGCAGGCTTCGGGAGTGCGTTGTGCGCAGAATGCAGGCTTCGGGAGTGCGTTGTGCACAGAATGCAGGCTTCGGGAGTGCGTTGTGCGCAGAATGCAGGCTTCGGGAGTGCGTTGTGCGCAGAATGCAGGCTTCGGGAGTGCGTTGTGCGCAGAATGCAGGCTTCGGGAGTGCGTTGTGCGCAGAATGCAGGCTTCGGGAGTGCGTTGTGCGCAGAATGCAGGCTTCGGGAGTGCGTTGTGCTAAGAATGCAGGCTTCGGGAGTGCGTTGTGCTCAGAATGCAGGCTTGCACTGTGCAACATACACTGACCTACCTGCCACATACTTCCTGCACTACTTGAAGCCCCCCCCCACAAGGTGCAATATAGATCGGATGTTCCAGCCTCTCTTACCTCTCCGTGGCCTCATTGTCCATCACATCAGGGCTCTCCCCAGCAGCGGGCAGGCAGTATTGCAGGAGTCCCCACCATCCAGCCACTCCTTGGTGTCCCAGCTGCTGGGAGGTCAGCTAGCAGCCACAGCACCTCTCCCATGGTCATGATTTTCTCGGAGCACTGCCCCTTCAGCTCTCAACCCCCTTGTTTCTGACCACTCAGACAAGCTTTATACATTTTGGACTTGATGTAGATGTAGAGCAGACTATAGATAAATGGGTACAGAATATGTAAAAGGATTTGTTTAATCACCTCAGGCCAGTCACGTTACTGTGTATATGTAAAGGTTTACAACCACTTTTAATGCAAAACTGTATCTTCATAGATAAAAAACAAAATAACCTGCATTATTGTGAGGTTATAAACTTTTGAATCCATCTTACTTGTATAGAAAAGTCTGTTCAACAAGGTTTTGTATTGGGAAATTTTAATAGGATTATTGTAAGTAAACTTTTTTTTTTGTTCCGTAAAAGCAGGTCTACAAAACAAATACTCTTGTCAAATCGAAAATGAATTCTGAACACAAACTGTGAAGAGCCCTTAAAGTGCATTATCCACAGCCCAATTCAAGAAAGTCTTATAACCTTTGTTGTTGAATGTGACATTTAAACTCCATGTAAGCTTATAAATTCGAGTCCTCTCATATCACACCATGATCTCGCATATGCATTCACAATGCACAGTATAAAACAAATATTTCTGAAATAGAGCAGTTTTGCAAGATTCGTGAGGCAACGTGGCTCACTATACCGCTGTTTAGGAAATAATAGCTTTGCAGATTACTTCAAGGAACTCTTGAATGTGGAGTCTGCTCACGTTCCCCTGGTATCTATTATAAAAGCATTAATCCGCAGCAACAATATAAAGAAATTATTTCACTGGGTTGCACATTTGAAAATAATTTCTTGCAAAATGCAGTTTGTGAAAGCAGTTACAGCTTGTGTAAAGAGCTCATACAATAAAATTGTAACTGTTTTTACAGAGCACTATTGTGTGTATATAGTGTGTTGTTTTTTTTTTATTTCACCTCCAGTGAATTTAGCTGCAAGCGCTCCCAATGCATGTAAAGTGGCAGCTAAAGCCATCTTAAAGGTATATGCTTCTTCCCCCAAATGTGTTCAGTTTTTAAGTATGAAGGTATTTGATGAAATGTGTCTACCCTTTGAAGATGTTTACAGTTCTGTTTTACGGGCTTTGTGCTAAAAGTTTTTCTGATGTACTCAATATAATAATGCAATTGTTAATCTAAGAATGAGTTTGACTGTAATACAGGAGCAAATAGGGAGATTAAAGAGAGAATGGGTGAGTCATAACTGAACTTTCTACATGGCATAATGTTGTATTTTGTGGGTGCTATTATAGGCAAACTGAGTAAGCCGGTTGCATTTAAAGGAGAACTAAAGTGTTATTTTTTTAATGTTTCTTCCAAGTGTGCATGTTTTGGGTACTTTTCTGCATTTAAAAAGGCTGTGTTGGCAAAGGAGAGCATGAAGCGGCCATCACTGGAGCAGAACAGACTCGTAGATACGTTTTCCAGCACTTGCAAATGCTCTTGCTGGACCTGCATCACTCCGTTTCTCTATAATCTGATACAAATCAAATTTATATGCTGTTGGCCAACCTCTGCGTGACTTGGACTTGTATGCATTTAATATCCTCCCTGTTTTCTGCTTTTGTGGTTGACGGATTGTACATTGCGTCATCGCTCAACAATGGTATAAGAACCTAGTGCACTCTATTTTTTACTGTAAAGACACTTTTTGGATTTTCTGTGATTTTTCTGCTTGTTTACCTTAGGGGGGGTGTGTGTATAGGCAGCCGAAGTAAGAATGCAGAGTCAAAGGATCGTAGTCTATCCTTATGGAACCCAGTTTCTGAAGTCCCTTCCGCCTAGAGCCCTTATAAGACCCCTTTTCCACGAGTCGCTTACCGGGCAGTCTATATTAGGGTTGCTCCATTCTCCTTTTGGACACACTTGACTACATTCCACTCGGAGTACCCCACAGTGGAAGGTGGCGTCCAGATGAAAGGGAAAATTGCACATTTGCGCTGTCAAAGGTCTGCGCCACATGGAATCTCAGAGTGGTAATGCTCTCCTTGGCCTGGAGCAGAAGCCGGCTTCAACACCAGTCTCTACCACTGATTCTAGCTCTGTTTCAGGCATGCAACAAGCAAAAGCAACATTTTCAGGAGCTTTCACAATTCGTCAGACAATTAACCTTTAATACGGCCATCCTTCCCCTGGACTCAAAACACCATGCCTCCTATACTTCTACTTCTCAGTTGGAATCGAATGCCAATATGCCGGCTCTAGACAGGGCAGGCACAGAAGTCGAGGAGGAACAGCAATGCAGTAGTGGAGGATGTAAAAAAATATATATGTATCATTTTTCTCCCAGAGGTTACCACTATATTGAAGTGGGAGCTTCATGCAACAGGTTTTCTAATGTGCAAATGCCTTGGCATTGTGCAGCTTAATTTCCTTTTTCGCCATGCCCCCTTGGGTACAAAAAGACCTTCAAAAATGCAAAAGATTGCTTGTTCATAAACAGATAGAATGTGAAATCTATGAAGATTGAGTCACTCATTTTACTCCTCCCAAAAACTTTGTCGGACTATAATGGTGAAAAAAGAGTTCATAAAGAAATGATCTATCCCTGTTGATCCTGCCTTCTCAGTCCCGAACAAACAACTCACTGTACCTGCTTAAGTGGTTTCTCCTTTTAAAGCTTCTGCAGCTAGAACATTTAAGACCCTCTTAAAGGCTCTTTACACTTGCAGACCCAGCCCTACAGACAGCTCTCGCCTCAATTTATGTACCAGTATGTCAAACTGCAGCTAACTGGGCTAGGGCAGTGAACAAATGTGACCCTTTTTTCTAGGATTGTGCTTTAACAGGGTAATTCCAGCAGCTAACCATTGCTGTTTTGTGTGCATGCATGAACAGGGGTCTCCAAAATTTCAAAACAAAGGGCCAGTTTACTGCCCTTTAGACTTTAAGGGGGCGGGACTGTTGATCGTGGGAGGAAAAAATGCCATTGGTGAAAATAGTGCACCGTTGATGGTGTCATTGAGACATGTTGAAAAGTGTTTAATCTTTTTGCATCAATAAAGAAATTGTGCCTCAACGTTCCTATTGGTGGGAACGATGGCTCCTCATCGGTGTCAGTGGGAGAAAAAGAGTACCACATCTTTGTCAGTGTGAGTGAAGTACTTCATATCGGTATACAATGGTGTCCAAAGGGCCACATCTGGCCTATGGGCTGCAATTTGGAGACCACTGCCCTAGAACATATGAGCCAGATTTTCTGAATGGCCCAAATCTTCATTCGCCTGCATAGAATCTTATGGCTGAAACACTGGACAACTGAAGTTGCCTGTAAAAGAAACTTGCAGATGCCTTTTCAAGGAAGAAGCCTGTTTGCAGATGCACTTGACCAATTCATCAAGTGTGGGAAAACATCTGTTAGTTTGCCCCTTTAGGTCCCAGATCTGTGGGTTCAATCGGTTTCACAGGGGTACAAAATAGAGTTCAGAACCCCCTCACCACTTTTCCCACATCAACAAACTATGTTCAAGGACAGAGATTTTTAAAATGTCCTGAACCATCCATCTCTTGTCCCAGGAAGTAGTTGTACCACTACCTTCACAAGGCAGGGTTTTTATTTTCAAACCAGTTCATGGTACCAGTTTAGCCCAATGGAGCTATTCCTCCTATTTCAAACTTAAATTCCATAAACAAATACCTTTTTTAAGTGACACGATTTCACATGAAATCTACAAGTTTAGTAATTGCCAGTGGGAAAACATGGCATCCGTAGACTTTTTTTGCTTCGCAGTCCTTTTCTTACCCTTCTCAGAACTCCAGGTCACAGCCTAGGAGACAACCTTCTCCTAAAGGACTCCTCTCCCATCCAATGATCTTCAAATGTCTACAGGACAATTCAGATGCTCCAGGCCTTCAGTGGGTTATCTGTGTAAAAAAATCTGCTCTCCAGCCCAGACACATGGCATTCATAGTTATTCCTTCCAGAAAAGTGAAATCTTTCTCTGAGCCACTGTTGAAAGTTGAGAAAGCAATAGACTCTCCTTGAGAGTTCTAGGCCTCACAAGATGTTGTGTGCATGTACAAGAAATGTTTCCAGCAGGGGTCACCCTAACAGAAGAAAATGAGTAGAGCACACTTGGTATTACCAGATGATGCTGCACAGCTAGCTCAATAATACTTTTCTGGCAGCATACTGCATCACAGAGCCTCCAGAGGAACAACAGCTTGTATCAGGGGAGCAGGTATTCGACACACCCAGAAGTGTGGCAGATCTGCACTATGGTGGGTTTTTATGACCTGAATCGATTGAAAGGAAAGTACGTAGCATCCTCCATTACAGGGGTTCATGTAGTTCTTTTTGTAGATTTAGAAATGCTCCTAGGTAAAAACTAAGCCAAGTACAATTATTTAAAGTCATTGGAGTCCGCTATCCTCTTGGCTGATTTGGACTGCAATTAGACAATCTTGGCTAACCCTTCAGAGAGGGTGAAGTCGGTCAGACAGGCTTAAAAACCAGGCCTTTTAAAACCTCTGCAAATGCCTTCAAAGTACCATTTAAATCCAGTTTTGAAAATGTTGAACACAGATCCTAATGGGACTGCTGATTGCCACTTTAAACAAGCTGCTAGCAGGCTTCTAGAACTTCTTGAAGCTTGTGGAAAGCCTGGAAATGCTTTAAGTTTGCTGGTTATAGTACTCCTACTTAGCTCCCAACTGTCAACGATTTTGAGGACTGACCCTCATTTGGAACAAAGTCCCTCTGTCCTCCTGATTTGTCCCTCGTTTTGTTTTTATTTATAGCTGTATATAAAATGCACTTCTGTATCAAAAAGTGTTTTTACAGTGCTAAACCTAAATTGCTGAATTTGTAAATTCCAAAACCCAAAATAAAGGAATCGTAGGGGTAAAAAAAAGCACTTGTGGGTTTAATCAATAATTTTTTTTCTTTCACAACTCTCAAGGCGTGACAGTGTCCAGCTTTTATTAATGTAAAACCTTTATCCCAAAAGGAAGAAAAAATGTTTGCTATACTGGCCAGACTTGCAATGCACTGGCCAAAGGTGCAGCTGTGCTCCTTTATTCAGAGTGAAGGGACTGTAATACAAGAGGTGTGTTACTGGTCGGATAACCAGGAAAAAAAGAGTGCAGCCACCATTTCTAATGATTGGAAAACTGCAATATACAATAAAACCTTGGATTGCAAACATAATTTGTTCTGGAAGCATGCTTGTAATCCAAAGTACTCTTACATAAAAGCAAATTTTCCCATAAGAAATGATGGAAACTCAAATATTTGTTACACAACCATTTATTCATAAGTTCTTCAGTTTATAATCCATATAAAAAGATTATAGCAATGTGATAGGCTGTGTAACCATAAAATGTCCATCCAAAAATGGAAGCCTCCACAAGGGGATTAGAAGCATTATCCAGCAGGAGCTACAGAGTATAAAAGAGAAGAGAGGTGCCTCTAAGTGTAGCAATAGGGTTACATTTAATAAATGTACAACATTTAGCAACTCACATGGTTGGTTATTAAAGGAGGTACATCTAAGTGTGCAGGGATCCGTGGTAAAGCTGTACACATAGACCGTCCTTGTTGCTGCTGGCTCTCACACCACTGTCAGTCTGCAATCGTGACCGGGAAGACTATCCTGCAGTAGAGCGATCTGAAAGCGAGGATTTAACCGCTTGTGGAAGGGACGACATCAAGTAGCGGAGGACGGTCTATGTCAGGCATGTCCAAAGTCCGGCCCGCGGGCCAATCGCGGCCCGCGGGCCGGTTTTGGGCAGCCCGCCTGGTTCTCAGGTGTGCCGCGCTATCAGGGGAGATAAGGGCTGTCGTATGAGCCCGATCTCCTGATCCCCATCGGCACTGTAAGAAGCTTCATCAGCCTCAAAAGTAAAAGTAAATGCAGGGGATTGTGCTGTGCTCTCTGCTTCCCCCTAGAGTGCAGTACCCGACTGAACAAGGAAACTGAAAGGTACTGTGCTAGAAACCCAGATTTGTTTTAAAAGGGCTTCATACATGTGAGTGTCTGTGTGCCTGTATGTTTGTGTGTGTCTGTATATGTGTGTGTGTGCCTGTGTGTGTGTGTGTGTGTGTGTGCCTGTATGAGTGTGTGTGTGCCTGTATGTGTGTATGAGTGTGTGTGTGCCTGTATGTGTGTGAGTGTGTGTGCCTGTATGTGTCTATGTGTATGTGCCTGCCTGTATGTGTGTGTGCCTGCCTGTATGTGTGTGTGCCTGCCTGTATGTGTGTGTGCCTGCCTGTATGTGTGCCTGTATGTGTAAGTGTGTGCCTGTATGTGTAAGTGTGTGCCTGTATGTGTAAGTGTGTGTGTGTGTGTGCCTAATTCTTGTTGGACAGTGTATTAGTGATCCAACAAACACAATTTTAATGGTTCAAAGAATGTCGGGCAAAATGGTCGGCCCTCACGCATGTTCACTTTATCAAATCTGGCCCTCTTTGAAAAAAGTTTGGACACCCCTGGTCTATGTGGACAGCTTTACCCTGGATGCCTGCATACTTAGATGTGTCTGTTTTAATCAACCATGTGAGTTTCTAAATGTTGTAACTTCATTAAATGTAACCCTATTACTACACTTGGAAGCACCCTCCTATTTTATATTCAGTTGTGACAGGACGCTACTCGTATATCAAGACATCGCTTGTATATCAAGTCAAAAATTAAAAAAAAATGTTGCTCCTCAAACACTCTTAAACCAAGTTACTGTATTACATTTTTTTTTTTTTTTTTTTAACTTCTGTTTATTGAATTTTCAGTATAAAGATATGAAATGGAGCCATCAGGGCATACGCCAGGTGAAGGTGTGCACAATAAATGTTAAACATAGTAAACAATACAAGACTGGCGAATCATCTAAGCCAGGGGTCTTCAAACTATGGCCCTCCAGTTGTTTAGGAACTACAATTTTCATCATGTCCCAGTCATGTCTGTGAATGTCAGAGTTTTACAATGCCTCTTGTTATGTGTATTTCCGCAACAGCTGGAGGGCCGTAGTTTGAGCATCCCTGGTCTAAACTAAACACCTTTAAGGGTGAGCACGGGTGATGGAGTCCTGCTCATACTGAGTTGGGGAAAAAGAATGTCACCAGCACACCAAGGATCTCCAGAGAAAGTCCAAAGCTTTATTCAGCTATCACGTTGTTACAGCAGATTGCAATGTTTCGGACCCCTTTATCAAACACATGATGGTCACATGTGGTCACATGCCTGATGAAGGGGTCCTGTGTAATTCCAATGCGTTGCAATCTGCTGTAACAATGTAATTGCTGAATCAAGCCTTGGACTCGTTATGTGGATCATTGGTGTGCTGATGACATTCTCTTGCTCTGATTAGTCATAGTTTCAGCTGATCGCTTCAGTGTCCATTTATATGCACAGCCATTTCTACAGGAACATGTGCGTTGGAATACTGGGTTGGGGGACACATGGTAAGCAGAAGAAAATGGGGTGGGGGACATACCAGTAGTTAGTCATACAGGGCCTCAAATCTCAGAACTCACAGCGAAAAGTCTATAACAATTGCAATACGATAATGAGAAGTTGGCTCTATATATTGCATTGTTGGTTTGTGGGTTAAATTCCACTTTCATTCTAAGCCCTGGTTTACACCAGCGTGGCTTTGAAGTTGTGCTGAAATAGAGTTTTCGGTGCAATTTCATTGCGGCTTGCTGACACTGTGTGATATTTGACAGATGTCATTGCAAATCACAATGAAGTTTCACAGAAATGTTGCAGGAACCGTTTTCAAAGTCGCTGTGACTTGACTTTCACCGATTTGAACAGTTCCATTACTGCAAAGGGTGTGTGACTCCTCATGCGACTTTAAACTGCCAAGTCACATGACAAGACACAGTGGTGTGAACCAGGGCTAAGAGTATAAAAGTGAAAAGATAAAGTTTACCAATAAAGATATTTCACCCACAACTTGCCTTTGTTTTTTAATGGTTTTATTCAATAACGCAAAGGAGCTGATCGCTACCAATTAACAATAAGCTTTTACTGATCCACCTTTAAAATAAAACTGTAAACAAAGCTTGTATTGGGTGCTACAGGTCATTTCATTTAGATCCGCTTTAATTATCCTAAATGAGTTTCAGCATGTGATCCCACTCAACAAGAAATTGAAGATTCAATAAAGAGCGGAACAAATTTAAGCATTTGTTTAACCACTTCCATACCAGGCACTTGCGCACCTTCCCGCCCAAGCCAATTTTCAGCTTTCAGCACTGACGCACTTTGAATGACAATTGCGCGGTCATGCTACACTGTACCCAAACAAAATTGGCGTCCTTTTTTCCCCACAAATAGAGCTTTCTTTTGGTGGCATTTGATCGCCTCTGCGGTTTTTATTTTTTGCGCAACAACTAATAAAAGACTGAAAATTTAGAAAAAAAAAATACATTTTTATTTTTTTCTGTTAACTTTTTTGTAAATAAGTATGTTTTCTCTTTCAATTATGGGCACTTATATGGCGGCACTGATGGGCACTGATGAGGTGGTACTGATGGGCACCGATGAGGTGGCACTGATGGGCACTGATAGGCTGCGCTGGGCATGGATTGGCACGGAGGGGTGGCACTGAAGGACACTGTGGGGTGGCACTGATGTATATGTTGCCAGTCAGTGCCCATGTGTGGGCACTCTTCCTGTTTACATCGTGGTCAGCCGTGATTGGACACGGCTGATCACGTGGTAGCGAGCCTCCGCCAGAGACTCGTTACCGAGATCGGTGATGCAGGGTGTCAGACTGACACCCCGCATCAGCGATCGCCGCGCTGCGCGCCCCCCGCGGGCGCGCACGGCATGAAATCGTGCTGGACGTTTGAGAACGTCTAGTCACGATTTTTTAACCACTTCCCGGCCGTAAATCTGCTATTGGCCGGGCAGGAAGTGGTTAAAATGGGATAGGGGGCAATTTTTTTTTTTCTTTAGGAGAAATGGCTCTGTATTACAACACCTGGCTTACAGACTTTATTAAGTAGACCTCACATAGATTTTGCAGCTAAGATGCGTGGCATTTCATAAAATATTATGTTCTCTTGAACAGAGGCAGCTTTTTAAAACCTGTTCTGTATGTTTTGTGCTCAAGTGCCCAGAAGCAACTCCATTTGATAAAGCGGATTGTGCTCTTAGCAGTAGTCTGAGCATGTGGAAGTGGCAGGGGTAACATTCGGAAACATTTCGCTGCCAAGTTTCCTGAACTGAAGTTTAAAATAGACAAGACTGGGAAAGGAAGTCAGGACTTTAACCAGATGTCTCTGCATGAGACAGACTTCTACTTTATTTTGCTGAAAGCTTAAGAACACAACCCGCCCATTTCCCCTTTTTCAGTCTATTTCAGTTTACTTGTATTTTCACTTCTCTGCCAACTATCATTTTTTTTTTTTGCTGATGAATTGCAGACAAAAAATACTCGTTCATTTTAAGTAGCAAAATTTGTGTCTTAACGTGTCCTTCATTATCAGGATGTTGCATTAAATACAGATTAACTGGTGTGTTTAAAAGCGGCTAGTTTTCTTATTGTGTCAGAATACTAGCGTGGCGAGGTTAAAGGATTTTGTCTGCTGGCTGTAGAATATCCTATTCTAAAGCCTTGTACATGATTTGTTTTTTTCCGGGATAAACAAATTGTCAGCCACTGTAATAACAATCCAAAGTTAGTACAGCGATCTCCCCCACTGAACTGTTGTGTTCTGCCCGGGGGACCGCCTCCCCACCAGAACCCTCCAATCAGTGCTCTCAGTCATTGAGAACGTTGATCGGGAGCCAGTCGGCTACTGGTTTTCCAAGCATGGTCTTCTGACAGAAGCTGGCCGCTTGTCCAGCTTCTATCAGACAGGATGCTATATACATGGGCCAAATGTCGGCTGGGTTTTATTGAACCGGCCTATGTCTGCTGCCATTCAGCTTGTGTATGCAGGGCTTTAGCTCTGCTCCTAGCTCAAACAGTTCTACTTTCTATTGCTATGTTGTTATGTTTTAAAATTAAACCTAACATTTTCAGCATTCAGACGCCTTTAGCTTAAAGTATTACTAAACCCACAACAGTAAAATCAGTCTGTATATGCAGTAAAGCATGCTCATTATACTCACTGTAGAACCTAAGGGGTTAATCCTCCACATTATGTAAAAAGTCTGTTTGATCCTGTTTTCTCTGATCCTCCCTTTTTTTAACTGTCCCCAATCTATCTCTTGATAGAGCAAAGTCCTAGGAGAGGCACTCTCATACTTAGTTTGGTGTGTATTGCTAGAGCATTTTTTTATTTTTAAAAGAGTGTGCATGCTATTAGCACTGCCCAGACAGGGTCAGGGGTCTTGCAGCCTCATAGGACAGCGAGGAGAATTGGAAACTCCTTCTACAAGCTTTAACCAGTGCTCGGTCGGTCACTGATGGAAGTAATAAGACTGATGAGAAAGCGTATTTAGCTTTTTATATTTACTAAAATAGCATTTCTGTGTCATGTGGGAGACCATATATAGTGACTGCAGGGTCCTGGTTTTAGTAACACTTTAAACCAGGCTTTTACTAAAAAGTACGGTTCATCCTAGCCCCACTCCCCAGTGAAATCTCAGATTTGCAGTGTAATTTTTTTTTCGAGGAACAAGGACCTGCTTTCTAAAGACCTTCCCACCACCCACTGCCTCCGAGAACAACTCGCATGGTACCATCTTGGATTTGGGATCCAGCTTCAATCTCCTCATGGTCAGTCGGGCCCATAAAGACACGCATGTGCTAGTGATGTATAACTTAATATCCCAAGAGGCTGTAGGTAGCCTAGGCCTACTTCATATGTTCCTAGGCCACAGTTGAGCATGTAGAATGCTGCATCAGCAAAAATATATTTCAGAGAGAACACAAAAATTTGTGAAGAGTCCGCTTCATATGAACGATCTAATATAGGGACACTATGAACGTTGGGGTGACACAAAATGTTAAGGATAGGTGATACTCGGAGGTGTTCTTGCCACCGCTGGCAACCCAACTAATATACTAGCCATGGTGGAAAGTGGCTTGGAGGAGGTCCACGCCGCAGTTGAGAACAGGATGGTCAAAACCAAGGGAAAAAAAGCAGCATTCTATTTGATTGACCCTTTAGCTTCACCCTTGGGCTACTTGCTGTGTTAAGGCTGCTTTATTTTGTGATTACATCCTCGTTTTTGGGACTTTAAAAGCATTTCAACCATAGTTTAATATAACAAATATTAAATGGCATCATTAAAATTATAATATAAAAACAATATACAATTTCCAATGGAGGAGACAAATCATCATAACATGTATCCAGATGTTTGGAGAATACAGTAAAATTATATTAAGTACATAAGTGGTTTCCCCCAGCTACTTGTGTATTCCATCATGATGGTGGTTAAATGGAATCCAGTAGATGGGGGTATCCAAATACAGATACTCCCATCTACTGGATTCCATCTAACCACCATCATGATGGAATCCCAAAGCAAGTAGCTGGGGGAAAACACTTTTTATGCACTGAATATATTTCACTGTACTGTATTTTCCAAACATCTTGATAAATGTTAGGAGTTTTGTCCTCCGTTGGAAATTGTATATTACTATTTGAATGATGCTATTTAATAAAACAATTTTTAAATATTAAACTATGGTTAAATTGCCCTTACAGTCCCAAAAATAAGGCTGTTTGAAATGTATTTAAATGGGATGATGGCAATCGCACCCACAATCACTTGAGTTTTTCTATTTAAGCCTGCTCGATTTAGCCTCATTTGACTTCAGGACGCTCTGGGTTAAGATGAACATTAACTAACTCTGCATTGATAAGTTGAGTTGGTGCCTTTGCCAGTTTTCAAAAGTAAGCTCAGAGTAATTTCAACTTTTGAAAATGAACATTGTTCTAGTGTGTGCCAGTCTGACAGCACTGCATTCCTCATATAATAGGACATTATTCCCTGTTGCATTCTACACAAAGAATCCGAAAAACGACTCCCATAATCAGAAGCCTGTGGTTGGCACAAGCTAACATTCATATCTAGCAGCTGGGTCGTGACATTGGCGTAGGGTTCCTTACACAGCTGTGTGGTGGCTGTGCCAGTATTTAGTCTCATTGTGAATGCCTGACCCAGCTGCTCTGTAATGTTCATCCTGTACTATATACAGCTATTCTTGATTCTACACAAAAAAGACAATGGAACTTGGAGGCTGAAGGGGAAAATGTGAAGGAGCACTCTAGTCTAAGCAAAAACTTTTCTGTCACTCCTAATAGTGGAATTTTACAGAATTCGAAATCTAACCTATTTGTAATTTTATCTGAAATGTGAATATGCAAGTTAATGGTTCTCCAAAGCCAGAAAACCAAAAAATGTGTCTGCATCAATACTACCTTAAAGTATATGAGAGTCATGTCATTGTGTCAATTTTGTCACCTAGAAAAGAATGAGCGGGAGTATCAGTGATATTAAAGCGGATGGCCCCTTAAAAAAAAAAATATTAAAAGCCAGCAGCTACAAATAATGCAGCTGCTGACTTTTAATATTAGGACACTTACCTGTCCTGGAGTCCAGCGGCGTCCGCAGCAGAGAACGAGCGTTCGCTCGTCACCCTGCTGCTCCCCCCTCCATCCACGGTGAGGGAACCAGGAAGTGAAGCACTATGGCTTCACTGCCCGGTTCCCTACGATTGGCTCCCGCTGTGTGCTGGGAGCCGAGTGTTCCCAGCACACAATGGGAAAAACCCGTCTTTTGCCTGAGAATGCTGGGCTGGAAGTGGGTGAAAATACCTGTCTTTAGACAGGTATCTGCACCCCCCTCCCCCTTGAAAGGTGTCAAATGTGACACCGGAGGGGGAAGGGTTCCGATCAGCGGAACTTCACTTTAGGGTGGAGATCCGCTTTAAACTGTCTAGGAAATTGCAGAAAAAGGGCATAGGTTACAAGAGACATAAGTATAGGGTTAAACAAGAAGAGCACACCTCCTTTTTGTGCTTTTTAAGATTAAAAAGTGAAAGGTATAACCCCTGTCAATTATTTGATTTGTTTTTTATGGTTTGTGTCCCATTGGGGAAGTTTTCACTTCCTGCAGGAAGACACAACAGGAAGAAAACACCTCTATCTAAAGTTAGGGTGATACCATTCAAGACAAGTATCCCTGTTGGGAGATCTCCCCAATATTCATTTAGTGGCAATGCAAAATGTTTGACCCCACAATGGTCACAGGACAAATGGCGTGAGCAGGGGGAGAGACGGCAATAAAAACCTTACAGAACTACTCAAGTTCTCTAGTCTTTCCAAAACAAAAGACATGTAATTTATTTGTTGGAGGACACAGCTTCATTTTAGATGATTACTGACAGGGTATATCGCCATCTGCGAGTTGAATAGGTGCACTTAAAGATAGGCAGCCCAGGTGGTCGCCCTTGCTGATAGCAAAAACCCCTTCCAACTAATTCTGACCAAGATGTAGATTTACAATGCCACATTAAAACTTTTAGACACTTGACTATGACAATTTTGCAGTGAGCCTTATGTAATCACATAGTAATCCAAATACATGGGAAGACCCTTGAGTTCACGGTGCACAAGCTTTTGTTTTCTAAATTATTATTTTTTATAGGGAAGGACATAGGTATGTTTAAAATCTAAAAGTGGTTAAGAGAAAGGCAAAATTAGGTGTTGATCAGGATAAGGGGGCAGGAGATTATGGGTCATGTTCAAGGTCAAGGGAAGCAATAGATGGGGATAAAGATATATTCTACTCTTTGTCCTTCACCATGGAGCAGAGCCACATCTTGTCCATTTGGAAGATTTTATATAGAATATGTAATGTCTGCCTCAAGACGATTTTTATATTTGGGTTAAAAGGTGAACTCATTCTAATAGAACCATTTCTTCCAGAATTTATCATGCAAGCCTTTGTGGAGATTGGATCCTCCATTTTTTTTTTGCCCACCCTGTTGTGGTTCTGCATTTGGGAATCTCAGGCAGTGATTATGTCCTTCAATGAACGAAAGAGCAAATTGGAGTTCATTGGAGGACACAACATCCATTCCTCTGCTGCTGCCTTAATGTGTAAATGTATTTTTGTTATTTGCATAGCTTTGTTTTTTAGTGTACCTTGTATCCTTCTGCAGGTAGTGATGTACCCAGTCATTTATGGTCAATTACACAATAGCGAGCGCCTGTAACCTGTCAAAGCCATCACATAGTGGGCTTGTTGGCCCTCCTTGTGATAACCAAGTTGTATGAAAAAAAGTGTTTTAAAATGTTAATTATAAGTAGTTCTAAAAGTAGAATAAAAAATCTGACATTTTAAATTGCCCAAGGAAAACACGATTGGTTATGTGAAATATAAACCATGAAATATGACAAAATTAGTGACAATTAATAAGTGATATATCACATGTATAGTACAATGCTATTAAATAGTATACCATGAAGTGGTTAAATCGATATAAAAAAGGTATATGATACCTAAAATTATACCACAACCAAGAAATAATAACATGCACATCAAAATAAATATATGAAAAAAATAGTCCATAAAATATTCCCAGATGCATTGAAAAAGGTATCCGTGTATAAGTGAGCTATAAGAAGTCTTCCAAATAGATGTTCAAAGCTTGGCACCACCTTCCACCAAGGATACACCCAAGTGTCAGAAATATATTCTCCTTACCAGCCAATCCCAGGCGACGTCAACATACGACGAAACGCGTAGGTGTGGCCTGCGTTCTGACGTCATCACGTTTTTTTGAACTGACCCAGGAAAGTGAATCGAAGAGGACGCTGAGATCCCGTGTTTGCAGACCGCATATGGTGCATTCGTTTGAGCCTGCTTTACAGTGACTTCTTGTAAGTGCAATATATTCTTTTCTTAATTAAAATTGTATTGCAAATCTGCACTATGGGCTCTCCTCTCTCTTTTTGTATCTGAGACATCCATCCGCTCTGGCTGATTTTGTTCTGAAGTAGCTCCAGCATATAGTCGTTTGGGTGACTCTAAATTACCATATTTATCAGGGTATAGCGCGCACCCCTAAAGTGGCCCCCATTCCTGTGGAAAAAAAGTTTTTTGTACTTAGTTTTGGTGTCTTGCGCGGCGTCCATCAGCGGCTTCGGGTGTCCTCTTCGTCGGGTCCGGCGTCCTTCTGCGGCGTCCTCCCCGCTCGATCCTCGCTTTACTGCGCCGGCATATACCAAGCGCAGTACACTCGGGTATAGTTGGGCAGACTCGGCTCCTCTCGCGCTGACGTCCTGGACGTACAGGACGTCAGCGCGAGAGGAGCCGAGTCTGCCCGACTATTCACGCGTGTACTGCGCCTGCATATACTAAGCGCAGTACACTCGCGTGTAGCTTTTTCAGGTAAAGATTCTACGCCTTTCTTCTCCTGTTTGTATTAAATAGCTTCACTTTTAGTTGTTCTTCATGTTCCCAACCTACCTCCCCAACCCTCTGCATAGTAAATTACCTGTGTGTACCTGCATCTCTGCTTATGAGTTTGTCACTGTAAGGCACAGCAAGTCTATGGATATATCTATATCCAAACTCTAAATATGAGGGGGGAAACATCCCTTTCATTGGTGGTTCATGGGAAGAATGCCCCCATACAGACAAAAAAAAAAATCATTGGTGTCCTGCAACTTACTCTACCAAATGGCAGCATCACAAAGAACACTGCTCAAGGAACCCATAGCAACCTCTGGGATAACACTAGGGATCCATAGAACCTTTGGTCTAGAGCAAGGATCTCCAAACTACGGCCCTCCAGCTGTTTCGGAACTACATTTCCCATGAGGCATTGTAAAATTCTGACATTCACAGACATGACTAAGCATGATGGGAATTGTAGTTCCTGAACAACTGGAGGGCCATAGTTTGGAGATCCCTGAGCAGTGGTCTCCAAACTACGGCCCTTGGACAAGATGCAGCCGCTTGCTTGCCTTTTATCTGGCCCTTATTGTTCCTGCCAGCAGTAGGGGCACGATTCCTGCCACTGGCACCAGCATTGGGGGCACGATTCCTGCCACTGACACCAGATAATTCTCCCCCCAAATACAAACGGTCAGACATTGTTTACTCCCTCTGAGCAGTGTCTTCCCCCCCCCCCCTAAAGTCTGAGTGACTTATTTTAGAAAGTTTGCAGACCCCTGGTTAAGGTGTAAAAATGTGGTCTTACCCTAAATTAACATTTTTAGTCTACAAACCTTAAACTAGCATCTGAACATAACAAAGTCCTATCCCTAAACCTAACCCTTAAAATGAGCTCATCCAATCCCCCTTTTAAAAAAGAATAAGTAATGTCAAAGCTGACACATAACCTAAAACTACCCATTAATATTTTCAGAAATGGTAGTTTTAATCGTCCATTCTCCTAAATGTTGCAGATAGGTCTCCTGCGATGGTTCCTGGCTGTGTGTGTCATGGAAGACCCCATTGAATATTTCTACATGGGAGGGATGCAGACAGTTGGTGTTCCCATTTTTCTTTTCATTAGAAGCAGATTCTCGGGCACCAGTATTATGCTGAGTTTCTAGAAAGGAAAATCGTAATTAATATCCCTCTAATCTGATTAGAGGACTCTCCATTTTCAGGTGCATGTGTTTAGCAGGTGGTGTGCCTTGAGCCTGTCTGAGCCGAAGCTCAAGCCATTGAATTTGGAATGTTCTTTACCTGAGTGTCTAGACTAAACAAACACGAGTGGCTGAAGATTTTTAGCTTGCAAGCTTACTGTGCGTTCTGCCCATGTTACAGGAGTGTGGAGTTTAGAAGAGATGACATAAGCAGTTAAAAGTACAATTGTGTTTGTAATGTTTATATCTTTGTTCCACCGTGTCTATGGGAACAGACACATCAAACCAGGAAGGCTGTAAATAATGAACTCTAAAGACTATCTGACAATCAAGTCTTTATAACTCCCTTAATAACAACTTCAACATAAGTGAGCAATATTTTCTTTTGCTAGTTTCAGGTATTACTCTGCTTCTTGTAAAGAAGTGTCCTATTGTTTGCAAAACGTTCTTTTTCTTATGTTTTGTATTTAAAGCTGAACTTTTCTAGGTTCCCTCTGGCTGCAAAAAAAATAAAAAAATTCTTGTTTCTGTTATAAAATTTAGAAAATTTGTAATTTTTGTTCATACATTTTGGCCAACATTTATACTGCTACATGCCTTTGGTAAAAAAAATAACCCAAATTGGTTTATATTATTTGGTCTTTGTGAAAGTTAGAGTCCACAAGCTATGGTGTCAATATCTGAAACTTTATCACTCCTGAAGTACTGATTTATCACTCTTGAGACCCTAAAATGCCAGAAAAGTACAAATACCCCCCAAATGACCCCGAGTAAATAGATACCTAACATGTAACCCTTCAAAATTGCACACGCTCGTGTAATGGCGCCAAACGTTGCTACTTAAAAATCCCCATAGGTGACGCTTTAAATATTTTTATTGGTTACATTTTTTTAGTTACGGAGGATGTCTAGGGCCAAAATGTTTGCTCTTGCTCTAACGTTCGCAGTGATACCTCACGTGTAGCTTGAACACCGTTTTCAGATGTCGGCGTAAATTGCATATGCGTTCGCTTCTGCATGCGAGCACGCGGGGACAGGGGCGCTTTAACAAAAAAAATATATATATATTGTTCATTTTACTTTATTTAAGTTTGACACTTTTTTCCACAAAAATAAAAATTTTGATCACTTTTATTCCTATTATAAGGAATGTAAACATCCCTTGTAATATGAATCTAGCATGACAGGTCCTCTTTACAGTGAGATATGGGGTCAATAAGACCCCACATCTCACCTCTAGGTTGGGAAGCCTGAAATAAAAATAAAAAATTGATCCTGGCTTTGATCGTAGCGGTGAGTCGGTAGAAGCACCTGAGGGTGGCGGGAGGGGGAAGCGTATTGCGGAGTATTGCCCAGGGTACAAATGCAAGCTGTCAAAGGACAAAAAATCGAAATAATGCTCCTGCAGAGTAACTCTAAAATATGTTTTTAGATAGGTCATCTGTATTGGTATGATCTACCATTACCATAAATATACAGCATCTATGGTAATGTTATAATAATGTGAGGTGTCCATGACTTTGCTGCTTCCCCCAGATTGGGGGGGTAAAACACTAGAAGACCAGCGATGCACCAGCATCGTGTGACAGATTCACAAAACCTGTATTGTGCAACCTATAATAAGACTAGTACTCGCAAACAAAGCTGCACCCATACCGTTTTATTTTTTTATTTTACCGGCGAGTAAGAGTACCCATACTTTCAGTCAAGTTATCGTCAAAACCTGTTCAAATCGCATGCGATTGTTTGCAGTGCGATTTGAGCCTGTTCATTTTGTATAGGCTCAAATCGCAGCGCAAAGGTATCGGTTTTTAGGTATCTGAGCACTTGTACTCGTGCAAATGCTTAGTATCGCCATCAATATCGGTATCTGTGCAACCGTACTAGTTTGACCCTTATAATACTTGGAAGAAATCCTCATAGCTGATACATTAGACATTATGCAGCCTTTGTCTCAAGTATGTGTTGACACTGACTCGTTCTAAGGGCAGACCCTCTTCACCTAATGAGGGTTTATCCTTGAATTTTGTGACCAGTAATATTTGTTCATGGATCTTCCCTGTGAAGAATGAACACAAAAGTGATAAACTCCGATAACTTTTGGGTATGGAGCTGTCACTATTCAGTCTTCCGGACCAGGGAAGAACAAGTCTGTTCTCTGTCAGATTTAGAAGAGTGCAGGGGTAACAGAGGTTCAATAGACCTATGATATCGCTGTCAAGGAAGCTTCACACCTGCAGTATACTATCCACCCCCTTGTGAAAGCAATAGGGTAAGGTATTTTTTTTTTTTATTCTTTTATTGAAAAAATGTTTTTGCTGTTAAGGAACAAAACAGGGCCTTTTGGGGCATACCCCAGCCAACCGGTGCACAACAAAGTACAACTAACAGTTTACCTTAAAAACGACACATTCCTAACTAAACACAACACAGTCATCACTCAGGTTACACATGCTCTGATTGCGATAGGCGATATTGTAGGACCAGCTTTTTTTTAGTTATTTAGTTTTAGTTATCGGCCTTTGCTATCAAATTTAAGGTTTTATAGAATAATAAAAACATCTTAAAATCCCCTTTTGCATTTTCACCTCTTCTGAGCTAACCTGCTCGATCATCCCCAACCCCGTCCAACGTCTTACTAATCGCTGCAGGCATCAGAGCCCTGTCTTGTGCAACAGTTTTCAAGAGGTTTAAAGCGGAGTTCCACCCTAAAAATTAACTTTCTATTAACAGCTTGCCTTTAATGTAATATATATATATATATATATATATATATATATATATATATATAATATTATATAGTTTTACTCCTATCTGGCTGTTACTAGGCAGTATTTGTAATCTGCCTGGTTCTAGGTGGTTCAACTTCCTGTCCTAAGACCCCATTGCCCAGGAGTCTCTGGGCATTACTTTGCCTTAAAATCACCCAGCATGCACCTCTCCCTGAAAACCAGGAAGAAAAGAACTGGGCTTCACATGCCCACATATTATGGATAAGGCTACAACATGAGCTGGAGGATATAAGGCAAGTGTTTGCAATAATTTCTGGAACTATTGGGGAGATATTAATGTTTTAGGGACTATTTAATGTGATTAATTTTAGCTTGCAAAAAAAAATTATGCCGGGAACCCCGCTTTAAGAGAATTTGATAGGAAAATAGTTGGCTTTTAAAGGAAACCTTTACTGAGAGAAATATAGGGAATGTGAGTTGCCTGGTTGTCATGCTAATGCTTTGGCTTTGGCGTTATTGTACTCAAAGACCCAGAGCGACTATGCAGATCATTCTGGCTGCATACATGTTCCAGGTCAGTGACTCAAAGTATTGAAGCTACAAGGTGAGTATGAAAACCAAGCAAATGGCATTGTCTAAAGGAGGTCGGTGATGCCAGCATACATTTTTCTCTTGACAGGCTTCCTTAAAATATTTGCTTGACAGTATTTTCTTTTTTTTTCTTTATAACTGAACAGAATCACGGAAGCTTGACCTTGTGTGTATGTCTAGGTGTGCTTGCTGTAGCCTGAATGTATGCTTTTGCAGATTTGTTATACTTCCTACTGCTTCTTAGTATTCTTTCCTCATAATGTTTTTCTTGATTTTTGTCTTGTTGTGCCGGCACTGTCTAGCTTCCAGCTGGGATATATAGACAAGAGGCTGCTTTATGAGCTGCAGGAATGCTTTCTGAATCGACAGCCAAATAATTCCCCTTCCCTGCTTCATCTCAAGTAAATGTACTTATTCTGCAGGCTTTTGATGGCTCTTCTGTGCCTCGTATGCTCTGTACCCGTTTATAAAACAACTGCTTAGTCATAACAAGGACTCGGGCACATAACAGCAGGCACCTACTTGGGGAAATAAACTTTTACTAGAATTAAGGACTCTTAAAGTGGACCTGTCAATAAAAATCCCATTTCACATGAATCAACAAGGTACTCGTCAGTATTTCCAAAACATATATTTAGAAAAAAAAAGTATCTCTCTTGCTTATCAGGATTTAAAAGTATAACGGCTCCCTCATCGGAAATAAAACCTGAGCAGCTTAGATCTTCATGGCATACCAATAGCATTGTAGATATCTCAGGTTGGTAGACTGCAGAAAGTATGCTTTTAATTAAGCCGATCACGTATGGGTGATCTGCAGCGAGTCGAAAGGGTTATTAAAGCAAGAAATTGTTACAGGTTCAGTTTACTACTGTGTATTGAACAAATATGTATGGACATATATATAATTACTATCGTACATAAAATTCAAGGATAAGTATGGCCGAAGCTTTTTTGGCCAGACTTCTATAGATCACAGGAGTGTAGCTCATTCTACACTACTGTAACATGTTTTCAGCTGACAGCGGGCATCACTCAGCTGGTCATGGCTGGGGAATGACCAAAGCTGGATGCACCCAGGTGCATCTGGCTTGGGATCATTGAGCTTCCCCCCTAAAGCCCAGCACTCCAGTGAGTGCTGGAGGGAAGAGCAGAGAGCCGCTGAGTGAGAGCCACAGCTCTCTGCTCAAAGCAAAGGGGAGAACTGAGCAATCGGCAGTGTTTGATCACTCTGTTTTCATTGCAGAGCCAGTGACATGCAGCATCGTAAAAATGCTGCATACACCTAGGTGAGTATAATTGTTTTTTTTTTTTTAAATCCTGGACAACTTTTTTTTTAAGAGATTTAATACACATAGATATCACATTTTATTTTTTATTTCAGGTACTTGTATAGCGCCATCAATTTACACAATTTGCATATACATTGTACATTCACATCAGTACTACCCTCAAGGACCTTACAATCTGGGGTCCCTTATGCTGGCCATACACTATACGAAAAATCGGTCAAACCCATTTACAGTGCCATGCGAAAGTATTCGGCCCCCTTGAACTGTGCGACCTTTTGCCACATTTCAGGCTTCAAACATAAAGATATAAAACTGTATTTTTTTGTGAAGAATCAACAACAAGTGGGACACAATCATGAAGTGGAACGAAATTTATTGGATATTTCAAACTTTTTTAACAAATAAAAAACTGAAAAATTGGGCGTGCAAAATGATTCAGCCCCTTTACTTTCAGTGCAGCAAACTCTCTCCAGAAATTTAGTGAGGATCTCTGAATAAACCAATGTTGGCCTAAATGACTAATGATGATAAATAGAATCCACCTGTGTGTAATCAAGTCTCCGTATAAATGCACCTGCACTGTGATAGTCTCAGAGGTCCGTTTAAAGCGCAGAGAGCATCATGAAGAACAGGGAACACACCAGGCGGTTCGAGATACTGTTGTGGAGAAGTTTAACGCCAGATTTGGATACAAAAAGATTTCCCAAGCTTTAAACATCCCAAGGAGCACTGTGCAAGCGATAATACTGAAATGGAAGGAGTATCAGACCACTGCAAATCTACAAAGACCTGGCTGTCCCTCTAAACTTTCAGCTCATACAAGGAGAAGACTGATCAGAGATGCAGGCAAGAGACCCATGATCACTCTGGATGAACTGCAGAGATCTACAGCTGAGGTGGGAGTCTCTGTCCATAGGACAACAATCAGTCGTATACTGCACAAATCTGGCCTTTATGGAAGAGTGGCAAGAAGAAAGCCATTTCTTAAAGATATCCATAAAAAGTGTTGTTTAAAGTTTGCCACAAGCCACCTGGGAGACACACCAAACATGTGGAAGAAGGTGCTCTGGTCAGATGAAACCAAAATCGAACTTTTTGGCAACAATGCAAAACGTTATGTTTGGCGTAAAAGCAACACAGCTCATCACCCTGAACACACCATCCCCACTGTGAAACATGGTGGTGGTATCATCATGGTTTGGGCCTGCTTTTCTTCAGCAGGGACAGGGAAGATGGTTAAAATTGATGGGAAGATGGATGGAGCCAAATACAGGACCATTCTGGAAGAAAACCTAATGGAGTCTGCAAAAGACCTGAGACTGGGACGGAGATTTGTCTTCCAACAAGACAATGATCCAAAACATAAAGCAAAATCTACAATGGAATGGTTCACAAATAAACATATCCAGGTGTTAGAATGGCCAAGTCAAAGTCCAGACCTGAATCCAATCGAGAATCTGTGGAAAGAACTGAAAACTGCTGTTCACAATTGCTCTCCATCCAACCTCACTGAGCTTAAGCTGTTTTGCAAGGAGGAATTGGCAAAGATGTCAGTCTCTCCATGTGCAAAACTGATAGAGACATTCCCCAAGCGACTTACAGCTGTAATCGCAGCAAAAGGTGGCGCTACGAAGTATTAACTTTAGGGGGCTGAATAATTTTGCACGCCTAATTTTTCAGTTTTTTTATTTGTTAAAGTTTGAAATATCCAATAAATTTCGTTGCACTTCATGATTGTGTCCCACTTGTTGATTCTTCACAAAAAATTAGTTTTATATCTTTATGTTTGAAGCCTGAAATGTGGCAAAAGGTCGCAAAGTTCAAGGGGGCTGAATGCTTTCGCAAGGCACTGTAAAAAAAAGAACATTTGTCCGTGAGTGCAAACGATGGTGCATCATGTAATCACCAATAAATCGTTCAGTGAACATAAATGAATGCATTTTTTTTTTCATATACCTAGTGTAGACAGTTCGGCAAGGAAACTCGTTAACCTTTAACCACATAAGACCCGGACCAATACGCTGGTAAATGACCCAAGGTGTTTTTGCGATTCGGCACTGCGTCGCTTTAACAGACAATTGCGCGGTCGTGCGACGTGGCTCCCAAACAAAATTTGCGTCCTTTTCTTCCCAAAAATAGAGCTTTCTTTTGGTGGTATTTGATCACCTCTGCGATTTTTTTTTTTTTGCGCTATATACAAAAATAGAGCGACATTTTTGAAAAAAAAACACTTTTTTACTTTTTGTTAAAAAAAATCAAACTAAATTTTAGTCAAACATTTAGACCAAAATTTATTTAGCCACATGTCTTTAGTAAAAAAAAAAAATCGCAATAAAAAAAAATGGCTACCTAGCGGGAACAGCGACACTAATACAGCGATCAGAAAAATGATCGCTTAGTGACGCTGGCAATAGGGAGTGAAAGGGTTAACTAGGGCGGTGATCAGGGGGTTAAACCTCTATTAGGGGGGGTGGGGGGGCTATCCTGAACCTAACACTAACTGATTTTACACTGCCTGTCACACTGACACTAAATGCAGTGATTAGATCACTGCATTCAGTGACACTGTGACAGGGGGGGTGGGGGGGGCAGATCGCAAGGGGTTAAGTATGCCTATGTGTGTGTGTCAGTGTAATGTTGGTGCACACTTACTGTGAGGTGTTCCTCTCATCGCAGCGGTTGGAAATACCGCTGCGATGAGAGATTACATCACTTCCCCCTTCCTGTGTAACCACAGGAGGAGGAAGTGACAGGGCGGAGAGCGCAGGGATTGGCTGGGAGCGATCGCGGGGGGGGCGGGCAAACACCGACATCCGCCCGCTCGTCCCGGATCGCTCCCGGAGACACGGGGACCTCCGCACGCCACGGAGGGGGTCCCGATTAGACCCCCGACCCTGGGCGAGGACGTAAATTTACGCCCTTGTGCCCATCCGTGCCATTCTGTGGCCGTATATGTGCGTGCGGAGGTCCTTAAGTGGTTAAAATTATCGTTTGTTCGGCAGAAAATTTCCAAATTTGTCCTCGATTTCTTTTGCTCAAAAGCGTCCCAACGATTATCGATTTTGTGCCTATTAACTGACCGAAAAACGAACAAACTGTCTCTAAATGACTGAATTTCAGCCTATTTTTTTGTATAGTGTATGGCCAGCATAACTCACATTCCTACTTACTAGGGCCAATAGACAGGATCCAATTCACCTACCAGCATGTCTTTGGAGTGTGGGAGGAAACGGGAGTACTCTGAGAAAACCCGTACAGGGAGAACATGCAAACACCAGGCAAGTGGTGTCATGGTTGGGATTTGAACCAGCGACCCTTTTTGCTGCTAGGTGAAAGTGCTTATCACTTTGATCATGCAGGACAAAGAATTTAGATCACCCAATAGCCTGCTTACTTCATTGAAGTTCCCTTCTTATTATGCATGTGACCACCTCCCTTTCTTCCTTTGATGCAGTGGCCAAACGTTGCACCTGAGCATTGTCCCACAGAGGTTGGAGGAAAGGTCTGCATCACTATGTAAGCTCCATTATAGATGCACTGAGTTTACACAGGGCTTTGGCAGGTAGAAAAAGGGGTACTGGGGAAATGTAGTAAAGGTAAGAGAACAGAGGAACACGTGCGCTAACGCAAGAACATGCTATATTCCCCTGGAAACCTTTTTGAGGTCAGTAGTAAGATAATGGAATAATAATAATGGACTATTTACCAAATGTATTTTACTGGACTCTGCATGTCAAATATAATTTTTGGTCTGTTGTCTTGAAAATGATTTTATCTGTTTGATAATGGCACAAAATACCTGTTGATCCCGTGTTCTGTTCTTCTGCTGCACTCTTTCTCCATAGATGTAATGGAGTGCGTGGGTTGTCCCTAATGGGATCCACAGGTAAAAATAAAGGGGGGAAAATCATGAAAAAAGGCAAACCGATCCAAAGAACTGGTAAGCTGCAATATATTTTAATTTGGTCCTTGGGGTTAGATACACTATTTAATGCCTCTAGTATTTTTGGTGTTGACCTACCCTTCCCACTCAAGTCATTAACATGGTATCCTTCAAAACAAGGCTAAAAGTCATCTTGTATGAATGTGTAAGTGCACTAATTTTGTGAAAACGTAACCCATGTGTAAATGGTGTTCAATTATTTTTAAGCAAAGTTCAATGCTATTGCTTGTTCGTTTTTTTTAGGAGTGTCATCACCAGCGATTCTGCTCTAAAGTAAAAAAAAAATCGACCTACAGGTGGAAGGTGGACAAGTACAGTGGGTGTTGCTATTTACACCATCCTGATCATCATGGCATAAATCAATTTCCAAACTGTTGGAGAGTTTACAGCTTTTCAACCTTTTTTTGAAAGATGCAGCTCCAATTATGGAAAACCAATGCAACCTATTAGTTTCCCAGGTTAGAACTGCACTACTGAAAAAGGCTCAGAACCTGAGTGTTTCAACAGCATCTGAGCTGCTTTTTTACCCATGGGAAAAAGCGGAGTGTTGTATGAGCCTGTTGTCCACTCGCCAGTCATCATCTGACTTCCGGTGTAGGGGTTTTCAAATGTATAGAGAGTAGAAGGCTTAAAGTTTAGAGGTGTCCAAAGTAATAAATCATGTAGGCCTAATTTGGTGGGTTGAGTTATTTAGTGACTCTTGGGGGATCTCCCACCAAAGTTACAAGCTTTGTTTCTGCCCAGCTTGGATTTATATCTCATACAGTGGTGTTCCTAAACTGTTATATTTTCTGTTGTATATTATTATAGAAAGTGGATAACGAAAACAGATTTCAAATTTCAGATTTAGGAAGACTCATGCCACGTACACACGACCGTTATTCATGCCATGCAAAAAAACAACGTTTTTCTCAATGTGACAGTGACGCAGAGAAAAAATAGAGCCGGTTCTAAAAAAAAATCTGGCATTTTTTTCGTCAAGGAAAAATGCTCTGGAGCATATACACGACCAATTGAAAAAATTGCATTTTTCTCATCATGAAAAATGGTCATGTGTGTACACGGCATAATGCCCCTTGCTAACAGGGTGGGCTCTGTTGGAGTACGACTGTTTAGCGGGGAATCTTTCCGCTCATGCAGAGCAGACATACACAGCCCATTTATACCCGACTTCCATCTGATCCATCCGTTACCTATCCATCTGTTTTTAGTTGACAGCTTCAGATGTCACTGCTTAACAGACACATGTCCGTTGACATCCACTGCTCCATAGGGGAGAATGGAGGGTCTGATCTGGTCCAACTGAAAAGTGGACCTACTTGGTCCGCCCATGTGAAAGGTCCCTAATCCGGAGTGTTTTGTTGTTGTTCTGTACTACCCTCTAATTGTTTCTACAGGTGTAATAATGTTTATACTTCTGTAACTAGAATTGTATATAAAAACCCACATTCTTTGATGGCTTCAACATGTTTGTAAAAATTTTAATCACTGCTCTGTTGCTTTAGCTCTGCACTTGCTATTCGAACGGTTAAATTCTGACTTTATTCAAAGCAATCAAGCTTCATATTGTTCCTTAAACAATGTTATTCGATTTGTTTCAAGTTCTTTGTATTCCTTTTGTCTCATGTCCTGACTATACTGTCTGCAAAAAATGATTTGTGCAAACTGCAGCATACAGTATTGACATTTTACACTGCATCGCTATTAGTTGATGAACTCAGCTGACCGTAACATAAGTTTATTCTTGATATTTTTAAAGATATTTCCTTATTGACACACATCTGAGTAGCTGTACCTTTCTGGGTTGTTTGCTAAAGATTACATGCAAATGAAAGAGAAAAATACATCTGCACGTCTACTAAACACTTAATGTCTCGCTTGTCCTAATTGGCTTAACCCTGGACAGATCGTTCTCGAGGGCTGCTGAGTCTGAGATTTTGTCAGAGAAAGAGTTGAGAATAGGGTAATTCATGAAACTGATGCATTCTCAGCATCCTGGGGACAAGGTATGTACACCATTTCTGTGATAAGAAAACAAACCTGTTAATCATAGTCCTTACGCACAGGATCTAGTCCTCCAATAAAGGATGCTGAACTATTTGGGCACAGCAGAGTGGCCATTGACATCAGCACTACTTAAGGAGTTCAGAGCTGGTAGCGTAAGTAAGGTACCAGCTGGAACAGTGGGGACATAGTGCTGTAATGATGATCGGCAGAATTTAGGGAACTGTGCATCAAAATCTGCAGGCATGTCTTTGGTTTTTAATATGGCGTTTGTGGACAAAAGGTTTGGTCAGGCTGTTAGGTGGAGCAGCATTGATGAACTAAAATAAGAGTGCAACCTAAATTGGATTGGATAAGGGCATCCACAGTGCATGAAAGTATATTCACATCCTCTCTACTTCCTATCACCAACAGCCACTTAGTCGTCTTTATAGCACAATTCAGGTCAAACAATTCGAAATGCGTATGTAGAATATTATTTGATTTATTTACTCTGCTGTGCATTGCATGTAGGGAAAAAGTAATGGCATATTTCAGGACCTGCTTAATAGTAATTTGGCCTTTTTGCAACTATTATCTGGTATGTTAAGGGTAAGAAAGCCAAAATGGTTAGTAGTGTTCCTCAAAGAGAATACTAAGCTTATGATCTTGGTGTTAAGCATATTATGCTGGTAGGGGTTAAATTATTCTGCAAGTGGTAGGATATTTATACTAGGGAGTTTATTATATTGCCAGTGGTAGGCAACATATGTTACTTTGCTTCTGTTGAGGATTATAATGCTGGAGAGTTCATTCACTACTATATTTTGGTGGGCCATTACGCTTTGATTTTATAATATACAAGGTGTGTATGGGGGCATATTATGTTGCTATCATACAAAGTGACAGAAATCTGTACAGAGTATAGAAGTGACTGTAGTCTATTGGGGCATCGGGAAGTAATGGCGACAATGGGACAAGCCAATGAAAGCCATTTGTTAGATGTGACTGCTGACCCACAGATTCTATATAAATGTTTTACTTCAATAGTTAATGTTTCCAGTTTATCTGATTAAGCCTCTCTGTGTATATTTTTTTTTCTTTTTTCATGCAAACATTTTGTTTTGCAGGGGGCCAGTGGTTTCCATAGTCTTGACTTATCATGCCTAATCATTTTTGTGAATCATTTTGAAGTATGAAGTATTTGTTCTGTGTATCCACTACTCTTGTAATCCTGGCAGCAGAGCCAGACCAGTCTCCCTACAATTTTTTTTTACAATATAATTTATCAGCTCAGCTACCCAAATACCCCGTCTGCTCATAGGACAATAAAGGAGCACCACCACACTGATAGTCATCACTCTGCTCTTTTGTACTATCAGCAGGCCATAGTTAAACCACCACACCTTGTTGGCCAACAATGTTGTCCTTCATTTTTATAATATTAAAATTGACAATTTTGCATTGAATCTAGAAGCCAGCTTTTACAGCATTTTTGCACATTTAAAAAAAAAAAAATTTAGACCTGAAGATTGCATAAAACACCCATTGTTTTCTAAAATGGTGCTAGTTTACATTTTTATTGTCACATGTTACTACAAAGGGGGGGGGGGCCAAAACACATCAAACCTTTAACATGTCAGTACCCTATATTTTCCATCGGTGACGCTTTAAAAGCACCCTATAAGTCAGGGGTGGGGAACCATTTTTCTGCCAAGGGCCATTTGGATTTTTGTAACATCATTCGGGGGCCGTACAAAATGATCAACTTAAAAATTACACTCCGCCTGTGACTCACACTATGGTCCGTACAGACCCACCCCCTCAGTACAGACACCCCACAGTAGTGCAGACCTCAGACAGTAACCCCCCACAGTAGTGCAGACCTCAGACAATAACCCCCAAAGCCAGGGACTTTCCTAGTCCGAGGCTGGAGCACTCCGCGGATCGGGGGATGGATGGAATGATTTTGCGGCCCGCCCCTGCTATAAGTCATCAGTTTAGCGTTACCAAGTAGGTCTGGTACTAAAATGATTGCTCTTATTCCGTCGGGCACGGCCATATGTTTTGCAATGTGTGTTTCCAGCGCCACTTGCATTTGTTTGTATTTATATGTGGGAGTCCTCCAATTTTTTTGGGGGAGGGTGAATTTTCTGTGCTTAGGTGTAACTTACATTTTTTACAATTTAAATCTTTTATTTTTTTATTTTTTGCTTTATTTTTCATTACATTTTTTTTGGTGATGAGTTTTCCTTTCAAGACATTAAAAGTCTAAAAGTCCCTGTATGTCTCACCTGTGCTCCACTGAATGGCATAGAATGCAGTGCACATTGAACTGCATTAATTCTTTTCCAGCCTTGATGGCAGGGAAAACCGTCAACGGGGACCCGGAAATGACCCAAAGTAAACTCCTCCCCTCTAACCGGCAGTACCCGCTATGCCAGTCCCAGGCCTGCAGATGGGCAAGCTGAGCCTGGGATACATTGTGGGGAGGCGTACAAGGTGTGTGGAGCATTCAGACAGTAGACCAAATCTTCTGGTCACTCTGGCACCTGGAGTTTGAACCCTGTGTGTGTGTATATATAGATCAGTGGCAGACCCTAATGCAAGGCGCAGGGGCACGCCCCCTATCCATGCGCCGGCCTCCTAATCCTAATTCCAATGGGTGTTTTTCTTTTGTGCCTTGAAAAACTATTTATACCCTTTGACTTTGCCCACATTTTTTTCATGTTACAACCAAAAACTGAAATTTTATTGGGCGTTTATGTGATAGACCAACACAAAGTGGCACATAATTGTGAAGTGGAAAGGAAAATTTATATATGGGTCTTCAAATGTATTTTTTGCCATACAACAGTTTGAGAATTATTTTTCTTGCAAACAGTTGGATGTCCTTGATGGTCTCAAACTTATTGATGTCCTTGTTTTGGACAGAAGTTGAGACCTCTAATATATTTTTTTTCCATGTCAGTAAGTGGGTACTGGGACAGATTCACAACAGTGAATCCCCCTGTTCGAATAACAACCCTACTGGGTTTATGTTGGAATATTGGTCATCATTGAGGTTGGGGGACTGTTCCTGTCCTGGAACAAAAAAAGTCCCCTGAGTGGGGTTTAAGTGTAAAGACAACTTGCGGGAGACACTAGGAAGTACAGTTGTCCATTGTCGGTATGAAAATGACCCTAAACATACCGCCAAGGCAACAAATACAAAATCAGGTTGCCTCTTGTGTGAGCTCCTGGTATAGCTGGGAGTTTCTAAAGGTCGTCCAGGTTTTCCATGTATCAGCAAATTTAGAGATTTTATCTAATTAGAAATACGGTAGATCAGCTCCTCCATCTCCACCATACAGTTCATTTAATGTAACCATTCGGTCATTAAAGGCGGGGTTGTGGACCGCCAATGAACAGGCACACGCATCCTAGCAGCATTGACAATGTGCATCGCAACCGATTTGTAGTAACGCTTTTTAGGGTTTTTAGACAGGTGAAGAAGAGATTATGCTGGGGAGTACTCCATCGGAAAAGAGGACACCTTTGTTATCAAATTATGTACCTTGCCAACAAGGGTTTCTCCACCAAGTACAAAGTTATGTTTTGATTTGGGATCAAATACCTATTTTACTCACTGAACTGAATCTCAATTTAGAATACTTGTATCATGTTTTTTTTTTTTTGGTTGAAATTCTGTCGCTTTTTTAAAATACACAGATGATAAAAATTATAGACCCTTCATTTCTTTGTAAGTGGGCAAACTTACAAAATCTGCAGGGGATCAAATACTCATTCCCTCCACACCCCCCCCCCCCAAAAAAAATGTATACTATTATTATTTTAGTTTATAAACTGATCCTTTTAACTCTGTGTTCTAGTGTACATTATGAGCAATGTTTAAAAAGGACAGATTCTTCTCCAATACTGACAGTCCCAGTTTGATGCCAAACCTCAGATCTTATGAGGGCAGATGCCCTAGGCCATATTGACTGTCGCTCCCCTGTCCTATGAAATAGCTGTGCACCAATTTTACATTCTTACTTTCTTCCATATAGAGCTAGGTAGCATCTTTATCTTCTCCTATACACATTTTTTACATTGCTAATTAGCACCCAGTTGTGTATATATAGTATAACATAATGAAGAAATAAGCTATGTTGTTTTTTTGTTTTTTTCATTTTTAATAAAAAATATCTTCAAATAGCTTTAGTACAAGTTTTAAGGACACCTAGGTTCATTTTTTGCACATGGGCACTGTGAGATGTATTCATCATTGAACTTGCCATTACATTTTAAATGTTAGCACAATGGTTACATGGCTTGTGAATTGAGATGACACATGAACAAAACATAAGCTTAGTGTCAAAGTGGACTGTAGATGGGAAAGTCGTTCAGGTGTTAATGTTCTGCTCCAGCTGAATGCTTTCTTAGGGGTAAACCTTGTATTGTCAGTTGACATTTAAAATTCCTTTGAATGGTTAGGTCATTATAACTTAGCCGATTTAGCACAGAAAATTGTTTCTTGTGCATCTGGTGTAGTCATTAAAATATCTGCAGAACGTGTTGAAGAAAAAAGTGACAGCTAAAAATAAATGTTAGAAGTGATACAGCCTTTAGTTCTCATCCCTGTCAGGGTAGCATTATCCAAAGAATAATGGATCTCTCACTTGGTAAGGATGTCTCACATCATCACTGGTAGAGAGAATATTTATTCCATAATATTGCATTGTCTCAGAATTTCAGTGCATTCTTGGGATGGAAAATCCAGATATACTGTATCTATACTTCTCATTTCTTTATTGCCATGTTTATGAACATTTACTTTATTGAAATCAAAAGGGCAGTGAAGTATTCATCTGAGCAATCCACACATTTTACATTTTAAAACCTTTTTTCATGGCAGTTGCTTTTCTTTCATGGAAACAGGTTGAGGTTCACTATCCTACTAGGCAATCTGTAGGTTTGTAAAAAAAAAAATCTCACGACATGTTTTTTTTTAACCACTTCAGACCCGCACTATAGCCGAATGACGGCTACAGCGCGGGTCTGAATATCCAACATGCCGTCAAAAGACGGCCGCCCCTTTGGGCGTTCCCAGCGTGCGCTCCAGAGCACGCTGCGGGGAAGCCCTGTGTTGGCCGTGTCCCTTGGACACAGCCAATCACAGATCGCGGGGAAAGGGCCAATCAGAGTGGCCGTTTGCGATGCGATCTGTGTGGGCGAATGAGAGATGATCTCACAGATCATCTCTCATTGCCGTTTTTACACAGAGACAGCGTCCTGTCTCTGGAGAGGAGACCAATCTGTGTTCCTTGTACATAGGGACACAGATCGGTCACCCCCCCAGTCACCCCCCTCCCCCCACAGTTAGAACACACCTAGGATACATTTAACCCTTTACTCACCCCCTAGTGTTAACCCCTTGAATGCCAGTCACATTTATACAGTAATTAGTGCATATTTATAGCACTGATCGCAGTATAGATGTGAATAGTGCCAAAAATGTGTCAAAAGTGTCCGATGTGTCCGCCATAACGTCGCAGTACCAATAAAAAATCGCAGATCGCCGTTCTGTTTGGCAGCCACATCGCACGACCGCGCAATTGTCAGTTAAAGTGACGCAGTGCCGGAAGCTGAAATTTCACCTGGGCAGGAGGGTGGTATATGTGCCCATTAAGCAAGTGGTTAAAGTGGCCACTCAAAGTAACAGCTCTAACTGAAATCCCACCCCATGCTAGTGATACTTTACTTTTCCATGTTCCCATTGCCTCATTCACCCACTAGAGTTGAGTGAAATACTAGGTACTTCTGAGTATGGTAGACCACTGTTTCTAAACTCCAGTTCTCAAGGCGCCTCAACAGGTCATGTTTTATAAAAAAACAAGTGGATAAATTACAGCGCTCACGATGGTGCAACGTAGTCAAATAAAAAAGTGAAATTAAGTGGATAAAAATAAATAAAATGTCCCTATAATAGTGAATGATGTGTTCCAATTAATCTGCAATTGTGCTCCAAAATTCGTCACACCCCCTCATGTGTCCCCACTCACCCAATGGAATAGACCTCTGGCTTTTCAGTCTAGGGGTCGTTCAGGCTTAAATTGTTGGCCAGGGGTGGCAAATTCACACTAGGATCTAGTGAAGATCTCCCACAACCATATCAATATGTACATAGTATTACCAAAAATGAAATTAAAGAAAGGGACCGATAGTGAAGTTACAGCTTGGCAAAAAAACTTTATTGCACAAACTTAAATGGGCACAGAATACAAGATAAAATCATGCATGGATTAGCAAGTAAATGCAATAAAAAGCGCCCATCTGGCGTGTGTTCCACCGACAACCAGAAGTGACTTGGTTTGGAGTCGAAACCGGAAATTGCGTAATTTTACTATTATATGGACGTTTTATTCATTATTATCCATTAATTAAATTTCACTTATATATTTGATCATTTTGCACCATTTTGAGCGCTGTAATTTATCTACTTTGTCAAGTGAATATCACCTTGTGTAAAGGAGCTGCAGTTATCATCACAAATTCTAGCACGAGTATATATTTGTTTTTCACAGGTCATGTTTTCAGGCTTTCCATTATTTTGCACAGGTGATTTGATCAGTCTCGCTGTTTTAGTAATCAGCTGTTTCATCTGAGGGAAATCCTGAAAACATGACCTGTTGGGGCACTTTGAGGACTGGTGTTGAGAAACACTGTGGTAGACAATGTGACTGGACGAGGGGGACTGTCACATGGGTATGGGAGGAGGGTACTTGGCCCTTTTTAACCCAAGAGTAATAAGGCTTGGAACTTCCACAGGGCTTTTAACTTGCCTCTGACAGGTAAATGTTGTGCAGGGTGAAGAAGGGGGTCACATGTCAATAGCATGCTAGGGAGGGGGCAATTTAGTAAACCTGTTACTTTTGACCTTAATGGGCAGGTTGTGATGACTTTAATAAAAAAGCAACGTTGTGGAGCTACACAGGACCCCCTCATCAGGCATGTGACATGAAGGGGTCCTGCATAGCTCCGAAATGTTGCAATCTGCTGTAACGATGTGATTGCTAAATAAAGCTTTGGACTCGCACTGGAGATCATTGGTGTGCTAGTGACATTCTCTTGCTCCAATTAGTCACGGTTCCAGTCGATGGCCGCTTCAGCACCCACTTGTATGCACAGCCAATTCTACATGAATGTGTGTGTTTGGAATAGTGCGTTGGACCCTTGGAATTGGTGTCTGATGCCTGTTCCCACTTTTTGAACACTTGTAGGAAAACTTGTTATCTTGCAGCTTTGTGTGGCCCTCCAAGTCCACCATTGCTTTATCTGCCTGTAAATGTAATTTACTCTAGGTATGCCATACGGAATTGTTAGATTTACTGATTGGGATGTGTCGGTGGAGCAGCTTCTGTGGACAAACAGATACAAAAATCACAGCAGTCATCAATTTTGTGGAACTATTCTATTCTACTATTCGATTTTGATTATCAGAATAAGGATTAATTTGGGTGGGGTTTAGGTAGACTGATGCAGATGGTATAGAAAATAAACAGCCACGAATATATTACAATCAAAGATTTAGATAAAGATAACCGAGTATGGTAACCATTTTCTATCTGAAATGCTTTGGTCATTTTTGCAATGCTGCCATGCAATTTCTTAGATGTGTGCAGTCTACAGTTTTTTGACAGCTTCATCCTGTTGCATCAAGATGGAACATGGTTTACATGTGATCCTGTCGGCTTCATCTTGGCTGCCATGTAGAGAAGTCATCGGACCTAATGACTGCGACCAAATGGCTCCCCACGCCATCATGGATTCTGTATCTTTAACAATTGACCTATAAGACATGAGGGTTGAATGGTATCCTTTTTCGCCAAACATCAATACAACTGGATGTAGAATATAGGGGTGAACGGTGACTCGTGGACCTTATTTCTCTTCTTGCATTGTTAATGAGTCCTGGTTATATCATATAACTGAGAACCTTTGCACACAAATTAGAATCATAAAATACCTGCGCACATCTTTTTAAAAGGATTTTCATCTGTAAGCGAACACCATTCTTAAGCATATTGTTCCCATATATTCATAAAGCAAGACTGACTTTTCACAGATAAAAGGAAAAAATAAATTCTATTTTGATGAAACAATTGTTTGTACTCAGGAGATTTGTGTTGTCTCCAATGAGACAATAAGCATTAGGGTATCTGTCAGGGAGTGCATGAAACAATGCTATAGTGTCGCTGACAATTTCCTCTTCTGTTATATCAGTGTTTGTCCTTGCTAGCCTGTGGATCTCTCCACAAATTACTCATATATTAAAAACAATGGATAAAGCAGCTTAAAGATATTAATAGATTTAGTGTCTGCCATTATAATGCTGCCAGCTTTCATAAATAAGCCAGAGGAACATGTTTAAAACGTCTGATGTATTTTGTTAAGATAAATCCAGTTTAGATAAACATTGCCTGCAATCTTCCATTTTAATAAGCAATGTGAACTTGGGACTTTTTTCTGTTTATATAAATGTTCGTTGTCTGGATGTTCGAATTAAACTGCATTGTGTGCACTGCTACTTAATTGTCCACATTGTGGAGAACCAGGACTTTGCCTGAGGCTGGCCAAAAAGTCCAATAAAAACTAAGGCTATTCACAAATTCTAGCACTGCCATGTCTGATGTCCCAACAACACACAATGAATGCTCCTGGTAGTTGGATATAGCGCAGGGATAAGCCCAACTCCAGCTATTCTCTTGTCCACACACCTCTCTCAGCAGCTTCATTTGAATAAATGCTAGTATGCACATCTTAAAGTGTTACTAAACCCACAACAGTGAAATCCGTTTGAGCTAAACTAGGCAGGTCACATGGCATGACATCACACATCTGGGTATGTGTATAGGTCCTAAATGACAACCTAGTCCCTCCTTCCTCCTCCATGCCCAGTAATTTTAAAGAATACAGTGGGTGGGATGGCGCATCTTGATTGATGGCTGATCCACCTCCCATTAAAGCATGAGGTTACTGGCAGCCCCAGGTATTTTCTGCTCTCCGCCTACCCAGCGATTGGTTTTAGTGATCACAGCTGGATGCACTTTGTGTGCGTCCAACAGCGATCACCTCAGGTAATTGCTGGCTGTGTAGAAAGACACAAATAGCTGTGGCTGCCAGTAAGCTGTCATTATAGTGAACAGGGCCAGCAGCCGCACCTACCCACTGAAGGCTGCAACAGGAGCTGCTGCTACAATTCGCACCAGCCTTAATCACTGCTGTGAATGTAGCCTAGGTTTTTATCATTGGCACCTAACCTGAAACACGTGATTTTATACGCAGCTCAAAAAAATTAAAGGAACATATCAGATCCCAATGGGCAAAAATCTCATGCTAGATATCTATACTGATATGGACTGGGTAATGTGTTAGGAATAAAAGGATGGCGCATCATTTAAAGGAAATTTAAATTATCCACCTACAGAGGGCTGAATTCAAAAAGAGCAAGCTAGTCCATTTTGCTGAAATTTCATTGCAACAACTCAAAATGCTCCTCAGTAGTTTGTATGGCCCCCATGTGCTTGTATGCATGCCTGACAACATCAGGGCATGCTCCTAATGAGACGACGGATGGTATCCTTGAGTTTTTCCTCCCAGATCTGGACCAGAGCATCACTGAGCTCCTGAACAGACTCAGGTGCAACCTGGCGGCACCGGATGGACCGAAACATAATGTTTCAGAGGCGTTATTTTGGATTTAGGTCAGGTGAGTGTGGGGGCCATTCAATGGTATCAATTTCTTAATCCTCCAGAAACTGGCTGCATGCTCTCGCCCCATGAGGCCGGGCATTGTCGTGCACCAGGAGGAACCCAGGACCCACTGCACCAGCGTAGGGTCTGACAATGGGTCCAAGGATTTCATCCATAAATGTAGAGGTCTGTGCATCCCTCCACCTAGACCATCACTGACCCACCACCAAACCGGTCATGCTGAACGATGTTACAGGCAGCATAAAGTTCTCTGCGGCTTCTCCAGACCCTTTCACGTCTGTCACATATGCTCAGGGTGAACCTGGTCTCAGCTGTGAAAAGCATGGGGCACCAGTGGCGGACCTGACAATTCTGGTGTTCAATGGAAAATGACAATCGAGCTCCAGTGTCCGGAAGTGAGCACACTAGAGGATGTTGGGCCCTCAGGCCACCCCCATGAAGTCTGTTTCTGATTGTTTGGTCAGAGACCTTCACACCAGTGGCCGGCTGGAGGTCATTTTGTAGGGCTCTGGCAGTGCTCATCCTGTTCCCCCTTGCACAAAAGAAGCAGATAATGGTCCTGCTGATGGGTTAAGGAACTTCTACGGCTCCGTCAAGCTCTACTAGAGTAACTGCCTGTCTCCTGGAATCTCCTCCATGGTCTTGAGACTGTGCTGGGGGACACGACAAACCTTCTGGCAATGACAGATATTGATGTGCCATCCTGGGGGAGTTGGACTGCCTGCGCAACCTTTATAGGGTCGAAGTATCGCCTCGTGCTACCAGTAGTGACACTGACCCTAGCCAAATGTAGCCAAAACTAGTGAAAAGCAATCAGAAAAGATGAGTAGGGGGAAAACAAATGTCAGACACCACCACCTGAAAAAACATTCCTGTTTTGGAGGTCGTCCCGTTGCCCATCTAGTGCACCTGTTGTTAATTTCAATTGACAGCAAAGCAGCTGAAACTGATTAACAACCCCCTCTGTATACACCCCTCTCCCTCTGCTACTTAACTGACCAGATCAATATCCCAGGAGTTCTGATTCAAAAGTGTTCCTTTTTTTGAGCAGTGTATTAATATATTTGAAATGTTGGTAAATGTAGGGGTCCGCTTACTGTTTCCATGTGTCAAATCTTCATTTTTTTTTTTTTTTTTTTTTAGATTGTCATATCCAATTTTTTGTCATAGTTTGCATAAATCACCTTTTATCTGTAGGTTCTATTTGAATGATCTCATGTCTGCCTAATCGGACATGTTAAAGTCAGCAATTTCCATGAGATGTACTTGCTTTCATATGACTATTTTTTCCATCGTTCTCAGGGGGGGAAATGCTGCTTGTCTACAACCATTTATACTTTTGTTTAACTGCAATTTTTTTTTTCTTGCATCCAAAAACAAAAAGCATTCCTTGGTAAAAAATTGTCTACTTATTTGTACTGAATGTATATGTTTGTGCCTGGGGTTGCCTTTCCCACAATTGTCTCAAATTTAAACAAAAGGTCTCTTTCCCTCGTTACTTTCTTTCTATGGTTCTTTTGGGTCTTGAGCATGGGATACACCCTTGGCAGTCTCCCATAAATAACTCTGGCTCCAAAGTTTACATTTTTTTTATGAGCGCTGTGTATTATTGCTAGATATTTGGCTATGTGTATCTGTATGCTTCTAAGGGCAGAAGAGGTTTTGTTGGTGCAAAAATATTTCTTGTGAGACCAGACATTGCACACTTATGAGCTAGAATATATTCTAAATTACACCAAGCAACAACCAATTTACTTTTTTAGATTAGATCATATACCATGCAGGCCTATGGCCAGGGGCATTGCTAGGTCTACAAAAGATCTGGGGCTAGAGCCCATAGCAGCAAAGTAAAGACACACGCGCGCGCACATTATTTATATTATGAGAGAGAGAGAGAGGGGGGATCTTGACATGGTGCAGGAGAAGATGGTCAGAGGCTGCAAACATGGATCAGGAGAGAAATAACAGGAGGCAGTCAGAGGCTGCAAAGGGGTCTTACCAGGCTGTTATGAGAGTCGCTCGCCACTGCCAAGACCTCACAGAGGTGACACTGCTGCATGTTTTTTTTGAGCAGCGGTAGCACGTGTGGAATGAACCTGTTGGCCCAGGCCGCAGACATATCTTTTACAGGTGCCGCTGCACTCAAAGTGACCTTGCCCGCCTATCAGGAATCTTCCTGGTAGGCCAGTCTGTAGCATCCTTCCTTCCAGAGATCAAAGTGTAATAAATCCTGTGTGTGTGCGGTCAGTGATGGCTATGTGGCTCCTTACCTTGTCTGTCTTCCCCGATGCCTCTCTGTAGTCATGCGGCGTTCTCATTATTTGTATGCTGGTCTACACACAGTGTAGTCCTTCCCCTGACTGGGAGGACAGGGGGCGGCTCGGGCTGCTGTAGCTGACAGCCGGGATATCGTGCGGCACTTGCGGGTGTCAGGGAGCCACAGCCAAAACGGAAAGCAAAAAAATATGCGTTCAGGACGGATGTTCAGAATAATCTGAAACGCAAAATGTCTAACAGCTTGTAAACGCAGTAACTCACGCTTAGCTGCCTTTCGTTAACAGGTGTTTTTTAATGGAGCTACAGTGTGTTTTTTTTTTTTTTTTAATCGTCAATGTATGTAAACATGGCAAAACGGCCGTTTTTAAACTCCGGTTACTATCTGTTAAGTTAAATCGTTCAGGAGAGGTTTCAAAATGTCCCGTGTACTTTAAGCCTAAAGCCTCGTACACAGGGTTCAACAGTTGGCCAACCAAGCGTCTGATTTTTATCAAAAGGGCGTGTGCCAGGATCTTGTCTTGCATACTTACGGTACACAATTGTCATGCACCAAACACAAACATAATGACGTACTATGAGGAATTTCAGAACTTGAGCGCCACCCTTTGGGCCCCTTCCGCTAATTTCGTATTTAAGCATTGATTCCGAACATGCGTGTTTGTACTTTCGACTTTTGTTTGCCTGATTTGTGTACTGACCATATGAAAATCAGATGACAAACCGTTCACCGAAAATTTACTTGAATGTCATCTAACATTTGTTGGAGGAAAGTTGGACAATTGTCAAAAGCAGCGTACCAACGGTAAGATTTTTGGACAACAGTCTGTCAACAGACAATCCCCTGCCAACAATCGCATGTATCCAACAACCTCTTCCTTATTACCTTTATTAATCTCGTCCTGTTGTATTGTAATTGTACTGTCTGCCCTACTGTTGTAAAGCGCTGTGCAAACTGTCTGCACCATGTTTAATATCACTCCAATGGGAAACCTAAAGTGATCATGGTGCTTTTCATAATTTTTTTTTTATTAACTGTAAAACATTAAAAGGCTGTGTAGTGTTCCATAGCATGAGCATCATGTATAGTGAAAAGATGTGCAACTCCCTTAACAAATCCTTTTGGTCGGTTGTCCCACACAATGTGATGTCACTGCCCAGAAGCTCGTTCTTGCATGTTGGGTCATCCCTGGGCTTTGACAGAAGAACTGATGATGGGACCTGATGATGGGTTATTTCGTCTGCATTTGATCTAACACATAAAACAATCTTGGTTTTACTATGCCAACTGCTTTAAAAAAAAAAATTGAGAGATGATTGGACTGTTATGTTTATGTCCAGATTGGTCAAATCCAGGTGTGTTTGGTTTAAGCTTGTGATTTGATTGGAATCCCCCTAAGCTATTGTAAAGTGTTTCGTTTGGTATTACAGGCTTTCACTGGGGACCCTTGAGCTGTATTTACTGACATCTAGTGGCAGCAATACGAAACGCAATAAATCAAGGTGTACATTTTATTTAAAAGCATTAGCTTTATTGCATAATTGGATTTTTTTTTTCCTTTGCTGAAACCTTTTTATCATCATTTTTAGTAAGTACAATCACAAACAAGAACTGTGCTGACAAGTTGAACTCGCTCAGCTCTTCTCCGCTGTCCTTTCCCATTTTGCCTGTTAGCTGTTTTCGATATGTTCTACCTTATATCTTGTTTTCTGTGGGGCTGTGTCTTCACCACATTGTGAAGTCAGAGGTGCATCGAATGTGGCCAGATATTCTGAGGTAGGCCAGTCATTATGCAGTAGCACCAAATTAACGGTGTTGATCCAGTATGTGCTTCTATTTGAACCTACATACATAATACACATATCTTGGCATTTAAAATGTATTTTTGTGGTAATTTTGTGAAAGTAATTTTATATTTTAGTCCCAATAATATTAGTCTTCAAAAAAGCAAGGCTTTTTACTATTCTCCATCAAACCTTTTCACAGGCCCACCTGCAGATCTCCTGGCATGTGGTAATCTCCCACTGCCAAATTGAATTATATGCCTATAATCATCTTATTTGTTTGTATAAGGGCAGACTCACTGACCCCCTTCGGATGCCCTGTGCATCCTGTGAACAGTAGGCTGCAAGTTGTTGAGCTAAAGGTGCATTTATGTAAAGTGTTTAAGAGCATCTAAGAAAAATCATAAGATGTAGCAGTTAAAGGACAATATGGAATGCTAGAAAGAACACTTGGAACACTAGACAGCTGACCAATCGATTACCCTCTTTTCAATTGCTTTTCAAATAAGCTTGGATATAAAATAAGACTTAATATATATGTCTTATTAAACAGTAATAATACATTAACAGCGTTAGAGAAACCATTCAAATCTTATGAATTTATTAGCTCATAATCTGCTATGTGAAATGCTGATGGATATCAGAATAAGGCCCCTTTCACACGGGGCAGTGGAGGTATATCGCTGCTAAAAATAGTGACGTTATACCGTCTGAATTGCCGCAGGATTTGGGCGCTAGTGGTGCTGTAATGATCCCTGCTAGCGGCCAAAAAAGGGTTAATACCGCCCGCAATGTGCCTCTCACCGCTCCAAAGATGCTGCTTGCAGGAGATTTTTCTCTCTTGCCAGCGCAGCGCATCGCCTCAGTGTGAAAGCCCTCAGGCTTTCTCATTGAGAAGGCTGGGCAGGAGTTTTTCAGGCTTTAGGCGCTATTTTTAGCGTTGTACTGCCTAAAAAACTCAGTGTGAAAGGGGCCTAAGACAAACACCAACTATGTGTGGTCTATGTAGCCCTCTGCGTGGTTATCACATGAGATAACCGTCCCAAAGAAAATCAATCTCTGTGTGCCTTTTGAATGACAGTTCAGACGCTGTACATCGCTGGTGATGTTACAGGTACATTTTCTTATCCCACTAGAGCAGTGGTTCTCATCCTGGGGGTTGAATCCCGATTTGCCAGGGGTCCCCAAATCTTGGGCTGTTCCTGAAGCCCGGTCACCGTGGCCGCCCAGCAGGTCTGTCCCTGAAGCCTGTGGCCGCCCAGCTGGGCTGTTGCTGGAGCCCACTGCCGCCCACTCAGCCTCTTTGCAGCCGCCCATTAAGTTTACAGCATAGAGGTCAGCTGGCTGGTAAGAAATGTGAAGTGGGAGGGGCTGGAGGAGACCCCATCTCCTGATTTCGGGATAGGTGTCACTACTGCGAGACACTACAAAGCTGGAGATGCAGTGAAGCTGGAGCCACAGTGAGTAACATTACCTGTGATTAGAGTTGCCATTAAAAGTCCCCAGTACAGTTCTCAGATCAGCAGATGACCTTGATCAAGAGCACCTAAGTTGGCTGATCAGAACTCCCCCAGACCTGCTACTGATCCAATCTCTCCCAGCACTGCCACTCATGCCAACTTCCCGCCAGCACAGCCACTCATCCCTTTCCCCCCACACACCCCCATTAAGGAGTAAGAGAAAGAATAAAAAATAGAGAATACATTGAATGGAGAGAAAAAGAGGGGGAGGGGCAAAGAAAAAGGGAGAAAAAGAATAAGAGGAAGAACAAGAAAGTCAGCTAGAGAGAAGAGGGGTGGAAAAAAAACAAGAAGCTAATATGGAGAGAGATGATAAAAGGGAAAGAAAGGAGAAGAGAGAGTGGTGCATCCCAAAATGTACCATAAGGGGTTTTAATACTGTACGAGTGGAAGGGATTTGGGGAGCACTAAATGTCTGTGGATTAAGGGCGCAAATTACTTGTCTTGCTTTGGGTGCTGACAACCCACGCTAGGAAAATAATTTTACTGTTAGGGGTCCCCACATCTTTGGACATTTTTCAAGGGTCACGGCACTAGACAGGTTGAGAACCACTGCACTAGAGAGTAGACTAATACATCAGCTGCAATCCCCCTTATGGTATTGTACTCGCCAAACTGCAGACAATGATCAAACTGGTGCTGACGCCCCCCTCCCACTCAACTGTGAACCCCAATTTGCTGCTGTTTCTCCTCCCCTGGATCTCTAAGCTGAGAACAGAGGTGATGTGATCACCTATGATGTTTTTGTGTTTTATTTCTCTTTTAAACTGAATAGGTAATTGATCAATTTATAGAAAAAAGGGGAAGGGGGTATTTGTTTATGTATTCACATGTGTTTTTTTTTTCTCTTTTAAACTGAATAGGTAATTTATAAGGTGAGGCTTCACATATACTTTTAGATACAGTCAGTGTATGCCCTGGTTATCTCACAAAGAGGACCAAGGTCATCAAAATTTCCACATTGCCTACCTTCTACCGTAATTATTTCTGGGCTTTTTAAATTTGTTTTAATTGGCAAAATTATTCAGGCTAAACTATTGCCAGGAAATGTTTTGGTTTTCATATCTGCTTCAATGCAAGTATAGTTAAACTGTAGCTAGGTTAAGTATTGTGTGTGTGGTTTTTGGATGCTACCATAGTTGTGGCAGAACAATGCTAGCCGGGAGGGAGGGAGGGAGGGAAAGGAGAGGGGAGTTGAACTGTTGACAGTGCAGCTGTGACATCCACTTTTTTTTCCAAGGCAGAGCTGGCTCAGCGAGCATGTGTGAGGAACTGCCAGCAGTTGGAGACTTTTGGCACAGGCAGAGCGAGGAGGGAAGATGAGGGGGGTGGCAGCGAGTATCAGACAGTCTTGACTAAAGTAGCGAGGAAAGTGTTTCGACTATGGAATGACGCACATTGTGTCCTGGGCTCGAAATGTGGAGGAATTAAAGCCCCTTTTTCCAAGTGTCAACCTCTCCCTGTCACAGGGAGCAAGCAGCACAGCAGAAAGCAACGTGTTAATCAGGGGCTGCCATTGTGTTTGTCTCTCGGCTTGTTTCCGAAGCTGCGGAAAGTTGAAGTGGCTTTTTCAAGCAATAGCAGCAAGAAGACACTGGCATATTTTTTTTGCCTGCGTTGTTTTGTAAGTTCGGAATTTGAAGGCGGACGGCTACAGCACTTTGAGATTTGTTCTTTTGCACTTTTTTTTTTTTTTTCTCGTTCTCTGTAAATGTTGTTAAATAGCTGATGGTTCGCTCCAGACAGCCTGAGGATATGAGCCTGCATTTTTTGTTATCTCTTTCCACAACACAACCAGTTTCCTGCCACAGAGCCTCTAGCTCTCCGCTGATGGCAGCCGATAATTGGTAGCTGCAGTCTGCTGTCTGAGCCACGGTAGTTTTGTGCCTTGCACCTGGGACCTGCTGATAGAAAGCGGAAGACGGGGCGAAAAGCTTTGCTGGAAGACACTACTTTCACTTTACAATTCCTCCAGCGAGACTGCTTTTCCAAGTAACGCGGGATGCTCGAAGAATAGGATCTTTTGCATACATGTCACTATCCATAGGACCTGAGTATGTCCAGTGATCATTTCAACACAACACTGGATGATGCTGGAATTAAAGACCTGTTTTTGGTAAAAGGTAATTACATTTTTTCTTTCTTAACCTATGAATTGGATCTGTTCATAGATTACTGCTTTCTGTAATTGTGTATACCAGCAAGTCTTGCATGCTGCTTGCTATACTGTATGTATTTGAGTGGCTGTATTGACACATTGGGGGGGAGATTTACTAAAAATCTGGTGCAGTTGTGCGTAGTAACCAATCGGCTTCTTACCTCAGCTTCTTCAATTGACCCACCAACCACCTCCTTCCTGACTTATCCTAGTTGTACTTCTGAATCATTTCTGTGATTTAAACGGGTAAGGATACCTGGTGGCTTTTTTTGAAAACTCTTGGGCCCCTTTCACACGGGCACCTCCACTAAGCAAAATCCACTTGCTCTCCGCTGAGCAGGCGGATGACGGGTCCATGTTCACTCCGCTGGGCGGACATGGACACAGTCCTCCTTTCGTCTATGGTGCAATCGGAAGGAAACTGACAGGCAGTACCCTGGACGGATGGGCAATAGGACCACCATTCATCTGTTTTTGGCGGTGGGTGTCCACTGACCTCTGCTCCTCCATAGAAGAGACTGGAGGGTCCGATCAGGTTTGCCTGAAAAACTGACAGACCTGTGTGAAAAGGACCTTAATGAAATCTTGTGCGGGCACAAATAAAATGTGTATTCAAGGCTGGACAAGGGGTGGGCAGGAGGGGGAAGCTGTCCTGGGTGCAGTGGTTTACTGTGGGGATGGAGGCGCCTTCCTTCTGTTATGACAGTGATTTTTGACAAGCAAATGATTACTGGACATAGGTTCCCCTTGCACATCATGGGGGGGGGGGGGGGGGGGTGCAGTTTGGCATCTTTACCCTGGACACTGGGTGAACTTGTCTCGGCGCTGCCTGATCTTGTATTTACTTGGGGGATTCCGATGTATAACAGAAGCTGTATTTTTTGCAAAAATACTTTAAATACGGATCGTAATCACCTTGTCCACATATGTGGGTATGTATGCCACAAATGATCTTTCTTTTAAACTGTGCTATTTTGTAACGCTGATTGCTGAAACAAATAAAATCAAAAAACAAACAAGGAAATATACTTTGAAGATAGACTTTAAACTAGTCGTGGAAGTTGCTCTTGTACAACAGAGCTGCAGTGTTTCACAATTCAACCACACGCCAAGTGTCACAAGTTATTTAGTGTGCAGTACAACTACAACGGTGGATTGCTTGAATCGTCATTGACTTTAAGGCATATAGAGCATCAAGTTATAGTGTACACTCGGAGGGCTGGCCTGCTATCATTCAAACTAATGCTTAGAGTGCATTTGAGGTGACAGGAGCTGGAAGAAAGAGTATGGAAAATGAAAACCAAGTCTAAAATGTAAAATAAAGTTTGCCAGGACTGACTAAACTTTGTTGCCAAACGGATGTTTACAATGTATTTTCCTATAAAATCTCTGTAGCTTACCCACATCTTATTTGTATGCCATGGTAAAACATTCAAAGTGTTCTAAAGCAGTTTATATGTTAACAGCGGAGGATTCAGGGTTCTAAGTTGTGCTTGGACAGCTTACTAATGGAGTGAATGACATCATCAGCGAGGAACTTTGGGCTGGTTGTTGTGCATTTCTTGCTCAAGTTCATATTATGGGTGAGGTTTAGGCGGAAACTTACCACAAATTTTCCAGACTTCAGACTGTTGGAACGCTTTGATGTTCAATTGCTAATTCAGAGAACGGACGTGCCTGCCTCTTCAGAGAATCCTCCCCCGTGCCTTGGTAAATTTAGATGGAGCGGTAGCTCTTGGCACCTTCATATCTGCCATTCTGTCCCTGTGAACTCTGCATTCTAGGAAAGTCTGAGTGCATTGCACTTTGTGTGTCTGCCCACAGTCTGATGATAGCACTAGTGAAGCATATCCCTTTTTTTTTTGTTCTTGTAAGTCTAGGAGACCAATGTATTTCACTTTAACACCTTAAAGTTTGTTTCTTTTTCGATATGTAATTTCAGCAAGTCAGATTTTTAATGGGGAAGTACGTACATTTGTATGAGGTTTTGTTAGGTGAGAATCTAGTAAAAAGTAGGTCATCAAGCATTGCCACACACAGACTTAGAGAAGTGCTAGTAAACTACTTGGTGCCGGAGTTGGGACAAAATGTTTCAAGGTATTTCATAGCTGCTGGTTGTTTGAATGACTTATTGGTTGTCTTATATCTATGAGGAACTTTGCTGGCAAGGATCCTATACCTGATGTTTGTGGTCCAATCCCTGCTTTGGATTAACTTTCGTTATCAAGAGTGCAGCAGAAGTGACCTTCCCCCTGCACCAGCAGGAGTGCTAGGGCTGGGTAGCTGCTGTAGATACTTTGACGGGGGAGAGCTTTCGACTGGAGCCCCAGGGAGGGGTGAGACTCCACTATGAGTCAGTGGCAGAAACATCTTCCTGTTGTGGTAGAAGATATAAGAAGCTATATGGTGATGCTGCCAGTAATTGCCTGTGGCCAATATGGTGCTTAAAATTCAAGAATGTGCCAAGGGTTTTCCACAAGCTAGGTTCCAATACAACCATGGTAGAATTACTGTTGGCTACGGAATTAGACTGTTAGGCAGTCTTGACTCAGACTGTTCATATGTTCCATAGATAACATCGTTTGTATTGGACAAGACTTGTTCTTTCCATGATGTAAGGTTCTTTTTTTTTTCTTTTCTTTTTTTTGTTACAATTAAAAGTTCTAAATAAACTTGATCTTGGGTAAAGAACCTTAAACTGCGGAATGCTCGGAGCTGTTTTAAGAGCTATGGCCAAATCTTCGCACCCAAATGAATGTTATAATTCCCTGTTTTATTAATGTTGGACTAAGATCCCTATTTTGTATTTGAAATTGGAACTGTATGTTTAAGCCAAGCGTTTAATAATCAAAGTCTGTGTCTCTGGCTTTATGAAAGGTTCTTTTAAAGGTTTTGTACATTAGTTCATAGTCTGCATTGTCTGTATAGATGTATTGGTCTTATAAATATGACTGTGTTACCTGGGGACAGATCACTTCTGTGTATTCTATTTGTCTAGGAAACGGAGGTGGCAATTATGAAGTTTCATGTGTTACTAAGAAGACAGAAATGTAATGTTATGATTCGTAATGGAAACCTATTTTGCATAAAGGCCCTTTTCTGTTAAGGGAATTTCCAATTGCTTGTAACATGGTTTCAGATGGTTTAAATGAACCAGCTGCTGATATTGTAGCAGCGAACATTTACAGTGACCTTTGTTACACATATTCCACTAGAGGGGCTCTCAATAGCTTCTTGTCTGCAGTCTCACATGGGTCAGATCTATTCAACTAAATAACTGTATCTGTCTCTGTTCTCTTCTAGAGTATAATTTAAAGAGGGCTTCCACTTGACTTCTTCCAAGTGCCCCACTAGGAAGGTAGAGGTAAATAGCCCCAATGGGAACATAGCAATAATTGCCTCCAACTCTTCTATTCTTTAACCAAAATCCTAGTCGTATAAATAAATTGCCTGAAGTTGCGGCTTTATATAGAAAAAGTTAATGCTTCCGATCCCAAAGAGTGTATTGGCTAGTTATGTTAAATCCATACAAGTATTCTACATTTTTAGGATCACTGTTGTCGGAAATGAGACTTCCCTGCTCAAACATATTGGGTAGGGAAAACCTGGGTACTTCATGGCATTGAACTCCCTGCTTGCTTTCGTCACGTATATTCTTTTGAGCGGTTTTCACTTCTCCCTTGTGGACCCCTGTTTGTAAAAATTCTTGCAATGTACATTGATTCCTATGAGTTTTTTCCCCCTTGAAAAACTTTGAAGTGGATTCCTAATGCCGCGTACACACGGTCGTTTTTTGCGATGAAAAAAAAACGACGTTTTTTAAAACGTCATTTAAATTGATCGTGTGTGGGCAAAACGTCGTTTTTTGTCTTAAAAAAAACGACCAAAAAAAAATTCCAACATGCTTGAATTTTTTGTGTCGTTTTTCAAAACGTCGTTTTTTGTTTCACAAAAAGTCACCGTGTGTAGCAAAAACGTTGTTTAAAACAACGTTTTTCAACCCGCGCATGCCCAGAAGCTTCAGCGAGCTTCAATGGAAAAGAGTGGTAAACGTAACCTCGCTTTTTGTGAAAAAAACGATGGTGTGTAGGCAACATCGTCTTTGAAAAGTGACGTTTCAAAAACGTCGTTTTTTACTTTACAGAAAACTTTGTTTTTTTTTCATCACAAAAAATGATCGTGTGTACGCGGCATAACACTTGTTGCTGTGAAGAAATTGATGATTGTTTCACCAGATTGCATACTCGCTCTGAATGAGCGATTGATTCTTAATTATTTAGCTAATGCCCTTTGTGTTCTAATGAGGAAAGCTGCAGTGTCTGCATCCCTTTTTGAAGTGAGTAACCTTTTGGGGGGTTTATCAGCCATGACTGTCTGTTTTTACAGCATTGTTCATGTTTACGTAATGAAAAAATAATTTTTTTGGATGTCATCCTGAGCGCCGGCCATCCCTTTTCCAACCTTTCAGGGAGTATCTCACCAAATCATACATTTCTATTGCAGGGGTGGCAAAAATTTGACTTTGAACTTTTGTGTAGACTTTTGGAAAAGTCAGCGAGCCAATCACACAAACAGAAAAATAAATTTTTATTGCATTGAATTTTACAAAAAAATAGTGCTGCAGCATGAAAAGGAAAGTAATTTTTAAGAACATCAATTTACATCTTGTGTTGCATTTATATAGGCTATATTTAGTTTTTAAATTTAATAAGTTACCTTTTTAAAGTGGGCTCAGATGTGGGTGTCATGGTCAAGTGGTCACCCCACACAAAATTAGGAAAATGTGCAAAGAATTTGTTTTTTAATAATTTAGAAAAGTTGTATTCATAGCAAAAATACAATTCAGTGCAGCGTCATTTGTGTATAAACAGTGCATCGTATGATCATATACAGGGAACAAAGTAGTTAAAGCGGAACTTCAGTAATTTTTTTTCATCTTTTAAATCTTCTGCCCTTGTTGTTTGAACTTAGGATAGTAAAACATTATTTTTTCTGCCAGTAAATACCTTGTACAGTCCACTTCCCTTTTTTTTGTCTAGTTATTAGCCTATGCTTATGATGATATGCACAGCTCTCTCTCTCACTCTTGTAAGAGTTTGTAGGAAGGGAGGGGGGAATGAGCCATCAGAGGGTCAATGAAAGCTGCAGAGCTGGAGGTGTGCTTCTGTGTGTCTCTCTAAATCCAGGAAGTGAACATGCAGCAGCTTCAGCTGCCCACAGTTAAAATTATTGCAGCCAGACTCATTGGAGGGAGATTTCTGCAGCATATTTGGCAAGTACAGAATCTCGGTGGGTGTGTGTGTGTGTATGTATATATAATATGCAAATTGTTGGGAGGGAAGCTTCAGAATGGAAAAAAAATGTTTATTAAAAATTATGTGAGCAGACTGCAGTTCCTCTGTAAGGTGGTTATAAACCCTCTCCTATACCCATTGAAGTGAATAGCCTCTTTCCCTTTCTACACTCTTTGGAAAGTGCAGAAGGTGTTGGAAATCTATCTTCCTTATTCAGCAGTGGGTGTTGTCTGGGCTCATACACTGAGAGATGATTGGAGGAAAGGCACCCCCTACTGCTGTGGAATGAAGGGACATGCAGAGCTGCAGTGTGCATAGGCAAGCTCTCTGCTAATTTACCTCTAAGCTCCCTCCCCGTCACAAATTTCTAGCTGCTGTTATCTCGCACATCGGAGAGCTTGTCAGAAGTGAAAGAGAAACGGAGCAGCAGAAAGAAATGGCACTTAGAGCTTTGGGGAGAAATTGGTGAACTCTACAGATATGTGCTTAGATCAAGTTTCATAAATAGTGTTTTACAACCACTTTAAGATCTGTCAAGGATAGCGTATGAAATTTACAGATTCTGTGAATGTGGGGGATGTATTGCTAATCCCGTGGGCTGGAAACATATGCTGGATCATTTTGAAGTTTTGACATGAGTTTGTGTTTCACGTTATTCCTGACTGTCTAAATTTTCTGAATGGAGTTACATCATTTGTAAATACTGTCCAGACTATGATTTTACCATTTGGGGAAAACGTACAGAAAACAAACACATGGGTAACCGTATAGCGTGTTTATTACAGAATGTCATGCTGCTATTGGAGTTTTTTTTTTTTAATGCAGATGGAATAGCTGTGCCACTTCGCAGCAGCCTCTTCCAAAACAATGTACACTGTTACCCAGCTGTCAGTCATGAATCATGCTTGTGTGGTCTCCTGAGGATACAGCATTTCTGGTATACTATGTCTGCAAGAGATGCGATGACAGAAATGTATTAAGATCACACATCTATTAATTGATGGCCACTCACCATGAGTGTAATGTTTTCACAGGATAATCACACATCTCAAAATGAGCTGTAACAGTTTTTCTATTACAGTATTGGCACTCTAGTTTTGGGTGGTTCTCTGACACCATTGTATTAAATAGAAAAGCTCAGTGTTCACCCCATGCTGAGCTCTATCCCAGCTCAGCAATGAAATGAATGAGGATCAGTGTCCCTGCCACACATGCATGGAGCAGAGTACACCACTCTCGGGGGTGCTGCATGTATTCTCCTGTGTAACTTTTTCATTCAGGATACGGGGTGGCTCCTATTTACATGCCCCCCCCCCCCCCCCCCCCAACTTTCAGAGATGAGTTAAGGACATTGTTCAGCACAAAGTATGGAGGCAGGCCACACAGGATTATTATGCCAGAAAAGATTGGTTAAAACTTTGGATGGTTCAAGTTAACAGATGAAAAAAATAGAGATGGAGGCATTTAATAAAATAGAACACTTTATCAAAAGTATTCCTAAACTTACATTGTCTTTTTCTGTATAAAGATGATGGCACTGTAAAAAATTGTATATAAAAAAAATATCTAAGTACCAAACCGATATACAGCTGTCACATGACCTGGCTCTTTTTTTCATAATTATTTAAGTGTAGGTTGACCTTTACAGAGAAATCTGTAAGGTGAACTTACACAGGACCCCCTCCTGTGGATTTCCCTCCAGAAATCTTCTGTTTAATATGACCGACCTTAATGGTGTCGTTAGCCCAGTTAATACTTCCTCTCCTTTTCATAGGTTGCAAAATCTATGACCAGAGCGATTACTTTAGTAGCCAGTGCTTATTATCATTTGCTATTATGAGAATCTACATAAATCAATACCCACATGATTCACACAGGTGATGCTTAAGGCTGCATTCACACCTAGGCGTTTTTACGCCCGACGCTATTGCAGCCTGAAATACGCTGGAGGGGTAATTTAACATTGTCGGCTATGGAGATTGTTCACATCTCCACGCCGTACGCCTGAAGCTCAAAACAAGTCCCGGACCCTTTTTTTCCGGCGGCTTCGGCGTTCGGCATAGCTGACAATGTTAAAATCACCCCTCCAGCGAAAACCAGGCTAAAAAACAACGCGTTTTGTCGTGGCAAATCGCGGGACAAAACGCTGCGCTATAGTGTGAATGCAGCCTTGAGCATTTTACCCCAACACTTCCTATTCCTATAATGTTGTTCTATTTGTATTGCCTTCTTGTGTGAAAATCCTGGTGATCTTGCTAGTCTCTCTACTTCCCTATTCAAAACTGACTAAACTAAGCAGGGGAGCAAATCGTGGTCAGTTCTCTAGCTGTGCTGGAAACTCTGCCTACCCTCCTTAAATGATCAGACTTGTCCTGATATGCCCCCCGCTGCACAGCTATTCACTGGCAAGCGCAGTGTGCTGCTGCTTCTCCTCCTCCCCAGCTCTTATGCAGCTGAGAACAGAGGGAATGTGATCATTTAAAAAAAAAGGAAAACCATTTTTTTTTTTATCTATACACAAATATTTTGACTTTCATTTCTATTTTAAACTGAATGGATTGTTTTACAAGGTGGTCGTTTAAAAATCACTTTAAATTGGCCAAATGCCGCTATCTGCTACGTAAAGTTCAGTGCAGTGTCCTATCTCCCAGGTATTGGCTGAAGACTTTACCTTCATAGATTACTGGCCCTGTCTCTGCTGGTAATCTAGCTGGACATTGTATAAAGGGGTTTATTTCAGAGAATACAGAATATGAAGCTTGTTATGTCCTGGTTTCCTTCTTTCAAAGGTTAATTCATTTGTCCTCATCTAGACTGGGTGACCTGCTTTGCTCTCTTGTTTGCTATAATTTCCTAATCGGATCTGGCAGTATATTGTAGTATTTCTTCATAGCGAGTCTCTTTCTAGTCAAGTAGTGCTCAGAGAAATGTGTATAAACCCAGACTTTGATTGCTCTGTGAAGCAGAAACTTCCTGGTGGTGTTTTTTGGTCGGCTTTTTGTTTGCAGAGCTTTTGCTGGTATTACTCTAGTTTTCTTCTTTCTGCTTGCCATTGATTCAGTCTCTGTCATATGCTTTGGGCCAGTTCATTTGTATTCACTGATGAATTTTCTATTCTGGGTCTAAATATTTCTTCCTGCAGGGTGTGTGCTGGTGAGTCCTAAAGATCCACTTTTCTGATTAGGTGAATAAAAGTTGGTTGTCATTCAGCAGACCTAAAGCAACGATAATGGCAACTAGGTTCAAGTCAAAGTCAGTTGTCTTCCTTTATCATTGATCTAGGCAAAAGGTATTGTGATCCCTTGCCAGCCTGAACCCCAATAAAATATTGGAAGCATTTAGATTATTGGTATTGTGGGTTTATTTTTTTGCTATTGAAGGACTAGTCAGTTCAAATTGCTTGTGATAATTGTGACATTTTCTATACTCAGTGAGCACTGTCTGGGCCCATTCTTACCTGCTAGGTGCAGGGGTAGCGTGCATGCGCGTGTCTGTAAAAAAAAGTGTGTGTGTGTGTATATGTATGTATAATAAATATATATATATATATATATATATATATATATTATATAATACAAGGTGTGTCAAAAGATGAGACTGATTAAATAACTCACTTTTTTATGTATTACAAATCTAATGCTTGTCTCCTTCAATATATTGCCCATTTGCACAAATACATTGCTGCAGTCTTGTTTTCCACTGGTAGAAGGCACAGAGAAAAAATATTTCTGTCAGCTGTTTCAACACATCCTCTGTGTTTTTCTTTACAGCATCAACTGTCCCTTTTTTTAAGCACTGATTTAACTTTTGGGAATTAATTTTTGCGCGCACGACACAGGCCGTCATTCCCATAAGCTGTAGTAAACATTTAAAAATATTCTGTTGGTGTTTTGTGCAATTTTATTTTCTTTAAATTCAAATGGACACGTTCAACTTTCGAACTTAGCATTTTTTCAGCACACTACAGAAAACGCAACCAAACTAAATGGCGCCTTACAATCAACTGAACGATATAGTGTTGCTGCTTGTCATGGAGTTTCAACCCGCATACGGTTATAACTGGTTCTGACTGCTTTAACAAGGTGGGATCACAATTTTGTTATTTAATACACACCTCTGTATAAATACACACACTATATTATCAAAAGTATTGGGACGCCTGCTAAACATGCACATTCAATTTAATGGCTTCCCAGTCTGTAGGGTTCAATATTGAGTCTGCTCACCCTTTGCGGCTAGAACAGCTTCAAATTTTCTGGGAAGGCTGTCCACAAGGTTTAGGAGTGTGTCTGTGGGAATGTTTAACCATTTTTCCAGAAGCACATTTGTGAGGTCAGGCACTGATGTTGGACAAGTAGGCCTGGCTCACAGTCTCTGCTCGAATTCATCCCAAAGGTTTGAGGTCAGGACTTTGTGTAGGCCAATCATTTTTCTCCACACCAAATCTCGCTAATCAATGTCTTTTATGGACCTTTCTTTGTGCACTGGTCCAAATCATTTGGAGTGAAGAGTACTCTTAAAGTGGTTGTAAACCCTAACAGACCACTTATACCTACAGGTAAGCCTAGATTAAGGTGGGGAAGTGACATCACTGCGGCTCCGGCCAGTGAAAGCGCTGGAACCGCAATACCTGGAAGTCACTCATTATGCCTTTTGTCTTACAGGGGGTGTTTTTATTTTTTTTATTTCAAGGAGACTTTACTTCCTCTTTTAGGCCGCGTACACACGACCAAATCTGTCTGCTGGAAACGGTCTGCCAGACCGTCCCAGCAGACAGATTCGATCGTGTGTACGGCGAGCCGACGGATTTGGCCAGCCGACAGATTTGAAATCATGCTTTCAAATCTGTCGGCTGGGAACCCGTCCGCCCGACATGTCTGCTGGTTAGTACGCTAACCAGCAGACATGTCTTCTCGCACACGCGTCGAATGGATTTGACGCATGCGCGGAAGTGATTTTCTTCCTGGTGCGGTGACGTGGCGGCGTCAACGCCACCGCGCCGTCTGCCAGCGGGGATTTTGGTTTGATCGTGTGTGCCCGATCAAACCAATACGTCCCCAGCAGACAGATTTGTTCAAATCTGTCTGCCCGTCCGATTTGAACAAATCTGTCTGCTCGTGTGTATGGAGCCTAAGGCTTCAGCATACCGAGACACTTTGGACTATTTCATGCTCCCAATTTTGTGGGAACAGTTTGGGGATGTTCCAACATGACTGCGCACCAGTGCACAAACAAGGTTCATAAAGACATGGATGAGTGAGTTTAGGATGGAGGAACTTGACTGCTGGGTCACACCAAACACTATGAGAAAAAATACTGATGTGCTTGAGCTTCTCACCCATGCACAAGCAGGAAGCATTTATACACCACAGAGGGATTTATTCAACTAAAGTGAAGATATACTTCATACCTATATTAGGACAAATGTGAAAGTTGTATTAAGATGTTCAAGAAAGAAAAATGTATTCTCCAGGTTAAAAAGTCAGCTCTTATAAGTAATGTGGGAAGCAAAGTCGCCCACAGCAACCAACCAGGAGTCCTTTTTTTTTATTCTGAATAACCTCGACAGCAGGTTGGAGCTTTTTTATTCTGTGTTTTGTGTTTAATTTATCTCCCAAGATTAGCAATTTTAAAGTCAAAACTCCAGGCTCAAATCAAATTGAAATGCATATATGGGAAAGGTACTTTCTGGCACCTCAAATGCATCTCGCAAATGCAGAGCATTTGTGGCCACCAGATTGTATGGTACCGCAGTACCATGTGGTTTGGGGTGGTACGTTCTGAAAAAGTAGTTTTTGCACTACTTTTTCCATGTTCCAGTGAATTTTTCATCCCGTTAAAATGAATGGACTGTCAAATCCACACCATGTGGGATTGCACAGGAACACCTGCGTTCCGGTGTAAATCAGCTCTGTCTTGCTTCCACACACCTATTCCTAAGGCATCCAAATGTTCATGTGCCAAGCTTACCCAGGGGACCAGGCATTTTTCTTCCTTCATTATCTTCTTGAGCATGAGTCCTCTCACCACCCCTGTGAGTTCTCCTGCCTCTGGAGCATTTTGTGAGAGGATCCTTCCACTGGAAGTGTTGCCTCCACTAATAGGAAGTGTCCTCATGCAAATACACAAAAGATAGATGGGGGCCAGCAATGTCCCGTGACCGCTGGCTCGACTAGGTAAAATGGGTATTCGGATAGGTTTATTTTTTGGTCATACCAGCAGTTAGTTAAAGGGATGAGGGGAGCTGCTTTAAAGTGATTGTAAACCCTTACAAACGTCTTTTCACTACAGCTAAGCCTATCCACTATATCGGCATGTGCCGACGACATGGGACAGACGTGACTAGGCATGATGGGAATTGTAGTTCCTGAACAACTGGAGGGCCATAGTTTGAAGACCCATGATCTAAGATAAGCATTTCCTAATGAGCTGGTATGCGATCCATACTGGCTCATTATGCCATTGTCTTGTAGGTTTTTTTGTTTGGGTTTACAACCACTTTAAAGCCTTGTACACATGGTACGAAAATCGGAAGGGGATTGCCGTTTGACAGGCTGTTGTCCTAAATTCTTACCGTTGGTATGCTCCTTTAGTCAATTGTTTTCTAATTTTTGGCCAACAAATGTTGGATGACAGGCTAGTAAATTTTTGGTGACCTGTTGCCTCCACGTCTGATTTTTGGATGGTCAGTACACAAATTGGTCACACAAAAGTCGAAAGTGCAATGCGCGGAATCGAACGACTGGGAAGAGTTTGGTGTTGTAAACTACCATTTGTAATCTGGAATTAACATTCGTGATGCAGCAATTGATGAAATGTCAAAATCCTCATCTTTAATGGGATAATAATGAAGCTGCTTTGCATGTAGTTATGCCAAACGTGTTTTAACCACTTAAGGACCTCCGCACGCACATATACGGCCACAGAATGGCATGGATGGGCACAAGGGCGTAAATTTACGTCCTCGCCCAGTAGCGGGTCGGGGGTCCGATCGGGACCCCCTCCGCGGCGTGCGGAGGTCCCCGTGTCTCCGGGAGCGATCCGGGACGAGCGGGCGGATGTCGGTGTTTGCCCCCCCGCGATCGCTCCCAGCCAATAGCAGCGCTCCCCCCTTTGTGTCACTTCCTCCTCCTGTGTTTGTAATCTCTCATCGCAGCGGTATTTCCAACCGCTGCGATGAGAGGAACACCTCACAGTAAGTGTGCACCAACATTACACTGACACACACACACACATAGGCATACTTAACCCCTTGCGATCTGCCTCCCCACCCCCCCTGTCACAGTGTCACTGAATGCAGTGATCTAATCACTGCATTTAGTGTCAGTGTGACAGGCAGTGTAAAATCAGTTAGTGTTAGGTTCAGGATAGCCCCCCCACCCCCCCTAATAAAGTTTTAACCCCCTGATCACCGCCCTAGTTAATCCTTTCACTCCCTATTGCCAGCGTCACTAAGCGATCTTTTTTCTGATCGCTGTATTAGTGTCGCTGTTCCCGCTAGGTAGCTATTTTTTTTTTTTTATTGCGATTTTTTTTTTTTTACTAAAGACATGTGGCTAAATAAATTTTGGCCTAAATGTTTGACTAAAATTTAGTTTATTTGATTTTTTTTTTAACAAAAAGTAAAAAATATTGATTTTTTTTCAAAAATGTCGCTCTATTTTTGTATATAGCGCAAAAAATAAAAATCGCAGAGTGATCAAATACCACCAAAAGAAAGCTCTATTTGTGGGAAGAAAAGGACGCAAATTTTGTTTGGGAGCCACGTCGCACGACCGCGCAATTGTCTGTTAAAGCGACGCAGTGCCGAATCGCAAAAACACCTTGGGTCATTTACCAGCGTATTGGTCCGGGTCTTAAGTGGTTAAAAGGCATTTCTTTTGTACGATCTGAAAATCGCGCATCGGTGTTCACAAATCTTCTACTAACACAAAATTAGCAAAAGGGACCCAAAGGGTGGTGCTTGAGAAATTAACTTCCTCTTTATACACTCATAGTACATTGCTACATTTGCGTTTGTCAAACGACAATTTGCGTACAATTAGTATGCAATACAAGATCCTGCACAAGCCCTTTTGACAAAAATCAGAAACTCAGTCATCCAACAATCGTACCATGTGTACGAGTCTTAATAAAACTGGTAGTTAGGTTTATTTTGAGATAAAGGATTATTCACTTATTTCTAAATGGATCATGTTGTCTATTATAGGCAAGATTTATAAATCTCTGGTTTTGAATACTTTTGAATAACTTCTGGGGCAGGTGTAAGGTCTCATGTTTTCATGATTTAACAGGCAAGCGGTCATAAAATCTAGTTTATTCCTCAAGCAAGTCCTGTTTACACCTGTGTGATTTGTCACGCTTTGGCTGTTGCTTGACTGTGCACGACGCAAGGAATCCCATTATTGTCTGTGGGACTCATATACAACAAAAAACACATGAAAATGGTAAAATATCTTGGTTTTAACAACATTTATTTAGCTTTTTTTCATTTCTTTAAAAAAAAAAAAAGATTGTGTGATTGCCACATCTTTCTTTTTCAGCTAATAAGCCATTATATTTAATGTGTAAACCCTTTCACTGAAATTCACTGAAGAACAATTGTTAAGCCGCATTAATGCAAATGGAGCACGTCCAATGCCCACACAAACTTCTTACATGTGATGTACTCAGGAATCGGTAGTAAGCTGTGGTCAAGTCAATGAGATGTACTAGCCCTTTGAAATGTTGCCTTTTACACACTGGATGCATCAAGTTTTCCTATTTTAGTAGAACTAAACCCTACTATACTTAACAGTCAAGGAAGCTTTCATTTATTTTTTTCATTCAGCCAGTAGCCTGAACAGAAAACATAAACCTCCCATATGGAGAACCCCCCCCCATCCAGGACTGTGTATTTTGACAGCAAGACTTGGTGCTGTCAGAATAAACAAAGGTTTTCCAACTTGTTCATTTGACAGAAGTTGATCTAGCAAGCAACTTCTGTCAAACACACTGATTGACATTTGGCTAGTTCAGCAGGGTATTTCGATCCATCTGTTGCCAGCGTTAACCCTGGTACACACTAATAGTATTAACTGACGGCTCCGGTCAGAGCCACTGCACTAACGATCTGACATTAGTACATCAGCTGCAGTCTGAGCCGCTGCCAGAACGATCCGGCTATGTAAAGTGATCTCCCATGCTGGGCTGTTGTGTTCTGGCAGGGGGATTGTGGAGGACTGTGTTTACCTGCATAGGGATGCACAGTTGTTCCGTTACTCCCTGTGCAGGTAGTCCCATTGATGCCTATTGAGACGCAGTGGCTGCACAGACATAGCCACTGCTCCCAGTCTGATATGCATGTTGGCACATGCGGATGTGTGTCCCCAAACTTGCGCAGTGTGTGCATGCATATGCTGTATTCCAATTGACTTCAATGGAACTGCCTGGATGGGGATGCAGGGAATACCTATGCATTTCTGTACAGTTAAACCTGGCCTTCCAGGCACTTTGTGTGAATGAGGCCTAACCGTTATAATTCAGACATGCCTTGAATGTAACGATTTAAGGAAGTCATTATATCGGTGGGTTTAGTGCTGCTTTAAGTGCCATAAAGAGGGCATTGAAAGTCAACTTGAAGTTCCTTGCCAATGCTGCTTCTTCATGTTTTGTAGTGGAAAGGTAGAGTGTATCAGTCTCATCCTATCGCAGAAGCAGACATCATTCCTTCATAGCATTGTCAGCTAATTGATGAGCCTTGGGGGGCAGTAAAACTGGCATCTCAGAAGCTCCTTTATAGTCACACTTGGGAGAGTGCTTGGTAAACCAGTGGAACCCGATGGGTGATTATTATTATTATACAGGATTTATATAGCGCCAACAGTTTGCGCAGCGCTTTACATCAGGGAAGACAGTTACATTCACAATACAAATAAATTCAGGAGGGATCAGAGGGCCCTGCTCGTAAGAGCTTATAATCTAGAAGGGAGGGTCAAGTGGAACAAAGGGTAGTTGGCTGTGGGGGATGATTAGATGGACTCAAATGAAAAATGCAGTTGCTAGGTGTGGGAAGGGTAGGCTTCTCTGAAGAGGAGGGTTTTCAGGGATCCTCTAAAAGCTAATAGAGAGGGAGATAGACGGATAGATTGGGGTAAGAAGTTCCATAGGCTTGGGGAGAGGCTCTGGAAAAGTCCTGGAGACGAGCATGGGAGCAGGTGGTGAGAGAGCTAGAGAGTAGGAGGTCTTGAGAAGAACGAAGAGAACGATTAGGTTGGTATTTAGAGACTAGATCATTGATGTAGCTGCGGGCAGAGTTGTGGATTGCTTTGTAGGTAATTGTTAGTAGTTTGAATTTAATTTGTTGGGTGAGCGGAAGCCAGTGGAGGGATTGGCAGAGAGGAGCAGCAGAGACAGAGCGGTTGGTAAGGTGGATGAGTCTGGCAGCAGCGTTCATGATGGACTGAAGGGGGGATAGAGTGTCCAGCGGTAAGCAAGTGAGAAGGGAGTTGCAGTAATCAAGGCGAGAGATGACCAGGGAGTGAATTAATAGTTTTGTGGTGTCATTGGTTAGAAAGGGGCGTATTTTGGAGATGTTGCGAAGGTTGAGGCGGCAATTTGTGGACAGTGATTGAACGTGAGGTTTAAAGGACAGTTGAGAGTCTAGGACTACACCTAGGACCTTGGCAGGTGGGGATGGGCTGATAGTTGTGCCATCAATTTTGACAGAGATCAGGGGAAGAAACATGTGGGGGAGGGGAAATAAGTTCCGTTTTGGATAAATTGAGTTTGAGGAAGTGGTGTGACATCCAAAGTGATATATCTGATAGTAAATTAGTGATACGTAAGGAGAATGAAGGAGTGAGTTGAGGGGTAGAGAAATAGATTTGAGTGTCATCAGTGTAGAGATGATATTGGAAGCCATGGGAGGCTATCAGCTGACCCAGGGAGGAGGTGTAGAAAATAGGAGAGGTCCAAGAACAGAACCTTGGGGGACCCCAATGGAGAATGGAAGAGGAGAGGAGGAAGTAGAGTTGTAAGTAACGCTGAAGGTACGGTTGGATAAGTAAGTAGAGAACCAGCGAAGAGTACAGTCACGGAGACCAAAGGTGTGGAGTTTGAGGAAGGGGTGGTCAACTGTATCAAAGGCAGTAGAGAGGTCCAGGAGTAGGAGCACAGAATAGTGTCCCTTACTTTTGGCCATTAGTATATCGTTTGTTAGTTTTAGGAGAGCAGTTTCTGTGGAATGTTGAGGACGAAATCCAAACTAAAGGGGATCAAGAAGGTTATCATCAGCAAGGTGGACGCTCAGTCAGTTGTAGACTAGATGTTCAAGGAGTTTGGATAAAAAAGGGAGCAAGGAGATGGGGCGTAGGTTGTCAAGATTGGATGGGTTCAGTGAGGGCTTTTTACGTATGGGGCTGACAAGTGCATGTTTCAAAGAGTGATGTGGGCATTCTTTACATTCAGGAATTTATCTTCAAAGCACTGTACCTACATACCATCTCTAGTATATAACCGTATTTTAGATTTCTGAAATATTTCTTATTTTGAAAACAATATCCATGTTGCTGGAGTTTTCTCTTGGCTCTCTACACAGCCTAAAGTTGTTGTTTTTTTTCATCCGTTCCTGCTTACATAGATTTTTTTTTATTTAGACCATTTTGTCTTTGCATGGGCATAGAAATATAGGGGCTGACCCAATTCCAAAGGTACATGCTATGGTACTGTAATGTGCCATCTGGGTTCAGCAGCTAGACCTGCATGTGTTCAAATACTAGTATTTTGCTTTGCCTAGTATTTCCTTTGTTGCAGTCTTTTCTCTGTTATAAAATGGTATGTTCTATTTCCTGTGTGTGTGTGTGTGTGTGTGTGTGTGTGTGTGTGTGTGTATATATATATATATATATATATATATATATAAAATATATTTTTAAGCACAGGCAGTGTATGGTTGAAGACTTGTGCTACAAATATTATGGGATAATGTTATTGGGCATATCCATGTTAGTAAAGATTTTTATAGTGTACATTGGAAGCATTTGCTATATTGAATATAAGTAGTATGTATAGCCAAAAAATGTTTTTAATTTTAGTGTAGGAAAGGATTGGAACCCCATTTAGGTTTCCATTGCTGTCTTTTTCCCCTCTAGGGAGAGTCACCATCTATGTTTGTCCCAGTGACCATTGTCAATGAGAAAGATAGTGATGGGAATTTAATATGCTATCATTGGGGGATGACGGGAAGTTTTGGAAAAGAGATGAGCACCTTTTTTTGTGAAAGCTGTCTGAGAAGGGATTTCCTCTCGCTTCTTTTGCTTCAGGACAAAATGTTTCGAGAAATCTTTAAATGGGAAATGAAAAAACGAACTAGCAAGGCATTTAGGCCACCCCTAGATGTGGCTATATGTACACTTCCCAGTGACTTTAAATTACATAGTTTTGGAAGTTCAATAATGTTATCTTTTTTTCTTTCTTTCAGCTGAATTGGAGTTTGTCCAGATCATTATCATAATCGTGGTCATAACTGTAATGGTGGTTGTCATTGTCTGCCTTTTGAATCATTATAAACTGTCTACGTGGTCCATCATTAACAGACAAAGCCAAAGTAGAAGACAGGAAGAAGCCCTACAGCCGGTGAGTTGTAGACCTCTCTGCTATTTGATGGTGTACAGCATTAGGAGATCATGAGAAACATCCATAAAGAATCATTAATCTAAAGTAGAAAAAAAAGTAAAGTTTGAAGATGTTAAAATTTCACTTTGTGAATAACCAGTTAGTCTGGAGTCAACGTTTACTAGTTAAGTCTGGGAAAATAACAGATGGAATCCTGGTTGATTTAATACCCAGTTCAATTTTTATGCCACAGTTCAAAAAACATCAGTCCCATTAAGGTGAATTCTAATTTATTTACATTCCATTGAGGTGTGTGCAGATTTTTTTGTAAAGAATACTTGTGTCACAAGTGTAACATGGAGTCCTTACCTGAATAGTATAAAAATGTTTTTACATTCATCCTTCCACTGTGTTTGGCTGTGATTTGGATTCAGACAGTTAAAAGGGTAAAGGACAGTTTCCTCTTGACAGTGCACTTCTACAACAGCTCTTGGCATTGAGGTTCCACTTTGCGTTTTGTGATAGGAGGCATGTGTCTGGCATGACCCAGACAGCTGACTGAACATTGCGCCTTTGCTCTGTAGGCTGGGTGAAAGGCGTAGCTGCAGGAGGCAGTCACTTCTCATTAGGATAGGCAGTAGACAGGATTTTCTGGTGCTCCAGGGAAGCCATTCTAGTGGAAGTCCTTTGTATTTATAAATTTCATTTATTTATTTATATTCACCAGTCATTTCAGGACAAGAATTTGTCCTCCATTTACAGCAGCAGTAAACAAGCTGAAATAACAAAACGCATATTTGGAGCTCAAACATAACTATTCAATGCTTTTATTCTACGTATGTCAAATGGTTGTGTGTTTTTTTTTTTTGTTTTGTTTTTATGTATTTTTACAATGTGCACATCATTTTTGAAATTTTTAATTTTCAGATGCAATTGGTTCACAAGCATCAGATTTTCCAGCAGACTCTAAAAAATATTCCCACCACCAGCCCATTGTTTAATTTTATCTGGAGAGGAGTTTTTACGGCCACATTCACCTGTGGGTTGAATTATGAAAAAATAAATGTTGGGCCTTAATGGCTTTGAGGTTTGGTCAGATGTCTAGCATGTAATTCTCCGTCCCAGTCCATTCCTGTTCTTGATTAGGTTAACTATTGATTCCTTAGGCCGGGTTCACACTGCTATGACATACGCTCTAACTATGGGAGCACATGTTGCATAACGTGTGTAAATCAATGGTTTCCCTATGAGAGCCATTTTAACTGGTCCGACACAAGTCGGTCCGACTTTGAAAAAGGTTCCTGCACTACTACTGGTCCGACTTTGGTTCTACTTCAGCCCATTGAATATCATTAAAATCGGATCGTTGTGACATCCGACATAGTGTGGTTACAGTAGCAGGAAAAACTATTTGTCACACTGGGATTGGTTTGATTGGTCAAAGGACAAGTCAGACTATCTCAAAGTTGGCACAAAATCCTATCTTGTTCATATAAGTTAGATGGAAGTAGGACCGATGTCGCAGGGCAATGTAGGAAGACAGTCGCACAACAGTCGTGTCGTACCAGTGTGAATCTGGCCTTATACAGAAGGCTTATTGAAGTTAGTCATTTATTATAGAAAACCCATATTAAGAATAGTCTTGGAGGGTGCCTTTGTTGAACTTTTTTAGTTTTTTTAAATGTGGTTTATTGGCCTAATTTTAATAACTGACCTGGTCAAAACGCCTTATCTGCATATTTGTTCCAAATCGGGGTGTTAAATGTATTGAAGGCGCTGGCTCCAATGACAGCCAGGTAATCATATTTACAATAGAGGTTAGCCGTGACAAAATACATGTTTCTCTTAGTATCCAATTAATTATCCTTCAAGAAATGATGACCACAAGCTTTTATTAGAAGTAAACCTCCAGCAGCTTCAAATAGGCTCGTTTACATAATAACCTCTGAGGGAATGTTTATTTTAATACTACAAAAATCCCTTAGTATAAACTCTTCAAATGAAAATGTGTTGTTAATGTGAGACACCTTAACCACTTAAGGACCCCCGCACGCACATATACGGCACAGAATGGCTCATACAGGCACAAGGGCGTAAATTTACGTCCCCGCCTAAGTGCGGTTCGGGGGTCTCATCGGGACCCCCTCCGCGGTGTGCGGGGGTCCCCCTGGCTCCGGGAGTGATCCGGGACGAGCGGGCGGATGTCGGCGTTTACCCGCCCCCCCGCGATCGCTCCCAGCCAATGCGCGCGCTCCCCCTTCTGTCACTTCCTCCTCCTGTGTAAACACAGGAAGGGGGAAGTGATGTAATCTCCCATCGCAGCGGTATTTCCAACCGCTGCGATGAGAGAAACACCTCACAGTAAGTCCTGCACCAACACTACACTGACATACACACACATAGGCACACTTAACCCCTTGCGATCTGCCCCCCCACCCCCCCTGTCACAGTGTCACTGAATGCAGTGATCTAATCACTGCATTTAGTGTCAGTGTGACAGGCAGTGTAAAATCAGTTAGTGTTAGGTTCAGGATAGCCCCCCCACCCCCCCTAATAAAGTTTTAACCCCCTGATCACCGCCCTAGTTAACTCTTTCACTCCCTATTGCCAGCGTCACTAAGCGATCATTTTTCTGATCGCTGTATTAGTGTCGCTGTTCCCGCTAGGTAGCTATTTTTTTTTATTGCGTTTTTTTTTTTTTTTTTTTACTAAAGACATGTGGCTAAATAAATTTTGGGCTAAATGTTTGACTAAAATTTAGTTTATTTGATTTTTTTTTAACAAGTAAAAAATAGTGTTTTTTTTTCAAAAATGTTGCTCTATTTTTGTATATAGCGCAAAAAATAAAAATCGCAGAGGTGATCAAATACCACCAAAAGAAAGCTCTATTTGTGGGAAGAAAAGGACGCAAATTTGTTTGGGAGCCACGTCGCACGACCGCGCAATTGTCTGTTAAAGCGACGCAGTGCCGATTTGCAAAAACACCTTGGGTCATTTACCAGCTTATTGGTCCGGGTCTTAAGTGGTTAAAGGGGTTGTAAAGGTTTGTTTTTTATTTTCGAAATAGGTTCCTTTTAAGCTAGTGCATTGTTGGTTCACTTACGTTTTTCTTCGATTTTCCCCTCTAAATGTTTTTTTTACTTTGAATATCTCACTTCCTGTTTCTCCTCAGTAAGCTGTTCTGGCTGACTAACCCTCAACCAGAACAGCTCGGATGATAGTGGCAAGCTTACTGAGGAGAAACAGGAAATGGGAAATTCAGACAAAGAAAAAAAAACATTTAGAAGGGAAATCTAAGGAAAATGTAAGTGAACCAACAATGCATTAGCTTAAAGGAACCTATTAAGAAAATAAAAAACAAACCTTTACAACCCCTTTAATTCTACTTCATCCACCATGATTAACCAGATAATACACAAAACTACCCATTGCAAAAAAAACTGTATTCTAGATTTATCAGGGGAAGAATAAAACAAGTCAACCTAAAGTACTCTTTATAGTTATCAAAATTGATACCAGCATTCATTTAGTGTACATGATATTACTATCTATTCATACCCAAATGTTACTCTTGGCTCCAGCTACATCCTAACAGACTGGTTTTGCAGGTCCCTTCATGTAGATACCTATTTTACTCTAAGGTATCTGCACTGGGGGCCTTCTCCAGCAACACTGTTTCTGCATAACTGATACCTGATTGGGCCTGAATTTTACACAGCCATAGGCGTTCGTGTATATAAACAGATGTAATGGTAAAATACACAGAATGCCATCGATGAACCACTTTGAAAATGCTAGGTGCTTAGCTCTTTTAGGCCCATTTCACACCGGGGCGGGAGGTGCAGTGGCATTATAGAGCTGCTATACTATCGGAATTGCGCCGGTATTCGGACGCTAGCGGTACGGTTTTAAACCCTGCTAGCGGCTGAAAAAGGGTTAATAACGCCAGCAATGTGCCTCTGCAGAGGCGCATTGCCGGCGGTATTTAGCCACGGTGTCCCATTGTTTTCAATGGGAAGGAGTGGTAAACACACCGCTCCAAAAATGCTGCTGGCAGGCCTTTTGGAGTGATCCCGCCAGTGTATCGTCTCAGTGTGAAAGCAATCAGGCTTTCACACTGAGACTGCAGAGGAGGAGTTTTTTTCAGGCGGTATTTAGGCGCTATTTTTAGTGCTAAACCGTCCTAAAAAACTCCTCAGTGTGAAATGGGTCTTGCACATCCGGAATCTTCAATACTTTGTCAGATGACCTGAAGTCAGTGCAAAGTCAAGACTCCCATACTTGTTTTAAATCCAAAAGTACTAAAGGCTGTGGATCAACGTTTTAGCCAAGGAAGTAGTATTGTAAATGGGGATCGGATAACGCAGCCTCCGTACTTCCCCCAACTACAGTTACATTTTAAGAAGCTAGGTGTACTTCACATAGGTGAAAGAAAATACATGAGCCCCATAATGAGGATCTATATTGATTGATGTTTAGTGTTGGATGTTTTTGCAAGAGTATTTGCAGCTACGTTGTTATATTTCATTATGAAGGTTGTGGCTGCATTTAATTGTCTTCAGCAGCATAGATAGGCAGGTAGACTGATGAAAGAGTCAAGTCGGATAGTTTTATTGTCTGAACATAAAATTGTGACCAATTTTCCTGGGGTAAAACAAAAAAAAAACAACCAGCCTTGTTAAAAGTTCTTTGATTGCTCTTGATTGGATGGGAAAATATGTAACATATTGGTCAATTTTTTTTTTCATTCAATGTTTTACAGCTTACAGAAACATTTTGCGAGCAGGAGGTGCCTTTTGGTAGAAAAGCATTTATAAGTCTATTGTGCCAAAAATCTCTTTATTGCCTGCTAGCAAATGTTTTATTGTGTACACTGACTGTGATGCACGCACACTATACTCTACAATAAAGCTGGGTGCTAAGATGCAATAGATCGAGTGATGATGATATTCCCATGCATGCACAGTGTCTCCCTAATTGAAGAAGCAAGAAAACCACAGACCTGAAGAAGAGGAAAATTACATAGCACTGATGGGGACAGAGTGGATGTTGGGGAGCTTGCTTGCACCACATCTCTGGAGAAGAGCAGACCCAGAGTGTGTCATAATGTGCAAGTATGCGATACGTGCACATTACGCCAACTGCTGGCTGCCCTTTTCAAGGTTTAAAAACCATTATAGTCACGATTATGATGATTATATTTGGGTCTAATTAAAAAATCGGCAAATGCATGTTTAGGCTGAAAATATTTTCATATTTCATTTAAAGAATGTAAACAATGTCTCCATTGATTTTGGTGGTATATCGTTAAAAGAATGATAAAAAAAAAAAAAAAAAAGATGCCAAAGTAAATTGCATATGGCTAGGTATAGACAAACAGACAAATCATTTGTATGTGATATGTTGCAGGATGTTGCCAAAGCGTTAACTAGCCTGATACCAGCTATTGAAATTTTATCAGTTTAAAAATCGCGTAACAGCGGTGCCATCTACTGGCTGTCAGCATCTTGTACATGCACTGATTACATAACATCATACTCGTAAGATCCAAAATGTTTGGCAGTCAAGTATTCATCAAGTGCTGTAGACTAAACCTGTTCCAAGTCGCTTATGCTACCGCTAGACTCCTGTACATCCAGATCCAGGAACAGATATTCCAAGGGGACAATCTTAGACACAACAGGGATATAGAGAGTCATTTCTTTTCCTTTTAGAACATATCTAGTTATCTATTTTTGTACCCGCCAAAAAATCTTTTTCTTTGAGTTCATTGGGAGACAATTGGATTATACTGCAGCTATTAGGAAGATTTGGGCACTGTCAAACACAAAATTGACCTTCCTGGTATCACTCCTCCCTGATAAACGGGGGGGGGGGGGGCTGTGTTTCTGACTCCCAGAAAATTATTTTTATGGTGAGAAACAAATAGTTTTTTTCTAGCTCATTGAGGGGCACAGTTTAACTGAGGGCTGAGCAAAATCTGTGCAACAAACACTAACAGGCCCACTATAAAAACAGAGACTTGCCGGCACCTCAAAGAGCTGTCTGTTACCTTATGCCGAAATTTGCCATCAGATGAGACCTGAACATTGACCTGGTACAATGTAAATGGACAGAAGACAAGCCCAAATAGTGCTCACAGACCTAAATGGAGTGCATTGACATGAAAGGGTGGCACCCAATACTTGGGACCATGAGTCTGAATGATGATTTGCCTGAGCCGGGGTAGAACAAGAAGCTGGTTCCTCTTTGCAGGGACCATCAGTGATGATGAGTCTGTGTTTCTAATGGAATGAATGACTGCAAGGTAGACAGCTCTAACTACATCCAGACAATAATGGGAAATCTCATGTACAAGTGCCAAACAGGGACCGAAGCACAATGGTTCTGGTTGAGCTTGAAAGATCAAAAACCCCCTAGGAAGGCTGGAAGCTCTGACCAGTGATGGCAAACCTTTTTGAGCCTGAGTGCCCTAACTGCAACAGATGCACAGCGCAACATGTCAGAGGTCATGCGACTGCATCCAGAAGTGGGGGGAGAGAACAGAACTCTGCTCACCCCACCATATGTTCAATCCCTGTGAGGAGATCACACATTGTCCGCCGCATTAATGGTCCAGGAGTTACCCCTCCCCCCCCCCGAGGTGCAGCACTCCCTCGCCTCTCACCTGTGAACCTCACTCTGAGCCTCCAGTAATGCCCATCATCCAGGGGCAGTGGTGACACCCAGCACTGCTCAGGCTACACCAACCTGTTCAGTATCAGATTCTAGAACCAAAGTCACTTACATGGTAAATATCTGTACACCGTAGAGCTGTCACCAGCAAACACACTCCACTGAGCACAGCACTGCCCCTTCCTCCTTCTCGTTATATAGAGCTGGTGATGGGCATCAGCTGAGTGCAGTGATTGGGATCAACTTTAGCGAAGCTCCCGGCCAGAGCATCTCTCTAACTGCGGTCACCAGACTGCACACTCCGGGGTTTTCAATCCACCCACACTGGTCTCTGGGCACCATTCACAGGCAGGTCCGGGTAGCGATCCAGCAACTTGCGATGGCGATGGGTGCCCACAGAGGGGTCTCTGCGTGCCACAGTTTTGCCATCGCTGCTCTAGGCCCTAATGCTACCCTGTCCTTGTGTGAGGTTCAGAGAGTTCCTTACAGGACAAAGCTCAGAGACGTACACTCACAAAGGTGATGGTGACGAGGAAGACAACCTTGTAAATAAGAGTTCAAAGGGGATTCTCTCTGACCGGTTCAAAATGCCTTTTGAAGAGAATAGGGAGCCAAATTCCAGGTTGGGAGATAAATTAAACTGATTCCCTGCAGCAGCTCAAAGGCGGCAGGAGAGGGGGGAAGCCAGCAGCGCAGGGAGGGATGGGGGTGACTAGCAGCAGTAAGAATCAAATGGTGGGCAGGAGGGTTGATCGGTGCAGCGGGAAAGGCGGGTACAATAAATCTGTTTATGTAATTGCCCCTTGCTGCACTGATTTTTTAATTTTTTTTACCACATCAGACTTAAGTTTTGAGGCGTAAGAGGGGCTCATCTTTGTTCCGCCCTTCATATTTCTACCTCGGATTCGCATCACTTGTGGTTAATTCAATATATTTATATATTTATTTATTTTATCTTGTTTGTATTTTTTTTTCTCTTTTTTTATTTTTATTTTTTATTTATTTTTTTTTGATTTTTAAAACAAAGGTACAATTACAAATAGCGAATCATACAATTGGTATATAGCTCTAATGGAAGTGAGAACTCCCGTTGCTCCCCTCTGTCCCTTTAACCCTGGGTCTCCAATTTTTTTTTTTTCCCTCCCCTCCCCTGTATTATTCAAATATTTATCCTCCCCCGGCCTATTTATACCCCCCCCCCGCTTCTTCCATGTTTACCCTATTGGATCGGCCTTGCTGCACAGATTACCTCCTCCTGTTCACCACCTGATTCTTCCTGTGGCCCGGCATTACAGATGCACGGTATTGCTCTGCTCCACTACCATGGAATGCAGAGTGGTGCTGTCAGTTTCTTCAAGTTTATGTGTGGAAACCTCAGACATGCTGCATAATCCCGTACGGTGCTGCACCGCACATCACAGCAACATTTTAGTGTGAACCACACACATAGAAAACAATTGTTTTCCATGTGCCTTGCAGAGGCCTGCAGTGTCCTAGTGCAGAAAAACGCAGGCCTTTATATATGGTTTGTACGAGAGACCTAAGAGATTCTCAGGGGTCCTAGGCAGCTAGAAGAACTAGTAAAATGTACAGTCTGTTCTTCCCTTTTTTTTTTAACCACTTAGAAGGTGGGGGGGTTATACCCGGCTGATTTGTATCCATACATTCCCACCCAGAGCTGTGAAAGACCTTTGCACATGCTACAGTTCAAATAAAAAAAATAAAATAAACAATGCACCTCCCTTCTATTATAACGATGCTCTGCAAATGGGTAAGGATAAGCAAAATAAGTAGGGAGCACAGAAAAGACACTGTATGATGATCATTTCTCACCAGCATCTTTTCAGAAGACAAAGGGGTCAATTCACTAAGCGTTAAATAACGCTGGACAAAAAAAGTGACGACATCGAGGGACTCCTTCCTTGGCTATTTAAGAACTGTCAGACCACAGAGCAGGCAGTCGGCAGGAGCCTTCATCGGGGTCAAGTCATTTTTTTTTTTCCTGGTTCAGCAGTGTGGTGGGCTTTATGATTGACGTTGGATCTACTTCCAGCGACATTTATTTTTTGATAAAGGAACCGTCGACAACCTTCATTTCTTTTGACAACTTTTTTGGTGAATAAACCCCTACTCCTTCACGTGTGGGGACCCAGATCTGGGGGGACTTCCAGATTCCGATAAGTCCCCTCCCTTTCCTAACCTGCCAGACTGCATGCTTGAATCGGGGTCTGGTATGAACTTTGGGGGGGACACCATACGCATTTTTTTTTTTTGGCTTGGAGTGTCCCTTAAAATCCATATCCGACATGAAGAGCCTGGTATGCTTTGGGGGGGGGGGAACCATACATAAAGACAGAAGCACTCCGATAGTTTAATATTGCTAAAATCAGTATCGGAGTGCTTCTGTTTTTATGTATGACCTGGATCTGCCCTGGAATTGTGTGTGAACCCCTACCTGGGTGCTGGAATTGTGTTTGATGCCACTTCTGAAAGAAACCCTCTTGTCTGTAGGGATTGCTGGATTGTTTTTCCACAAAAGGGCATATTGACCACTCTAATTAGGGGGTTACACTGTATTCGGTAAACAGAGCATAAGAGTGAGGTGTCACCTGGCTCTCTTTTTAATCACCTATATGTAATATATTTTGCTCACCCTTTGTAGTATTGCGGTACAATTTATATGTACTATAATAACACTTTCTTTCCTTCTCTCTCAGGAAAGGTGTTTGTGGCCTTCAGATAACGTGGAGTCACGACAAGGAGCATCAGAGGTGTGTTTTTAACATTTGATTTTTCTTATCCGATTTTTTTTTTTCACTTTCAGCACTGACATTCTTCCACTTATGTAGCCATATACTCTCTATAAATATTTTTTCGCATGCTCATTTTTCTCTGCTTTAGTATCCAATAAATGTTTTGACCAAAGCATATGTGTACCTTGGATATATCTACATGTACGGAATTACTGTTTTTTAAATGTATGACCCATTATGAATGTTAAGACCTGCAGTGGGTATGCTACTGCGGCCTTCTTTCCATCTCCCAATCGCCGAGCATAATGGATTATCGCTACCATAGAAGGTAGAGGGATAGTGGAGGTGAATGCAGTTTCCAAGATAATTCTTCCGAATGGTTAGCGTATTCCCCCCCCCCCCCCCTAGCATGAGCCAAGACTTCATGAAGGGTGTCCAGGTAAAGAATAGCTTTCTTGAGACGCAGGTTACCTATATTTATACAGCAAAAGGAATACTTGATGTAATCAGATATACAGTGACATCCTCAGCCCACATCATCATACAATGGTGTTACTAACGAGCCACCCCTTCAATAGACCTCTTTTAGGAGACAGGCGGCTGTCTCCGGTAGAATCCACATGAGTTAGTTATTGGTCATTTGCCCAGACGAGGTGATTCAGAGGTAAGAACTTCTCACCTGCTAAACAATAGAAATTCACACAATGGACACTTCTTGAGAGACAGACTAAAGATCATTTACATGACACATTGAGATATTGAGATCAGTTTAAGGAATACACCAATTATCTCCAGGCAGAGAGCACCCTAATTCTCCCAAAAGTTGGAACACCCTCTTCCACACAAGGTATCCCTGCCATTACATATCCCCTGATAGCCCCGATCTGGGGGACCAACATATCCAAATTTCACCCAGATCGGTCCAGGGGTTCTTAAGACAGAGTCTATGAGAAAATCCAGAATAAAGTCTATTTTCTTCACAATGAACAACAGCCATTACTAGTACCTTCTCGTCCCTGCTTGGCAATAGAAAAAAGTGCACCACTCCCTATGGAATGATTGTAAATTCTTTGAGCACTAAAGGATGAATCCTTCCAAATGTTTAATTTTGACAGATGGTTGATTAATAAATCCCTCATTGTATTTTAACACGTCTTGGGAACTCTTAATACAGTGAGACTTCTGCACCACAGTTCCCAGATCAGCCCACCTGCCATTACTGTTACAAGGGTGTCTCCCTAATAAATTTCATTTTTATTTTATTTTTACATTTTGGATGAGCTTGAGGTGGATCTTGCTGCAGCCAGTGGAGTGTTTTTTTTATTGAATTCCTTAAAATATGTGAGAAAAAACAAAACGGCAGAGCAGCAGTAATTCAGACAAGCATCTGCTAATTCAGTGGGCATTGACCCTGCCCTCAGGGCCCACTAACAGGCTGGATTTTATGTATTACCTTGGGGAGATGCAGACTAGAATACTGCAATCACTGAGCAGCAAATTATATCACCTGTGATGTATTTTAGTTATCTTGCAAACCTAGCCTGTTGGTGGGCCCTGAGGACAGGAGTTTGACCATTGTGCTAATTAATACATTTTTGCTGTAGGGTTCACTAACTCTGTGTTCTCACCAGTTGAACATTTCTGGATGATGGCTGTTCTTTAAATATGTAAATTTCTATGTCAAAGTTGTCTTGCTTTATCGTAGATCATGTACGCATCAAGGTCAAGAGACAGATTCACAACTCCTTCCTTTATGCAGAGAGATCGTTTTAGCCGCTTCCAGCCAACATATCCTTACATTCAGCATGAGATTGACCTTCCACCTACTATTTCCCTGTCTGATGGAGAGGAACCTCCACCCTACCAGGGTCCATGTACTCTGCAACTACGAGATCCAGAACAGCAGATGGAGCTTAACAGAGAATCTGTCAGAGCACCTCCAAATAGGACCATTTTTGACAGTGATTTAATAGATATATCTATGTACAATGGGGGTCCCTGCCCACCTAGCAGCAATTCGGGCATCAGTGCAACCAACTATAGCAGCAATGGCCGAATGGAAGGGCCACCACCAACCTACAGTGAAGTTATGGGACACTATCCAGGCTCATCGTATTTCCACCACCAGCAAAATAACACCTCTCCCACTTCCCAGACAAGTAGTAGACTTGCGTTTCAAGCAAACGATCCAGAGAGCACAGTAGTTCCTGTCAATGCAAAAGACAGACAGCCAGGGAACCTTGTTTGAATCCTCCCTACCTGCACTTATTCCACAGTGTGAGGCAAGAGGTCATCTTGGTTGTCTCATGACTTCCACAGCTCAAGTGCCCAATGTTTTTGAGCTTCAAGTGGTACAAGTTAAACCAAATGCACATATTAATGTATGCATAATCTGATACCAGTCAGAGGAAAGCATGCAAATGGATTGAATGATATACACGTCCTTTCTGTTAATGATTTGTTTCGGGAAGAATCATTTTTATATTATCATATTTTAGTTATTTAAATTTTGCAAGATCTTGGCACAAAACTCAAACTTTGCAGAGCTTATTTTATACTGACATTGATGGCAGTCACATAGAACAAGTAAGTGTTAACTTAGAAGTGCTGGTGTTTTAGGGAGATGGCCAGTGTTGTAGGGAACGTATAGGTGCAGTGCTAAATATTTCATAGAAATCTATACCATATTCCAGACATGTGTACAGTGTATGAAATTAGTGAATGGAATGAATGAATGTGCTGTGTATTGAACCTGTTTTAGGGCTAAATTCACTAAATTGAAGTAACACAAACTGCAGGCGCACATTATATGAAATATTTCCCCTGCAAAGCTAACGCCCCAACTCGTAATTTTTTTTAAACCTTTTTATGTGTGAAGAAACCTAGGTTAAGTTTATAAAGTCCTTGCTTATTTAAAAAACATTTGCCCCTCCCCAGATGTACCAGTCCTGGAAGAATATGGGCAGGTACCTCTGTAGCTCCCGGGCTAATGTGTGTGTGTGTGTCTGTGTGGTCCCTGATTTAGCTTTGCTTTGTGTTTCCAGAGGAAGAAACATGCCACCCCCTGAAAACATTGACTCATTGCTAAAGTATGTACATTTATTTTTTTCTTGCACAAAATTGTGTTGAGGAAAATGTTAAGCCAACATTGCATTAGGAAAAACATTTGTAATCAAAACCCCACCGTTACCATTTAATTATAGAATGTGAAAATAAATCCATATGGCATTTTGTCCTCCATACTTCTAAGAAAAATTCTGCTAAATGTATGAATCAATTGACCGGTTTTCCAAGGTCCCATACCCGTGCTCTAAAGTGAATTGAAGACCTATTCATTTCAGGGCAAACAGGGAAGACCAGTAACCGTATGGTTTTGATTTTTACTTTGTTCTAAAACAAGATCTCTTTGCTAATGTGATTATAAATGTTTTTATGTGGCTTCTGTATTAGAAATGTTCATGCATGACGGGTTCACTGGGAAAATGACTGGATTTATAACTTACCTGGCCTCCATTACAGGGCTGCTTGTTGTTTTTGTGGACCCATTCCTCTAGAAACACAGGGCCGAAACTAACAGGCACATGTGCTGGCGGCATAATTGCAAAGGGAGTGACTGCAGCTAGTACGGTTGATGTGCTGGGATGGTATCTTGGGGGCACACTATCTTTTCATTGGAAACTGTTAAAATAAACAAAAAACATCAAACAGATTAACCTTCCCAATTTTGTAACCACACCAGCTTATCACTGGACACCTCCTAAATTATTGGCGCTTGATGTTCATTTTAATAACAGTACTTGTATAAAATGAACTGTAAGCTCAGATAAGATATTGGTGCCGCTTGTTATCATGTTCAATGTAGCATGCAATTTTCCTTTTAACTGTTTATTTTTAGTCACGTGCTAATCAGTATTTTTTGTTTGAATGATAATTAACAGTGGGTATAATGTTCAATTTATAAATCTTTAGTGAATCTAGCCCTTAGAGAAAGTTGCACTAACTCCGGATTATCCTACATAATGGAAATGTGGTATTTTTTTAGTCTCTATTTAGTTTGAAATATTTCCTGTTGCTGTGGGCTTAAGATTCCCAATGTTTGAGATGTCCAACAAAGGAGGACTACCATTCACAATTGTATGCTCCATGTGGTTTTCTGAAATTCACAAAGGGATTTATTTAAAGGGTACTTTAATTGTAGCCACCAGAGAGTTGGGTGAAATGAGTGTGCTGTGTAAATACACTTAGCCTCCATACCCTTTATCCATAGTAAACATATCAACCTAACACTTCCGTTTTCCATCAGCATATGAGTGCTTCTGCCTTTGTAAACGCATAATGTCCACAGGAGTCCAACAATCTTGGGAGACAAAAAAGAGGGACATGGTTTTTAAACTGGTGTATAGGAGCATTATAAGTATTAACATACCACACTCAGCTCTCCTCTCTCTAATTACATTATTCTTTAATAAAAATAGTAGAAATGGCCCAAAGAGTACAGGAACCAATAGGACTTGGCTACACCCATACAGATTTCATATAGCTAAACTGCTGAAAGTTGATCTTTGATTGGTGTGTTTATGGGTTGGAGCATGTCCATTTTGATTTGCTTTTAAATTGGCTATCAAGACTTTTTAAAACCATAGTGGAGATTTTGTTGCCAGGTTGAAATACCTACTGACTTCTTAGATTCCCTGAATGGTAAATGTTCTGCAACTGGACTTGGTTCTCATCTAACAAAAGACAGTGCCACACTCCCTGTTGGGGACTTTCATTTATTTGGCATTATAGAACATGCAGCCAAAAACAAGACTCAAGGCGAGTTTGGTAAAGGTGATTGCTGTAACAAGGGTATCCTGCTTCGGGTCCTCACTGGGAACTCTAAAAGGCTATTGGGTGTTTTTGCTCCTAGCATCAGATTTAAAGAAATGGTTGACCCGAGGCTGGTTTTTTAGTTTGGGGTCAACTGATGCTTTAACTCTCCACATTCTTGTAAAGCACATCTTCCTTATTTGTCCATACCTCAAACATCTGGTGTAGAGATGTACTGAAAGTTTGCATTTCACAACTAGAAAAACATTGTTTGCCTAACCCTGATTATCATTAATAGATAGGTCATCTTATTTAATGGTGAAATAACATCACACTACCAGGTGCCGTATGTATGTGGGTGAAGTCACTGAATGGTATAATGCCTCTTCCTATTTGGAGGAGTCATTTCTTATTTGCACCTACATTTGACCACCAGAAGTTTACTTCACAATACTACTGGCAGTAAACATTATTGCAATTTTTGGTTGCAAAGGGATTTTTGGATCTTACTCGTAATGATGAATGAAAAGCCACCTATGTCAGTGGTGAACTGGCAGCAGAACAAAGTCGGGCATTTTTTTTAGAATGTTTGAGTGGACCAATATTAAATCAACACCTGTGCTTATGTTTCCAAACTATGTATGTCAGATAAATGCTGTATGGAGTCAAGGCAGCGTGTTTAATTACCATCTGGTGGCTAAAATAATGTTCACTTGCAGCAGACTAGGGAATTATGAGAGCACAATGAACAAATACAGTTGTAGAGATCATTTATCTCTGTTCATAGATATCTGGACATTTTAACATTGTAGTTGTCTATCTGTTCATAGTGGTTATTTTGGTTTAGTTTACCTCTGACAACATGTTTGCTGAAACTTGGTCTCTGTCACAGGGATTCGTAGCAAGTGCAGGTAACGACTTCAGCGTCACTTATGCAGTAGAGTATGACAGATGGCTTATCACGTTTACGATACTTTTGGATGTTGGCTAATGGAGAGAGCCAGAATATTACAGCACTTGGTATTCCAAGCAATTTTTTTATAATTTTTTCATCTATGAGCAGTGTTTATTTCTCTTATTTTAAACCTTTTTGTGATTGAGAAAAGGAAAATCAGATGGTTTGGCCACTTGTGGTATGGATATAATTTTTATTAATAATGACGCCATCACTTTTTTATTTTTTTATGTCCATTTTACATTGGTTAACAATTTAACACACTCAAGCTGTCTGCTTTTGATTTTATATGTTAAGCATTTTTATTGGTAAAATAAAAAAAAAAGTTTAAAACAAGAAAAAAAAAATTAAGGCTTTAAAATGTTTTAGATTGTGTAAATTGTGTAAATTGCTGGCTTGTTTGTCCAGAATGCCACGGGCTACTACATTACCTGTGGTCAGTGTGTCTTCTAAAAAGGATGCCAGGGAGGAAGTTTTTAAATTATTCTCTAACAACCTACAAGGATGATTGGGCACAAAGATATCACTACTAGTGACTTTGGGCCTTTAAAACCAGCTGCTATTTATGTAACTTGGCACTTGTGCTTTGAGCAAATTCCTCTAGGACTCTTAGCCAGGCTATAGGACTGTACAGATATCACTGTTAAATGAATCAGAAGGCTAAGCACACTTGTATCCATGACAGCATGTGTATTGAAAAGGGAAAAAAAAGTTTTATCTGTCTAAGTATTTGTGTTGATGGACTTTGGGCTTGTACCGATGGCCTCAATTTGTGATTCTTCCGGGATCCTTTAGAATTCACTGACTGGTGCTTGGACCTGCAGTTGACCTCCTCTTGATCTGCATCTGGCCTGCTTAAAGCAGGTTTTACAGTATCATAACCTTGCATGTGAATGCAAAACTGTTTGAAGCAAACAAAAAAGCCTACCGGCACTTGCCTAAAGTGTGTAATCTCTATTCTTAAACTTCAGGCAACCAACTAAACAAATGACATATGAGAGCTGTTCTTATCTGACAAAAGATGTGTATTTCTGCTCAGCCATTCATAAAATTTAGACTGCTCTGCCACACAGCACAGCCCTGTCTGGCAGGAAAGGAGACCTAATCTTCGCTGCAGTTAAGCAACTCTAAAAAGAGCTTCATAATTTTCTCTGTCATGCTCCTGTTTCCTCCTATCAGTATTTTCTTTGTAGACACACAAGCATTGCAGCACAACTGATTGACTCATTCTGTAGATTTTCCCATTCCCAGTTTAAGCACCATTGTACATGGTACCGGACGAGTTGGTAAAATCTAGTTAATTGCCTGCATTAAAAAAAAAATGTGTTTTTAATATGGAGCTGCATTACTTTGTGGCCTTTAAACAGGCCTGGAGTTCAGCTTTCAAAGTATTTTACGTGTCAAATTTGACCCCTACTGTTACCTTCATGCAGTTACATGGACGATCCCCCACCTTTATTCTCTTGGGTAGCTCCAGAGCCAAGTTTTTCATTTTTATCTGCACCATCAGCTAAACCTGATGCTGTTGCTCATCATCCAGATAGAATAGCATTTTGTTTGCGCTTTTACACATTGGTGCAGGAGGAGGGGGCTGTTCCAAAATTAAAATGGAACTCATTTTTCACCAATTATACTTGTCTACAAAATGTCTTTTATTTATAACGTCGGGGCACTTTGTGCAAAGTAGTGCTTTTGTGTTATGTTTGCTGAAGGCCAAAATACAAGACTATAAATCATCCAGGTGTGACTAGCCATATGCTGGAAAAACGATAGTCCAAATGGTACATTTAATAATTCTGGATACCTACAAAGCTTCATCATAGTAACTAGAGAAGCAAAGTAGAGAAAGTGAAGTACATCATTTTATTGTCGGCTAAAGTGTCCAGCTTTACCCTTGATGAACCTTGTCTGATGCACGCTTCTATTGGAGTGAAAGAAAAAATATCTGAATTTAGCAGTTATTTGGAAGTCACATTTGCTGGCAAATAGAGCAAACAAAAAACAATGGATGGATTTTGATTTAGGACTCATTTCACACTTCAGAATGATGCTTTACTAGGGATTTGTGATGGATGTGTCGTTATGCTGTGTCACTGATTTTGAGCTATTGGGATAACTACGTAGAATGGAACTATAGGCAGTCAGCTTGATACGTTATAAGCCACATGTGAAATGTCCTACCTTCCAAAAGATTTGTGATCCCATGCAAAACAACATATTCAATGCAGTGAAAGCTTTTTCTCCACTGCCATTAAGCAATATAGATTGCTCATCAACCTCACTCCAAAACTGATTGGACAATTAAATGGCCGTTTATTCCCCTTTTAGTGTTGGGATCCACTGCATTTCACAGTACTTTTAATGTGACTGACTCTGTGCAGAGGATTCCAGGAAGTGAATATAGACAGTCGGGTACCTTTATACTAACTGAACTTTGTTTAATGGCTACATAAATGTATTAAATGGGGACATGTTTATATTGGACAACAGTGAAGCCTATGCAGTGCAAAGCAACAGGTTCACTTTAATCCACCCTCTACCAAGCAGCACATGCATGCCCTTCCTTCATTGCCCTGTTTAGATGCTAGGAGCAAAATAAGCCACATGTTGTAAGTTGCAAGCTGCTCAAGTAGTAGCTTGTATAGGCCTATAAACTTTTCCTTGGTGACAATGGGGGTGATTTGTAATGGCCACCCCCCATCCTGTCAAGTGAAATTAGGCACATACTACCATACTCTTGGTGGAGAGAAGTAAAGAGGAGCATGTTTAGTTGAAAATGGGGCAATTTGAACATATTTACATTTTGGGTTTCAACATCTTTGCCAGGTTCAACAGATTTAAAAATTATTGAGTGACAAGTAGCATTTGCACAACTTGAAAATAAAAAACAATTATTTCAAGTTGTGCAAATGAGTTAACTATATTACATATTAGTATTCCTGCAAATTGCATTGTTCCCATAATATGACAGTAATGTGGATCACTCAAGGGGTATTCACAAAGCTCCAATATTGTGGAATGTCCTACCACTTGCAATCTACATATGTCTCCCCAGTTGTAGCGAAAGCTCGCCATTTCCATTCATTATTAAAGGCATTGTACTCTTTCAAATTATTTTATTGTTTTCAGTAGCTATTTCTATTCCCTGTGCCGTTTTCCTTACCTTGTAATGGGCTCACATGTTGTGGCTGCGGCTTGTATTGGTATGGCTGATCGATTCCCCTATGCCAGGGATATGCAACCTCGGCACTCCAGCTGTGGTGAAACTACTAATCCCATCATGCCTCTGCCTCTAGGAGTCAGGTCTTGCAATGTCTCATGAGGCTTGTAGTTTCACCACAGCTGGCAGTCTGAGGTTGCTTATGCCTGCTCCATGCCCATGTTATGCTGCAGCTAGCTTGTCCCCTAATCGCTAAAGGGAAAAGACAACTTCCTGTTCATGGTCAGTATCCAGTGCATGCATTGTCATCTACTCTGTCACATCACAAATGGAGTGCTAATGTGACTTTAAAACATCTTCCAGCTGCATGGTATGCTTTCTGTGCATCTTATAATGCTTGTTTGTCCGCTTTAATTCACTTTCGCCTGCACTAGCGCTAGACTAGAAAACCAAGGGATTGTGTGGTATGTAGTTTCTTTACAGGAAATGTTGGCTCTCAGACTACAGGAAGAGGCCATGTTAAAACCATGCTAAATGTATTTGTGTTGAAGCACAAACTAAAATGGCTGGGCTCGGAATGGGAATATTTGCTCTATAGACTCTACATTTGTGCATTCAGGCCAACAAATAATATGAAACTACATGATCAACGCATATCTTTTGTAGGTGAAAAACACAAGGTGCAGGTAGGAAGGTTTATAATGCCTTTAATAATACAGTAGATCCAACAGCACATAAAGGCCACAAAATGCCACAAAATGCCTTGATACTATACAGCTTTAAAATGGTCAAATACCATGTCAAATGTAGTGATCATAGAATAATCCTTAATGGTAAAATGATTTAAAGATGGATTCCAGGCATTGTTTGTACGTAGTTGCATTGGTCCAGCTCGGATGTATATGCCATACCATGGATGCTGGAATCACTGACTTAGACACCACTACCTCATTGATCTCCACTTGCATCTGGGTCCCATACTGATGCATTGAGAATAGAAGAGGTCAGTTGCTTAGCATGGACACCATTCAGCGACTGCATTGCATTCTCTGAATGCAAAGCGTTCTTTGACTGGCCAAGTTGAAGAGGCAGGGTGATGACCTCACGCTCTGAACCCCTTCCAGTCAGGGGTTGCACTGATTCAGTAATTGCAACGCATTCTCTAAATAGTATCGGTGCATTAGGTTGGCCTCTCAGCACAGAATCCATGGAGATCACTAAAGGAGGAGTGTCTTTGCGATTTTTAATCTTCCGGAGGCATTATCCAGCTATGGTGTATATACCATAGTTACATTGATCCAATCTGGGCCAATAAAAAATGTAAAATATACCATGCCTGGAATTCTTAAATAATGGGTAGGTTTTGGCTCTTCTGCACCTTTCACAAGCCAAATGCGTTTTAGGCTGTTGAGCAGTATTGGAGGCTCAATTCACAAAGCTTGTGTACAAGGATCTTCATTTTTAGCAATGTGAATGCAATTTCAAATCTCATTGGATTTAGCTGAAAAATTACTGTTGCTTTGTGTAAAAAAAAGAAAAAAAATCCTTATCCTGGTATTTTAGCTTTGTGAACTGAGCCTTCACGAAGGATCAGCCTCTATCATGCAATGGTAGATTACCATTGCATGGCTTTTCTTAAAGGCCAGTAACAAGACCAGCAGTAGAACAAATCTACAGAAACTCATTCCAGACCTTTGGTGAACAATTATAGAAGTTATTATAAACGTTCCACATTTCCTTTCTTCACTTCTGGTTTGCTCTTGAATATAATATTTACCATGATTACATTTTCTGAAAAACTGCACCCCAGTTAATCTTATTTGAAATAAATGTCACACGTGCAGTGCCTGCCCTGCTTGCCTCTCTACCCACAGCATCCTCCTTATGTGTGTTCTGAAGTATTAAATGCGGAAACTCATTAATGATGCTTTTGGACAGAAGAGGTTAAACCTTTAATGATGCTTATACATTTTCCACAACTTGTGTTTGGGGTGCTCATTGTTAATATTGGTACACCTATTCTGTAGTCATGGCCATCTTTTTTTTTTCTTATTTACAAATTATTTTATTAACCATGATACAGCATATGCCTTTACACTGTGATAATGGGGCAAACCTGCGCTCAAGTCAGTGAATTCAATTTTTTTTTTCTTTTTCTTTAACAAGTATATATTTACACCAATAGAAAAAGTACTATAGATAAGTGTAATATAATTGCTGTGTAATATAATTGCTGTACATAGAAGAGAAGGAACTATGTAGTCACTAGACTACTTTTAAAAATGATTGTCGGTAGTTTTACAACAGACCCGTAACGTGAGCGCAAAAGAGTAAAAATTGCTTTACGTTTGTTTGCTAATTCACTGCTGCTTTTGCTGCCAATGTGGACATATACAGTATCAAAGTGTGCTAGATGTAGCACTGATGGCACATACTTTTCCACTTTTGCAATGTGTCGTATAGATGAAAACTCTTTCCTTTATGTAGAAATTAAAAAGGAAGCAAAAAGGAAAAATGTTGTCCAGAGCAGCCAATCAGACTCTTCGATTTCCTAACAATCGAAAAATGGTGGTTGCATTTTTATACATTATAAGGGTTAACGGCTCCTCTAGTATTTTGTGAATTCTTTCTTGTGTTTTATTATGGAGCCTCATTGTATGATCAAGAAAAGTCTTTCTCCACCTCCATTTTTGCTGTGCTTCATACGTAAGGTGTTTTCACTTTAGTGTCTCATATGTCGTCTTGGATTTAAAAGAAACATTTTAGAAGCTGTATATAACTTGAATTTTATGCACATATCCTACCCAATGGGTAGAATGAAAACGGATACTCATTGTTAATACTGTAATATAATGTATAGATATCAATTTTAACACAAAGTGGCATAGAATTTGTGAATGCCTAATGCATCTAGTCCTTTTTGTAAGATTTGCAAATATTGCATACCGATGACAGAAATCTATGTATTTTATTTTCCTATCAAATATCAATATAATATCGCACAAGGAGAACAAAGAACAAATCTACGCTTTTATATTCTTCTTGATGTAAATGTTTCATATGTTTATTTTTAATTTCTTCTAATTCCTTTTTTAACGGTTTGGTAAAATGCTTACGATATTTTTGCCTTGTGATTATCACTTTGTTGGACCAGTATTATTCTTGCACCATGTTCAAGAAATATTTTTATTTTGTTTTAAATGCATCTCTTGCCAACCTAGTATTGACTCAAATACCAGTTGATCTGTGTATGTTTTACGTCAATGGACAGATATTGCACTTTAAGTGCATTGCTTTCTCGCAGTATTTTTATACTTTGTACAGCTAGTGATATGCTGTTTTCCACTTCCCCACCAGCACAATAATATAATATTTTTTTTTAAATAATTTCACATAAGAATATTTGCACATTGTCCCAGTATTCTCAGCCGTGTTGGGGCCATTAAAACTAGAAAATGTTTTGTGTAAATAATTGATCTTAACACTGGGTATTGCTTTAGGTGCAAAACAACGTGTGCCTACAGATTTCTGTGGTATAATCTATCTGGGTCACAAAAACTCAAACTTGGCGTGTAGTATAAAAAGAAGCCAGTGTATAAAACTCCATGCTTCCGGACAACAAGCTATCTATTATGCACAATGCAGTTAAGTTGAACAGCAGAATATTCCCTGCTGGAAGCCGGCACATCTTGAAAAGTAATTTGTAACTGGCATGGAGATTCCCGCAACTCGCAATACAAAAAGGAATTCCAGCGTTATAATGTTTAATTCATTTTTTTTATGCTGACTAAAGTTCTTCATAAAGAATGATGGTTGCTGATTTACAACTGATTTGCATACATCAACAGCCTTTTCCTTACCAGATGCATACATTTCCTGATATTCTAAGTGTGTGTTGTGCCCAGAGATTCTGCCCTGATGATGAAGAGTGATAGGATTCTTTAGCGAAGAACCTTAATTCCTTTCCTGTGTGTTCTTAACTGAAATGAAAATGCCGAGGTTAGCCGAGCAAGATCAGCACATCCTGATGTTTACAGCTTTGGTCAGCAATTCACCATAGACCTCACAATTGGTGTCCAAGTCTGTTGAAAACCCCAACATTTATCCAATTGAATACATGTAGATAATACTACAGTTTTAACAGGCGATTAATTTTCTCTTGAAATAAAGATAAGGGAGCTAAGAATGTTTCTTCATATTTGTATTTTTTGTTTTTTTTCGGGTTCACAGAAATACAGCATGGGGTTGATTTACTAAAATTGAAGAGTGCAAAATCTGGTGCAGCCCTGCATAGAAACCAATCGGCTTCCAGGTTGTTTATTTTTTATTGATCAAACTAAGGTTAGAAGCTGATTGGAGAGTGCAAAATTTGGTGCAGGCCATGTCATGTATGGTAGCCAATCAGCTTCTAACTTCAGTTTGATCAATAATAAACAACCTGGAAGCCGGTCTATTCTATTATGCAGAGCTGCACCAGATTTTGCACACTCCAGTTTTAGTAAATCAACCTCTATTTGTCTATATAAGAAATAACAAATCCCCCCAATATTCTGGACTTCAACACTGCTACTCCTTTCATTCCTTTTCACTTTGCTAGTGCAGAGTGCTTGAGATGAAAAGGGAAATCTTTTGCAACATTTGGCACTAGGAGGTCAGCAAATCTTTAATGATAGAAGTATGTGATTTGCCATTGCTGATTTTCTAAATAAGTTGCAAGTTTTCTTGTTAGGAGTTTTTGCAAGGGAATGGGAGTTTGGGTTCCTAACCCCCAATTTACCCTAAATGCATTGGATCAGCTATCTTTGTACAAAAAAAAAATGTACTCCGTATGCCAGTAGTAGATGGTTGGCCAAAGGTCCATATTTGTAAAGGGAATTCATATAACAAGGTCTTCTTTCTTCCTTTCAAACAAAACATTGATTTGGCAGATGAAAACCTGTCCTGATAAGTGATTGTCAGTCCTATGCAGTTGATCTATCTACAATGCATGTTTAGTTACCAGAGCTCTTTTTAGTGGATACTCCCATATTGTGTATCTTGTTTGGGCTGTGGACATCCTACTCAGTGAGAAAGGTAGACACTGCTTTGGCCAACAGGGTTTTATAAAACTCCTTTCAAATTTTTTGTTGCCCTTGTCTATTTTTAAAGCTACACATTTATTAATTTAAATTAGAAGTCAGACTACATTACGCATGCCCAACACTATATTCTAAATCTCTAAAATACTTCTATTACGGAAGAAATATCATTTGGATTCATGATTTTTACATTTAATGCTATAGATTTAAGCATTGTGAATCACACCCAAGTTATTTTCTCTATTCTGATTGCAGTAAACTGAAATCTGAGTGTTTGCTTTAGATTAGGAATGTATATGCGGACCAAGAAAGCGGCTAGTTAAGCAGGAACTGTCCAACTTTGGCCATGTGTACTGCTTTGTTCAACAGAAGCCGGTCCTATGACAAGCTTTTGATGAACGGTCATGCTTGAATATACAGAATACAAAAGCACAGCAAAGGAATTTTCTTTTTCGTTCATCTTGCTGGTTGGATGAAAAAACTGAACGTGTGTTTTTCCCTTCGGTCTAGTTCTTCCATTGCCTCATAACACTGTTTTAGCATTAAGCATGCTTGTATTAAAAAAGATTGAACCACCCGTGTTTTCACTCAGACTGCCAAATTCTTTGACACTGGGCTATGTTCACACCTCCGAGGGAGAGGTGCAGCGCCTTGTCAATGCATTTTTTTTTTTACATTTATCCCTTTTAGAGGTGTGTTTTGCTTTCATTTGCCACATCCACAGTGTGAATGCAGCCTTTAACCACTTATATTGGTAATGTTGAATATAGAGAGAAAGGGTTGGACCATCTCAGGCCTTTTTTAGGTGCAATAGAAAAACCCTACTCGTATCTTTGGGGTATTTATTTTTGAGAGGCATGGTAACGCATACAAAACACACCACCAGCAACGGTTTAAGATGGCCATTTCAGACTTCTCAGACCCATATATTTAATGGGAACAGGAAAAAAACATGCTTTTCATTTGTATTGGAAGTGTAGTTTACAGTGATGTATGCTTCCTCTAGCACTTTCTTCGTGGTCCGCCACTACAAAATATATTTTTGTGCTGACAGATGGGAATCCCAATGCGTGCTTTACATTTTTGACAAGTAGATTTTTAAGCCCAGCTCCACCAACTTGTGCCCTGGTAATTTATCACTCTTTCTTTCACCCCTTTTTCAGGTTGTTGGAGGCACAGAGTTGGGTTAAATCTCCCCAGGTTCATGTACCCTGTTTGAGAGAAATATAAAAAAAAATCCAAGTATATACTGTGCAAAAGGAAAAAGGAAAACTTGTTTTGGTCGACGTTGGGAATTTAAAAAATGGCTTGATATCCTAATGCTTTCTGTGAATGAAGTATTTTTCTAGATTGCATTACTTTTTATGTACCGTTTTAGGTTTACTAAAGTGTCTTGGTTTAGCAGACCAGATTCGGTTCTAGGAAAAACACACTTCATGGTAAAGCAGAACTTTCTACAGATCGATCTTGCTTGCATGTGATATACTGTACATTGGAGCCTTTCTTTAAATCAAAACTTGTTTTCGTATTTGTGTCTGTTACATAAAGTTCAGCTGGCATGATCTAAAATGTAAATCTACTTATTCAAGTTTACCTGCTAAATGACTTCCAGTTTGCTTGGAAATCTTACAAATATGTTGGCTCCAGACCGAAGCCGTCTGTATTGGCAATGAAAAGATGGGTTTTAAAGCAGAATGAGAGTACTGAAGGATGGGAAAACTGCACCAGCTCTGAACAGTGTGAAGTTGAATTTATGAGCGATGCTGTTCTATTTACAAATCTGAAAGGGCCCCTAATCCTAAGTCTTTTTTTTTCCCAATTTATAATTTTAAGTTTCATTCTTACTAATTATACCAGTTACATTATGGGTAAAGTTGGAAGGTCAAGGAATGCTTTTAGTGAATGGGGGAGTTGGTTTGGAGGGGGGCAAAAATTACCAGTGAGTTAAAGCTGAATTCAAGGCAAACTGCTAGAAATACAAATGATATACACTGATGAGCCTTGAAATTATGCCCACCAATCGAGGCATGGACCCCACTAGACCTCTGAAGGTATGCTGTGATGTCTGTCAGCAGATTAGCAGGAACCTGTAAATTTCGAGGTGGGGCCTCCATGGATCCAAATAGTTTTTTCAGTATATCCCATACATGCTTGATTAGATTGAGATATGGAGAATTTGTAGGCCAAGTCCTACCCACTTATAAATGCCATGCTAACAGGATAATCCACGTTATTCACTTCACCTTTCAATGGCCATAGTAGTAGTATGGCTTATCAGTTTATAAGGGAATATGTTTTTTATTGTGCCCAAGAATTTGTACACTTGTCCATTCTGAGAGCAAGCCAGGAGGATGACCTTTTATTTATAGGCTGTAGATGGGATACAGTGGTGGTTTCGCTCTACCCCCAGTGTGCTGTTTAGACCGTAAAGAAGCAGCAGGAGACTGGTGAGGTCTTCTCACTCTACTCCAAACATCTAGCAGCAGGTTCCCTGTGAGCATATTTATATGATTGGCTCCCTGGCTTGTCTTTGTTCCCAGTCTACATTAAATGAATTAATTACGTTAGTAATTGTAAAGTCCATTTTTTTTCCTATCAAAAATAACATGTTGTACTTACCTGCTCTGTTGCAGTGGATTTGCACAGAGCAGCCAGGTCCCTCTTCTGTGCTCATGCCCCCACAGCAAGCAGCTTGCTATGGGGGCACCCGAGCCGAGTCACAACTCTCTGTGGCCATTAAGACATGGAGCCCCACCCCCTCATTCCCCTGATTGGCTGCTGTCAAAGTCAGCTAGCCAATCGGGAGGGAGAATCTCACAGCTGAGACATTCGTGGACATCACTGGACAGCTTGGGACCTCAAATAAGTGTTAGGGGGGCTGAGGGAGGCTGCTGCACACAGAAGTTTCTTTATCTTAATGCATAAAATGCATTAAGATAAAAAAAAATATTCTGCCCTTTTAAGTACAGGGTTTTGGTAATTTGTAGCTTTTTTTCACTTGCCTGCAGTCCAGCTTTAAAGCAGTATTAAACCCAAAAGCAATCATTTTTTTATATTGCAGCTCACCAGTTCCTAGATGTGATGGCTATATTTGTTGTTTTCACCCATTGATCCAGACAGTAAACATGTTGTTTTTCAACAAGCTGTCCTGCAGAACTAGCAGTTACAGGGATGCAACAACCCATTTACCACTGGCAGGGGTGCTTTTAGTGATCAGCTTTTATTGATGTAAAATCTTTATCTGAACAGGAAAATTGTGTTTGCTGTAACTGCTTATAAAGTATTAGATGACATTTGGCTTCCTTTTAATGTATCTAAATCTGCTAGTACATCTAACACTCCCCCCCCCCCCCCAGACTGACAATGCTGCTGTCCAAAGGTGCCCCTTGTGCTTCTTCATACAGAATGGGGGCATTTAATATAGGAGGTGTGTTACTGGCCAGATCACCAGTTGAAAACTGATTGGGGGGGGGAAGCCAAAAAATAAAACTAATGCAGCCACCACATCTAATCTTGGAAAGTTGCAATATTACATTTTTGGTTTCAGTGGGGCCTAAACTGGGTGTTTTATGCAGCCTAAGCTAACAGAACGTATACTAATGTTTACATGAAGAAATTAGGCATTGATCTGTCAGCCTCTTTCCCAGATCTGGTTGTATGATTTGTTTTGTGTATGTATGTAAGCAGTTCTAGAGAACGTATGTAAATCCGTCAGGTCTTTGCTCATCCATAAGAAATATTACATTTAAATCTCTTATGTAAAAATAATGACCAGGTTCTGCTTAAAGTGGAGTTCCGCCAACAAAATATTAAAAGCCAATAGCTACAAATACTTTAATATATGGACAATTACCTGTCCAGGGCGCCTGCGATGTTGGCAGCCGAAGCCGATCTGTCAGTCGGCTCTTGGCTGCTGCCACCCCCATCCTTGGTAAGGGATTTAGAAAGTGAAGCCTTGTGGAGGACAGAGTAGGTGCCGGAAGTGGCGTAGGTCACCTCGATCACTGAGATGATCTATGCCCGGAAGTGGGAGCAAATACCTGTTTTAGACAGGTATCTGCTCGCTCTCTCCCCCCTGAAAGGTACCAAATGTGACACTGGGGGAGGGGGGATTCCAAAAAATGAAAGTTCCATTTTTGAGTAGAACTTCACATTAAACACAATGTTAATAGGCCCACCACTTTGGAAAAAATGTTTTGAATATCTACCAGTAGTCAGAATGGATGCAATATTTCATAGTATCATTTGGACTGACAGCTGATGACACTTACCATGAACACTTCTATAATTAAAGTGGAACTCCAGCCAAATACAAAATAGTTTTATGGCAATATATATATATTTTTGGCAATTTCCCACACTCGTGCTGCACTCTGTAGTCGGGAATGTGACACCGCTGTTCACTGTTACAACTCACACCTAATGAGCCTCTCTACCAGGTATCCTTCCAGTGCTCTCCATTCCAACAATCTTCCCACATATCTGTGGCACCATTGGGCAATCTCTGTGGCGAGCTTTCCATTATTCTAGTTTCTGATGTGCTGGGTACTGTAGGGAGTTGACATAAAGCTACATTTCAGACGGTTTTAATCAGAGTCTTTTGTAATGCATTTTAATGTGTTCTTTCATTAAGTACCTACAAAGACTAAAGGTGTTTTTATTTTAGTTTTTGTGTGTTTTTTTTTCAATTTTATTTGCCTGGAGTTAAGATTAAATTAAGCACTTAGCAGGTATTATTTTTTGAATACTACTTATTTAAAACTGATTATTCACTAACATTTGTGACTCATTAAGCTGACAATTTGTTTGAGAAAGTGTTCCTCCATATAACGCATGCAATGGGAACGAAAGGCTAGTTTTATTACTTTTGTTCCATTAGTAATTTTAATGCAAGAGCTGACTTGGCTGCTGAACCTAGGGGCCTATTTGTAAAAATAGAACAGGAAACCTGAACAATATTGGCGTTTCCATTATAGTGACCAATCAAATGCCTATTTTTTTTTAAAAAGATACTACACCTGATGAGCCACTTTTGGTCACTATTCTAATTATATCCGGCTTTTTTTTTAAGGCATGTAGTGCATTTGAAAATGGTTGTTTGCTCCGTAACTGTGTCAAGCAACCCCCCCCCCCCAATGTCCTCCCTTTCCTTGTAGTTTAGACATCCATAACACTAGGCACTCTGTACGTCAGACATAAGTTTAATTTAATCAGATAAGTGATGATTTTACAGAGTGCCATGGGTTACTGTGCTTTACACTTTTTTGAAATGATGTGCAAGGCTGCCTCTGTGGAAGGGTTAAAATCGCGGTTCCATAATAAAAGTCGCTAAACCAGGACTACCACCCTGTCTCTTGAGATGCACCAGCAGCTCCTCCTCAATTAAAACATGGCACAGTGGTTCCATGATGATGGATTTCTCTTTTGACCAGTGTGGCCCCTCATTCTGGGCCTTTAGCTGATGGTGAGTGACGTTCATAACTCCAGGGAAGAGGAGGACTCATGGAAGGGGTTTGCAGCCTCCACTTCAAATCACTATAAAGGGTTTTGCAGCCTCAGTTCCTACCTCAGTGGTTCCATGGCATTTGTATCTCACATTAATAGCTCAGATTTAAGATTCCATGTTTTTATATATTGTATAATTCTATATGGAACCCCGGCTATTAAAGCTGCTTCCATTGTCATTTCACAAATCTTAATTTTATTTGGCTGCCTTCCTTCAGGTGATGTATGTTAACTGAGTGAATGCCAGAAATTGTTTGCCCAACGTAGCCTATCAAATGACAGTCTAGTCCAGAGCTGATCATTCTTAATAAGCCACAGCAAGTTCTGACAGATAGCAACATTTATTATGTTTGCATAATGATTTCCTTGGTGTGCCTTTCTTAAACATGAAATTGTGTTTTATTTTTTTTTATTTTTGTTGGCAATTAATCAGACCTTCTGTTAACCAAAATGTCATTCATTGCTCTGATCACCGTTTCTGTTTATTCTCCTTTAATAAAGATATTCTATGTAGACAAGGTGGAATACATCGCGTCTTAAGAAATCAGTATTATATGTATTTAAGAAATATATGTATTACGTTAAACGTATATGATTTAAAACAAACTTGGACCAAACAATCTAAATAAAACTTTAATTCAGCTTTGCACATTGTGGCTAATTGTAGTGATTGTGACTTTGCTGGAATGTTTGCTTTTGCCTCCTATTTGTATGCCTAGTTTTGTTGTATTCATCCATACTATTCTGGTTTAGAATTCCATGTCAAAGTATGTGTGTGTATGTGTGTGTGTGTGTGTGTATGTGTGTGTGTTTGTGTTTGTGTGTGTATGTATGTATGTATATATATATATATATATATATATATATATAATGTGGTTTTTTTTATTGGACAAATAAAAAAGGTGACGTTGCACAACTTCTGGTACCAGCCAGTCTGAGATGCTTACTACAGAATGCTAAATCTGCTATAATAACTAATATGCTAGTGCATCCTGACCCTTATTTCAAAATATCACTTGAAACCTTAGCTGCCAAATGGACGCATCATTTCTGTGTCTGAAGCAACATTTTTGAGACCATAATCTGTGTATTTGCTTGAATTCCTAACCTCTAGTTTTGCAAAGCAAGTCCAAATTTTTAGACCCCCTTATAGAACTGGATAAAGCAAATATGGTTTACATAGGTACAGTACATGATCAGAGGGACAGACCAAAGCATGCTTGGGTTGGAGGAGGTTAAATACAGTGCCTTGATATTTTTTACATTTTGGCAAGTTACGACCAAAAATGTAAATGTAGTTTATTGGGATTTTATGTAATGGACCAACACTAAGTGGCACACAATTGTGAAGTGGAAGGAAAATTATGAATGGTTTTCCCCAAAAATTGTAAATGTGAAGTGCGGTGTGCATTTGTATTCCAACCCCCGAGTCAATACTGAAATTACAGCTGCAAGTCTTTTTGGAGATTTCTCTACCAGCTTTGCACACATAGAGTGGAATTTTTGCCTGTTCTTTGCAAAATAACTCAAGCTTTGTCAGGTTGGATAGAGAGCGTCTGTGAACAGCAAATTTCAGATTCTCAATTGGATTTAGGTCTGGACTTGAAATGGGCCATTCTAACACATGAATAGGCTTTGCTCTAAACCAGGGGTCGCCAAACTTTTCAAACAAAAGGCCACTTTATTGTCCTTCAGACTTCAGAAAGGGCCGGATTGTAGCCAGTGGGTGCAGAAAATGTCCCGGGCCCAGCACCAGTCAGAATAAATGTGGCCTCAGGGTTGGTGGTCAGTAGGAGGAGGAGTAGGACCCCTATCCGTAGGATGAATAGTATCCCATCATTGATATCAGTGGAAGGAATAGTGCCTCATATCAGTGGGAGGAATAGTGCCTCATATCAGTGGGAGGAATAGCGCCCCAAGGGCCTCATAAAGGCTAGCAAAGGGCCACATCTGGCCCTTGGGCCTCAGTTTGGAGACCCCTGCTCTAAACCATTCCATTGCAGCTCTAGCTGTATGTTTAGGGTCATTGTCCTGCTGGAAGGTGAACCTCTGCCCCAGTCTCAAGTCTTTTGCAGACTTATTTTTTATTTTTTCCTAAGATTGCCCTGTATTCGTCTCCATCCATCTTACCATCAACTCTGACCAGCTTCCCTGTCCCTGCTAAAGAAAAGCATCCCCTGCAACATAATGCTGCCACCCCATGTTTCACGGTGGGAATGGTGTGTTCAGGGTGATGTGCAGTGTTAGTTTTCCACCACACGTTTTGCTTTTAGGCCAAAAAGTTAACATTTCGGTCTCATCTGGTAAAAGCACTACCTTCTACATGTTTTCTCTGTCCCCCCGGCTTCTCCAAAACTGCAAAATAAACTTCTAATGGCTTTCTTTCAACTATGGTTTTTGTCTTGCCACTCTTCCATTAAGGCCAGATTTGTGGAGTGCACAACTAATCGTTGTTCTGTGGACAGATTTCTCTCACCTGAGCTGTAGATATCTGCAGCTCCTCTAGATTTACCATGGGCCTCTTGGCTGCTTCTCTGTCAGTTTAGCTGAATGGCTCTGTCTTGGTAGGTTTGCAGTTGTGCCAAAACTTTCAATTTTCAGATGATGGATTGAACAGTGCTCTGTGAGATGTTCAAAGCTTGGGATATTTTTCTATAACCTAACCCTGCTCTAAACGTCTCCATAACTTTATCCCTGACCTGTTTGATGTGTTCCTTGGCATTGATGATGCTGTTTGTTCCTGAAGGTTCTCCAACAAACCTCTGAGGGCTTCACAGAATCGCTGTATTTATACTGAGTTTAAATTACACACAGGTGGACTCTACTAATTGGGTGACGTCTGAAGGCAATTTGTTTCACTCGAAGTAAAGGAGGCTAAATACAAATGCACACTGCACTTTTCAGATTTTTATTTGTAAATTTTGAAAACCTTTTATTTTCCTTCCACTTCACAATTGTGTCACTTTTGTGTTGGTCTATCATATAAAATCACAATAAAATATATTTACGTTTTTGGTTGTAACATCACAAAACATTTATAGGGGTGTGAATACTTTTTCAAGGCACCTGTATGTCTTTAATAATGGCAGAATATTGAAGAGAACATTGGCAACATTGAACGGTGTGTCACAGAATTTCTAAAGCCTTGTGCATACATGCATTCGTAATCTTCAATTGTAAACCCTCATCCAAAGAGCGGCATTCCCAGAAATCATTTACAAAGCATTAAAAAAAAAAATTCAAACCATTTTCTAAAGGTATAATGGGCCATTGCACACGTTTTATTGTGTCCACCACAGGGTATTCTTCCTTACGGTAGCTTTAAACAAGTATTAAGCAGACGTGGCATTAAAGCAGCTTCGGGACTAGCATATACAAGATGATATTAAGTGTCAATTTGAGCTGTACCCGAAAACTGAACACATGTCTTTTCAGTTGTCTCAGCAACATATGTTGAACAATATAATCCTCTACACATTTTGGTTAAAGCCATATGTAAAATAGTGACTGGATTATCTGGAACCGTTTTGTTTGCTGTAAGCAAATGTTAACATTATAATATGATTGTACGCTTCTGCCTAATTCTCTTTGTGGCTGTCAGTTGGATTGCACAGAATCTATGTATGGGGTACTTGGTGTATCTAAACCCAAAATCTAACATTTTCTATATTGCAGCTTTCCAATCTTTAGATTGGTTAGGTACACTTGTTTTCTTATGTTGGGTTTAAAGGTGGCTACAATCACGCCACCTTTGTATCCATAAAGGAGTAAAGTAGCCACCTTTAAGCCCACACAAACCAAATGCCAGGTGATATCAGCTGATTTAAAAAAAAAAGCCGACATTCGGGACGTGTTTTGGAAAACCAGCAATTGATCAGCACTCTCAACTCTCCCCCTGTCAGAACACAACAGCTTGGCGGGGGGAGATCCCTATACTAATGTCGGATTGTTAGTAGAGTGGCTCTGACCGGAGGTGACAGTTGAAAGGAAAAAAAATCAGTGTGTACCAGGCTTTAGACAGCAGCATTGTCAGCCTGTGGAGTGGGTTGTGTTACCTGGGCTCATACAGTACATTTAAATTTACTTTATATAAGTGACTAACAATTTAAAGCCTAACTCCATCTAACCCTCTTTAATCGGTTACAGAAGCACTTTTTTTTTCTTTTTTTAGTACGTTTTAATTAAAAGCTGGCCATTGTACACAGGAAGTTAAAAAAAGATAACCGACTTACTGGCAAGATGTTTCAGAGGGGACCTAGAAAACAAGACTGCTGTGGTAATGACACTCCATATGTAATTTTTTTTTATTTTGAACATGGTTCCACTTACTCTTTAAGATACAATTTTCACATAATTTGTATGCTGTGCTTGGTGACACAGTATGAAACATCCCACAAAGTTTAAGTGTAACTAAAGGCAAAACTTTCCTTTTTGTTGAATTTGGATAGAGTGGAGATGGATTAGAACACCTGTGAGTTTTTATTGCGGTCTTTGCCCCTGAGATTCACCCTCTTTGTCTTGTTTACCATGTTCATCGAAAGTGAAAGAATCCCATATTTTGGGTTGACATCAGAACATTAAAGGAGAAGTCCAGCCTGAGCTTTTTCAGCTGGGCTTTTCTGGGTCACAGGAGTGCAATTTCGTTCTTCGCTGACGTCACTGCCATCAGTCGGGACAGCGCGTTACCACAACTTCCCAAGTCGGGATCCACCAGCTGCCCTGATCCACCAGCCTCTCCCCGCCCCTCCACTGCTCAGCTATCCAATGAGCGTGGAGAAGCAGAGAGGAAAGAGGCTGACTGACAGTCGGCCTCTTTCCTCTCAGGGATCTGTCAGAACCGAGCCATCGCGGTGTTCGGTGGCTCGGTTCTCAGTGCAGAGATGGCGGGGGACAGATGAAGCATCGGTCTGATGCTCCATCCACCGAGGTAAGTATGAATCTCAAATAACCTGGAAACCCATACTTCTCCTTTTTAATAGGGAAAATCTTCCAATGAGAACCCTGGTTCTAGTGACCTTAGTGACTCCCTGGGTTTCTCACTTTGGAGGGATTTCCTCTCCTTTCTTGTTTTGTCTCTGGGACATGAAGGGTAACCTCCCCTATGGCAAAAAAAGAACACTGACAAGGGTTATAATCCTCTTACTCTATCCAAAATGGGGGGGGGGGGGGGGTTGCCTTTTTCGTTTTTTTTTTTCTTCTTCAAAGTTGTAAGAATAAAATGGTAAAGTGTAGCCTTTGTAATGCTTCACCACCTTAAAATAGCTGCTTTTAATTTTCATACACAATCCAATTTATTGGGGAAAAGGTGCCTATAGTAGTATAATACATTCACAAAAATATTTCATATAGCTTGTTTTTGTTTTGTCTGTCTTTTCATACTGGTTAAAACAGAGATGGAAAAAAAGTTCTCTTCCAGTAAATCCTAACTGCTGCCACACAATCTTCTGGCTCTCCTTGAGCAACATTGACATTCAGTTAATATTGCATACATTTCAGTTTACCAGACTAGTAACCCAAATTTGGTTGCCATCACAAAATAATTATTTTAAGCAATGACTTGATTTTTGGAAATGTAATGAATTTACAGTTTTGTGACGGGCAACTGGTCGATCACAGAGATCCTGACCTTATTTCTGCCAAAACAGTTTAGGCCGCTTGTCACCTCGCCTCTTGAATGTTGCACTGAATGCATAGACCAGGAGGTAGAGCAGGGACAACCATGTTCTTCCTGGATTGAAAATACTTCATGTTTACCATGGAGACAATATCGTTTTTAATCATAATTCTGGTATAAAGCAGGGATTGTTTATTGATTTCAGGACAATTCCATTTTTTTTTATATCGTATCCCATCACTGCCATTACACGTTGCTAACCTATTCAGTGTTTTTTTTTTCCAGTTACTGCAGTGAAAATCTTGTCTTTGTATATTGGCCTATCAAATGAAAAATGGTGATGTCAGTTTTTTTTTGTTTTTTTTACAAGTTTTGTTTAAAACAAAATGTTGTTCTAAGTGCTGTTGTTAGCTATAAATTCAAGGTGTTATGCTTGTTCATAATACCGCTGTAGTTATACTACAGCGATTAAAAAAATAAAATGTAAGAATGTTTTTTGTGTTCTGTTTTTATTTCCCAACATACAAACACATATACAACATTTTCTTATCTGCCTTCAGCCTAGTGGCCCTGTGAGCCTTACAGGGTGCGATTTTTTATTTTTTATTTATTTTTTTTCCCCTGAGGAATCGCAGGCAGCCACAGTAAGTTCTAGGCAGAAAAATACTTATTTTAGCTCTCTCGTGCCAACCTAAACATGGAGGGGTGGCATATAGCTTACCACTGCTGCTACAATTCTAGGATCCCTACAAAGACCCTAAGGCAGCCCATAGATAAGTCGGTTTGAAAAAAAAATGCCTGGATTCCCCTATGCACATGCTTGATTTGGAAGGGGGTATCCTCTCTGCTGAGCTATCTGACAGCGTGAAGACTTCCCTGCTGTCAGAATACACTAATCTGTGTTGCAAGCTGATCAAGAGTGGTTGGTTGTACAGAAGTTGATCAGTTACCATACAAATCCTTGCTGAACCAGCTGAATTTCCATCCACGTATGGCTTTTCCTATTCCAAAGATATTTCCAGACAATCTGTAAGCTGACAGGGAAATGCCTGTGTCGCAGACACGTATAAAGCTTTTACTGCACATTCTTTTTGAGGGACCATTTTCTCTTCAAAGCTGCTTTGGATACCCCAAGCAAGGATATTACTGGGTGCAAAACTACTAGTCTAGTCCATCTAAAATTCTCTTTTCATATTGACATACCTCTATGTGTATTACATGTCTAAAAATAAAAGCCTAGGCATCAAGCTGGGAAGAATCCTCCACCTCTAAAGCACAGAATTCCTTTCATTACTCCCAGGCGTCAACCTCCAAGGCAAAAACCAAGTCAGGAGCCAAATTTAATTGCCAACCCTGGGCCCCTAAATTCTCCAAAAGTAGGAAAAGTCTGTTAGCCTTTTTTAAACGCATGGATGCCTGGGAACAGAAGGTGGTTTCCACAGGCTACAAACTAGAGTTTCTCTTCCAATTCTCTCTGCCATGTGTCTTCCAAGCTTCCAGTGTCACGGCACAGATTAGTAGACCGCCATGTAGCCCCTACAGGTGTTCTGAAACAAGGGGTTATTGCTCTAGTTCCTGTGGTGGAAAGATTTCAGTGTTTTTATTCTAAATTTCCACAGTTCCAAAATCAAGATATGATATCTGCCCAAGCTAGTATCTCAAACCCCTTAATTTCTTTGGTCCCATACATTTTGCATTGAAACCATCAGGTACGTCATAGTTTCCCTCCATCAGGGAAACCTTCTGGCCTCTGTAGACATCCAGAATGCTTACTTGCATGTCCCTACTTTCCAGCCCATCAGTGATTCCTTCACTTTGCTGTGGGGCCCTGGCACTTCTACTTTGTGGCATGGCCAAGTCATTACAGCTGTCTTCTGTTCCTGTGTATTCACTAAGATTCTAACCCCAGTTTTTTCCTTATGCTCACAGGACCTCTAAATGGAGGGGTATGTAGACCCTCTTTTGAGAGAACAGATGGCATAAATTATGACTGCCAATGTGGTATGAGCAGTTCAGGTCTTTAAAACAAGTCACATCCTAATGCAGCTCTGCATGCTGTCAAATCCTCTAACAATTTCTATAAAGAATGATTTTTATTTTATCTTAGCTTTTTGGTGTGATCCCACTTCCTGGTCCTCGGCTTGCGCATGCCCTATAAGACATTGCTGTTATAACCTGTTGGAGAAAAAGCAGTGTAAAGTTGTATGTTGCATGCGTGAGATGAAACTCCTTCCTTCTCTGCTTTTTTGGATCAAGATGGAGGACATTCTGGCGATACTCAAAGCTTGGGACTGGCCCAGATGGACTTGGCACTCTGAACTGATCAGACGCCTGACAGACACTCTGTGGGCTCTTCCAGATGGACTAGATCATCTTCTTAATAAAAAGTAATGTGAAAGAAAGACAGAGCAATATGTTGACAAATTTTGAACAAATTGTCAAGTGAGCATAGAATCTGCAAGGTACAAAAAGATGCATTCAGGGGGAAAAAATAAACATTTTACAGAGAACAGATTGTGGCAATTAGAGAAGAGAACCAATAAGTGACAGTTTGGAGTGCAAGTTTTACAATGTTCATTATAACAACCAGCTAAATTAGATAAAGTCACAGAGGCTCTGTGAGACCTAAGCTATTGGGCCTTAGAAATCTGGGTCACCAAGGTCTTCAGGAACTGGGAGCAAGGCTATAGAAATGGTACCACTCAAAAAGATGAAAAGGCCTATTTGATTGGATGAGAAGTGAGGCATTAAGCTAGGCAGGGAGCAATATAGAAAGGTAGGGATGTTCAGAAAAAGAGGGTAAGAGGGCACCCTAAAGGCAAACCTATTGAGGGGGCTTCTTATGGTGAATCTGTGTTATAAGTTCATTGGGTGTGCAGTTGAATGGGAAGATGGATACTCTAATTAAGCCATGGTTGCCACATTTTTTTTAGAAACGTATGTGTGTCAGTGAGTATGGCTTTTATTGATAAAGTCCCCTGTATGTGGCTCCTGACCTTGTTGTTTTGTTGCCATGAAGATATGGGGAATGAGTGTATACTCCAAAATATTATTGCTGGGTTTATGTAAGAGGGCTTTTCATGGATCTTTACAAAGATTGCCTTGGAGGATTGTATTGACCAGAGTGTATACACACAGGCATTTGACTTTTAGTCATGCCTCCCTGGTCCAAGCTTCCCCAAAAGCATGTAGAAGGGCGAGATGGCAAACCTTTGGCTTTTGTGGCGGGGGTGTAATACCACTGTGACAATGCTTTATCCAATGAGCAATATAATGGAGGTTGATTGCAAGAGTAGTTCTAGATTAGATGAATACAATAAGGAGAATATTTCCTGAATTATCAGACCTGATATGCATTTTGATTTGAACACTGTTATAATCCTGGAAAAAAAAGGCACGGCTTTTTTTTTTTTTAAGTGTATTTTTGTGCGTGAACTCGAGAGAGAGGAGCCGGACTGCAGGAGTTGGGAGTAGGCAGACCCTCCCCCCGGAGGCATTCGCCATCCTTCTCCATGCCCCTGGTGGCAATGGCGGGTGTGAAGGGGGGCCTCCCACTCACCCCGCCCTACCTGCTCCTCTTGGGAGCCCAACTGGGGCCCAACGGGACCCCTATGGGGCAGAGGGACTCCCCCTATGAGGGAGTGAGGGGGCCTAGCCCACCCAGCCAGCCCCGTAGGTCCTTCGCCTCTCTTTATTTTAAGAGACCGCATGGCCAAAGTGCGTGTGTTTTAAACCAATTTCGTGTGCGTGCAAGTGTGGTGGTTTTTGGGGGGGGGGGGTGGGCGTACTAAGCACAGGCGTACCTTGCATAGCACACCCACTGGGAGGCGGGCCGAGACCACCAAACTCAATTCACATGTAGCCGAGACCGGGATCCGAACCCTTGGCTGCAGAGGTGAACGGCTTGTCAACGCAGTGCCAATCACGTTGAGCCACCACAGCTCCCTCAGGCACGGCTTTTAAGCAACGACTCCACTAGCTGAAAAAATTGAAGGTAGTGGGTACAGCTCAGTATTGGGGATATTGTGGGAGTCCTTGAGCTGGAGAATAGATCATAGTAAAGCCTCATGTATACCACCATTGGTAGTTCCAAATTGCAACAAAATGCATGGTGGGATTTTGGATACCATTCCTTTTTAATGGCACCTCAAAACACTGGGAAAATCGCAGCAAACCTGCAGGAAGCTCATTGTCTAAAAGGGTGCAGCAGCTTCTTTTGTGCAACAAATGCACATAGGGCAGCCTATCATGCTCATACATGGGTAAATCGCACAAAAAAATGCACGAGTGGGAACACGCATTCTCGTTAAGCATAGTGTGTATGGGGGGGGGGGGGGGCATCTATCCATGCCACAAACTTGTGCTGCTGTACATGCTCACTATTGACCTCTGTTATAATAGAAGGTCACAATCGCTTGTAATAGTGCAAATGTTGCATTCAGCCACTCCATCTCACCTTTTTGGAATCTCGGCCACAGAATGGAATAACTTCAGTGCTCGGTGCTGCAGCCTTCTTCCAAGTCAGATTAAGGGTGGCAGTTCCTTACTAAAAGATCATACGCCACTGTGTATCTCCAAAGTGAGAGAATTCCTGGTTGTCACCAGAGCTACTGTCCTTGTTGGAAGATTTTCCTTCTATTGCTCTTCATGCATTACACAAAATTTGAGTATTTTCTTTCACTGATAATGGTGAATATGACAGAAAGTATGACTCTCCCTAACAGGTTCCTCTGCCACAGCAGTACATTTGGGGGTGCCCCACAAAGCCCCAACCCATTTCTGGAGCTCCTCACAAAGGGCTGAAGACCCACACAGAACTACACCACCGACTGTGGTGGTTCCTTGGCGGGTAGGGCAGACGGCTGTACCGCCGATGATCCTAGAGAACCACCTCCCTCTGCTGTGTGTGTTGTTGTAAGTGGCGGTGCCTTAATTGCCTTCACAGATGTAGGCTCTAGACCAGGAGTCTCAAACTTGCAGCCTTCCAGATGTTGCAGAACTACAAGTCCCATGAGGCATTGCAAGGCTGATAGTTACAAGCATGGCCCCCACAGACAGAGGCATGATGGGAATTGTAGTTCCACAACAGCTGGAGGGCTGTCAGTTTGAGACCCCTGCTCTAGACAGAGCTTGACCCTGTGGTCCTTGGGGAATCCCTGGTGGGTGCTATTCTTCTCCTCCACCAGGTCTGGGGAGCCCAGGTGTTGCTCTGCAAAAGACGTCGCCACTGTTGTGACTTTAGCAGCAATGGTCCATAGTGCATTGTGTCTTGGAAGAGTACCTGGTAGTCACACAAAGCACTCCACAACAGGCCCAAGATGTGAGAGTCAATGTCAGGGCTCTGCACTCTGGACATACAGAGACCAAGTTTTCTGTGATCCCTGTGTGGCACACCACCAGATCCTCGTATGGGCATGACACAAAGTCCAGTGTCCAGAGAAGCATCACAGATATCAGATGATATAAAGTGGGATCGTGTCACCCAAGCTACAAGCTGTTTAAATATTTTTTACTGTTTTAAGAAAGGTCAAGTTTTATTTTTTTGAGGGCGGGGGGGGGGTGCAAGTAGCTGGTCTTAAAAAGAAACAAAAAAAACGCGCTATTGGCCCCCCCAACCTTAAAAAACTACAGGCAGCAGCTGGCGTGCGATACACAATGTGAAAAAATAGGAAGGAGAAAAAAGCTGCGCCAAAATTAAAGTTAAATTAGACAAATGTTGAAACTTGTGATGACCAAAGTTCATAAATCAATAAAGTTCATTAAAAAGTCCATATAGAGGTAGATTGGTCCCAGGCAGGAACTTCCTACGATCCACACCACCAAGTGAGGTAAATACAAAGGTGCACCCTCCACCAGATAAGTAAGCAGCTTACCAGAGGGCAAACAATATGGACAGTTGACTATAGCCCAGCCACGGCCTTTAGTTTCCTTGCGGTTCCTTAGATGCTCCAACTATGGCGTTTCGTCACTATAGGACGTTATCAATGGGGGTGGATAACGTCCCCCATTGATAATGTCCTATAGTGACGAAACGCGTTTGGGAGGCTACGCAGTGACGTCACCACGCTGAGGAGGAGGGCTCCTACATGCCGGCTGGCAATACCTTGTTTTATGCTGTGTTTTATCGTTTGTAAGTACAACTTTTAAATTTTATTAAATCCACTATGGAGTTACGCTATGTGCGCCTCTTTGTTCCATTTTATTGAACCATTTGGAGCCTAAAGTTACCACGTCCCTGAACCAACTGGCCATAGTTGGAGCATCTAAGGAACCGCAAGGAAACTAAAGGCTGTGGCTGGGCTATAGTCAACTGTCCATATTGTTTGCCCCAGGGCTTTTTTTCAGGGGGAACTTGGGGGAACTCAGTTCCACCACCTTTGGCTCAGACCCTTTGATGCCTGCTCACTACAATCACTTGTAAACACAGAAGTCTGGTTTCTGTGTTTACAAGTGACAGCTCTGCACTCTGTGTGTAACCCCCTGAACTCTACACTCTGTATGTAATGCAATCCTGGTATTTAATGTCCCTTTAAGACCCTTCTACCGTTTTTGAAATCTGAACGGGGTCGTGGTTGAGTTCCTGCACCTATTTTCTGAGAAAAAAAAGCTCTGGTTTGCCCTCTGGTAAGCTGCTTACTTATCTGGTGGAGGGTGCACGTTTGTATTTACCTCACTTGGTGGTGTGGATCGTAGGAAGTTCCTGCCTGGGACCAATCTACCTCTATATGGACTTTTTAATGAACTTTATTGATTTATGAACTTTGGTCATCACAAGTTTCAACATTTGCCTAATTTAACTTTAAGTTTGGCACGGCTTTTTTCTCCTTCCTAAGTAGCTGGTCTTGCCAAGGGCACAAAAAAGTCTAGCATCGGCCCTGCATATAAGGGCTTTTTAAAAACTTCTCTGACACTCATCTGCAGCATACTTCCTCTTGGTCTCTGTCTATTACCAGATACAGCACGTCAACTACCAAAAGGAATCATTGGCAGTCCCTATATTTTTTCCATAACAAAACTACTGTTTAAAAAAACAAGATAAATGTCAATAGCCCAATAATAGATAAAATAACAAAAACAGCTTTTGCTGTTAAATTAACCTTCAATTTCAGAACTTTTCCCTGCAGTACTTTTTTTTTCTGACGCTAGATGTCCCAAATCTGATGGCCAGCATCATTCAACCCACTTCCTCTGAGCCCAGGTTATCTTGGACCCGCCTCAACCTGTGAAAGGAGAAGCAGCACAGTGATGAGACATTCTACTTCATTACTAAGAATTACAGGCCTACAATATAAAATGCCAAATTTCTATGCAAAACAATGTACCACTTTAAATCGCAAAAATCTGACATCATACCACCATACACGTTAAAGTTTCTCTTGTTTAGCCCCACGTGCTGAACAAAAAAATAAAATTACTTGGCTGCCCCATCTGTGCTAAACAGCATGGTTGGAAAATCTGCAGTGAAGGCAACTTTATTCTGAAAGCCGACAACCACTGGTGTCAAAACACTCAAACCAGGGCCGTATATAACAGCGGGGAAAAGCAGCTATGCTGCCTGCAAATAGTGAATTTGTCCACCACTCGGGAGATGAGGATGGAATTGAATATTGGGGAGGCTGGTGATTGGTTGGGTGTGATGTCTGCAGCCTGTGTGGTGATTGGCCAGCTCGGTATGGTAAACCTTGTCTGGGGGAGAGTGCCTGTCAGTCCCGGACATAGTCACACTGACCGCTCACCCTCACCATGTCCAACAAGCCGCAGACCATCGGCTCGCTGAAGAACTTATTTGCCAGGGGGTTAAGCCGGGTACATACGAGAGTTTTTTTTGTGCAATCCAGCGGGTTGCACGACAAAAAAGACAGCTCTGGTTGGAGCCGCTGTACTAACCATGCAAGGTTAGTTCAGCAATCTCCCCTGCTGAGCCGCTGTTTTCTGACAGTAGGACAGCCCACCACAAGAACACTCCGATCAACGGTCTCTTTAGGGCTTTAGACTGGGTGTGCCTAGTGTTCCCCTGACATCCTCTGGATGCTATCAAGGTGAGACCACTGGGAGTGGGGCAATGCAGGACCTGCCGAGAGCAAGGAGGGCGTCCTGTGTAATGATAGGGGTAGTATAGGGGAGGGGGTCCTATGAAATGATAGGGGTAGTATGGGGGAGGGGGTCCTGTGTAATGATAGGGGTAGTATGGGGGAGGGGGTCCTGTGTAATGATAGGGATAGTATGGGGGAGGGGGTCCTGTGTAATAATAGGGGTAGTGGTCCTGTGTAATGATAGGGGTAGTATGGGTGTGGGGTTCTGTGTAATGATAGAGGTAGTATGGGGGAGGGGATCCTGTGTAATAATAGGGGTAGTGGTCCTGTGTAATGATAGGGATAGTATGGGGAGGGGGTCCTGTGTAATGATAGGGGTAGTATGGGTGTGGGGTTCTGTGTAATGATAGATGTAGTATGGGGGAGGGGATCCTGTGTAATAATAGGGGTAGTGGTCCTGTGTAATGATAGGGATAGTATGGGGAGGGGGTCCTGTGTAATGATAGGGGTAGTATGGGTGTGGGGTTCTGTGTAATGATAGATGTAGTATGGGGGAGGGGGTCCTGTGTAACATGAGTGAGAAATTGTATCGGGGTGGGTTGCCCAGGGTCTAATCAATAATTAAAGATGGCCCTGGCTGAAACAATGACTGCATCTGTTTGGATGCAGGCGCAGTTTGATCCAGAATTTTCTGCCCCAGTCGGGCCTCTTTGACAAAACTTGATTAAAAAATTGACTTTTGTCAAACTGGGTGGTGCAGATTGGGCCTACAGATCGAATTTTGGCCGATTCAATAGGAAAAATCCGAAATTTGATCCATGTTTTATTCAGCTTTATTTGCTGCAGAAGATTACAAGGGACTCCTGCATTTATACTAGTTGCATTCAGGGTGGTCGCCATCAGGGGGGTACATGCAGTACACCTGTAAGGGGCCCGGATGGCAACCCCCTTTTTTTTTTTAAGGGCCCGGAGGTCCCCAGGACCCCAGATGGCAACCCCTCTTTTTTTTATTTTATTAAACATTTTATTTTTTATATATATATATATTTTTTGTTTGTTTTATTAAAGGTCCCCAGGGCCCTGGATGGCAACCCCCCCCCCTTTTTAAATGTTTTTTTTTAATATATATATATATTTTTTTTACATATCTCCATGTGTTTTATTAACATCTGCCTGGAGTTCATCTTCAGAAAAGAGCGATAAGCCATATCTATCAGATGGATAAAGTTTATTGCAGTGCAGCTTGAGGTGTGAGATAACTTCTCATTTTGTAAGGGCTGATGCATTTTGGATACTGTTTTTTCATAGAATACACTTCATTAAGCATGGCACTGAACAAATAATTTTTTATCATATCATTACAAATAATAAAAACTCTATGATATATTACATCATAGTGCTCTCATAACTTTATTACATAAATCAATTTTCATGGGTCAACCCCCTCCTCCAGTTCATTTCACCCTAATTAATGCTACCCCCCCCCCCCCCCCAGTTGATCAGTCCACATCAGCAGAGTCCCTTCGGCTCATTTTTTTTTTTTTTATGTCACAATGTAGAGTATAAGATTTCCTATCATCTGTGCCCAGTCTTGCCACACAGAGTTAATCCAGCTCTGAGCAATCCTCTTTTAGGCCGGGTTCACACCTATGCAAATTGAGTGCAGCTTAAACCGCATCCAATACGCAGAACATTTCCAAATACATTGTTTTCAATGAGGCTGGTTCACATATGTGCGATGCATTCGCACTGCACATTGCAGAAAAAACGTCTGCGGATTTATGTCTTGTATTGCGGCTCAGGTGCGAATTCAGTCCCATTATCTTCTATGGGTACGCAGCTGATTCGCAGATGTGTTCAGTTCTCTTCAGGAATTTCTGTCATTCAGCTCAATACACTTCTCCCCCACTCTCCTCTCACCTGTAACTTCTCCCAGGTCTCCAAATTCGCAGCTAAAACGGAGCTAATCTGCTGAACACTTCCCTTATCTATCTGCAGAGTTGAGAGAGCTGAAATTCGCACCGCACTAGTGTGAACCCTAAGTTCATTGTATATTACCAGGATGTGTTATGTGGGGGAGGGGTGGATTTCTCACTTTTTATACTGTGAATCACCTCATGTTATGATAAACATAACATAACATATGATAAACATGTCCAAGCTAGATATGTAAATAACCTGTCACTCAAAGCAAGAAGAGAGAAACTGACTTTTTATTTAGACAGGTTTTTATCTGGAATTCTGTTAATTTTCACTGAACAATAAAAGAGGATTGATCAGAGCTGGATTAACTCTGTGTGGCAAGACTTGGCACAGATGATAGGAAATCTTATACTCTATATTGTGACATCAAAAAAAAATTTACATCCACTTTAATGAAATAAAAAACAAAAAAAAAACAAAGAGCTTGACAAGTACAGTGCAGCAAAAAGTGCCCTACTGCTTAGCACTGCATTAATTCATTAGAGACTTCTGACTGGCTAAAAGTGAGAAGAACCACGCCCCATCACAAGGCAGGCTATAGTAAGCTGTAAAAACCTTCACTTATGTTATGTACAGAATGCATTTAGCAATATTACGCTGTTAAGGGACACTCCAGTTAAACATGAAATTTTGCATCTCAACTTGCTTCTCGGCTACTTTTCATTCTAACACCTATCTCATGCAGCTGCTTTTTTTTTTATACTGTGTAGCTTTTACAGGGCATGTTTGCACAGTACAGAATCATGTAAAAAGAGGTCACAGTTCTTCCCAGAAGGATGGTGATAAACAACAAATACATGTATTGATCTTAAGTAACTGTGGGGTTGATTTACTAAAGGCAAATATACTGTGCACTCTGCAAATGCAGTTGCTCCAGAGTTTAGTAAATGAGGTAAAGCTTCACTTTGCAAAAAAGTATCCAATCACGTGTAAGGGAAAAAATAAAGCATTTTTTGCTTGGGCATGATTGCGTAATGGAAGTCAGCAGAACGCTTGCTCATTTATTAGGCCTCATTCACACGAGGCAGACTCTGTCGCACTCCGTCGCGACAGAGTCCGCCTGCTCCCGCCAGCTCAGCGGGAGATCAGTCCGCAGATCTCTGCTGAGCCGACGGATGACAAGCTCCTCTCTGCTCACTGAGCGGGGAGGGGCTTGTCGGGCACCACTGTCTCCTATGGAGCGATCTGATGAAAACGGACAGCATGTTCGTTTTCATCAGATCTTACCCGATCCGATCCGCCATGGACGGATGGGGACGTATCCCCCATACGTCTGTTTTTAGCGGGTCGGATGTCAGCAGACATATCTTCACTGTCATCCGATGCTCCATAGGGACATACAGTATGTACACATACCTGCACACAAGCCCTTTCTTCCTAAATTTAGGCCAACATGTATTCTGCTACATTTGTAAACATCCCTTGTAATAGAAATAAGAATGACAGGTCTTCTTTATGGAGGAATCTGGGGTTAAAAAGACCCCAAATCTCTTGTTTACCTTTATAAGCAAAAGATCAAACCGAAAAAAGTTTTTTTGATCTTTTGCTTAAAAATGTTTTTCTTCCAGCCTCGACCGGAAGTGACGTCATGATATTGTTCTGGTCCTCGAAGGCCATAGAGTTGATCAAAGAGTATCAACTCTTTAATAGCTAATAGGAGCAGCCGGCTGCAACCCTCGGATCGTTTCTCGGGGAAACGGTAAGCCAGAGAAACACTGGCGAGTGGCGGGAGGGGAGAGACATCCCCTCCTGCCACTTCGGAAACTGTCTCAGCAGCTAACGAGCTACTTGGACCGGTTAGTGAGAAACATGGCTGCCTGCTGAAAAAACGGTAAGGCGGCGTACACACGACCGGTTTTCTCAGCAGAATCCAGCAAGAAACTCGATGGGAGACGTATTTTGCCGAGAAAACCGGTCGTGTGTACACTTTTCGCCGAGAAACCCGTCGGGAAACTCGTCGAGCCAAAAAGAGAGCAGGTTCTCTACTGTATTTCCTCGTTGGGCAATGGGAAAATTTGGCTCGACAAGCTTTTTTAACTGCCGAACTAGGAACTCGACAGGGAAAACGATGAGTTTCTCGGTCGTGTGTACGCCGCCTAACAGTGTTATGGCTGATACCTTCAGTCATAATCCTGGTAAACCACTTGCAGTCGCATACGTATTGCGGCCGGTTCTAACTGGAGGAGCTCAGCAAAGAGTGATATTTGATCGAAACTGATCAGAAGAGGAAGACTTCTTGTTTTGTGTCTAAAAAGTCTTGGAAAGAGAGAGGTCACGGAGAGGTCACTTATTTCTAAAAATTACGATTTCTTATTTATTTTTTTACAAATAATTTAAAAAGTGTCATAAAAGTGAGTAAATATTTAAACCAATTTATATGCAGCTGTCTTTGAATTCATAAAAGGTCAACTATAATGCTTTTGAGTTATTCTATGCAGAGACAGCAACCACACTGTGAAGGAGATTGTGTCTGTCTTTAGCCATGTTTAAAGATTAATAATTATTTGCAGTGCTGCCATAGAAAGGGACCTCCAGCTTCTTCCTCCAGGATCCCGAATGGGTCTCACCCTCATTACCAATTCCATATCCCAAGAATTCAGCAGCTCTTTTCCTCCTGAACACTGGCTTTCTAATGAGAGTTTGTTCAACTAAAATTCATTACACATCTCTCATTATCGTTATGTTGAAGTGCACCATTTTACATTTTAATTAAAATGCACATTTTAAAACAGCCAAGTTGAATGTATTCCAGTCTTTTTCCTGGTGTTTGCTTCCGCAGCATGACTTTATTAACAAAAGATTTTGCAGTTCCTTAGCTCCCACATGGTTTGAATAATAAATAATAGAAATTATGGGGAATTTTCAAGAATTGAGCTTTTGATTACTGACCTGTTGCTTTTCTTTGCAGTGAACCAAAGGGGAATGTTTCCATGAATAAATGATTTCATCTTGACAAAGAAGAGCAGATTATGGCAGCTTTTATTTGTACCTTATCAGTCTTAAAAGCAAACCTGAAGAGCTCCAATGTGTTTCAAATCACTATTTCTAAAAGCCTCTATGTCAGGGGTCTCCAAACTTTCTAAACAAAGAGTCGGTTTACTGTCCTTCAGACTTCAAGTAGTAGGGAGTATAAAATGCCCCATAATTAGTATTATTGGGGGGGGGGGGTATTGCCCCATTGTTGGTATAATGGTAAGAAATAGTGTCCCATCATTGGTATTAGTGGAAGAAAGTGTGCCCCATCATTGGTGTCAGTGACAGGTATGGTGCCCCTTCATTGGTGTCAGTGGGAGAAATAGTGCCCCATCATTGGTGTCAGTGGGAGGAATAGTGCCCCATCATTGGTGTCAGTGGGAGGAATAGTGTCCTATCATTGGTATTAGTGGGAGGAATAGTGCCCCATCATCGCTATTAGTGGAATAAATAGAGTCCAATCATTGGTGTCAGTGGGAGGAAGAGTGCCCCATCCTTGGTGTCAGTGGGAGAAATAATGCCCCATCCTTGGTGTCAGTAAGAGGAATAATGCCCCATCATTGGTGTCAGTGGGATGAATAATGCCACATCATTGGTGTCAGTGGGAGGAAGATTACCCCATCATTGATATTGGTGGAAGGAATCTTGCCCAATCATTAGAGTGAAAGGAATAGTCCCCGGATGTTGGTATCAGTGACAGGAATTATGAACCATCATTGGTGTCAGTGGGAGCAAGTATCATTGTATCAGTGGGTATCCTGTATCATCGATTCACACAGTAAAGTCACAATAGAAATCACATGATTTAAGTGTGAATGGAGCATTAGCGTTATTAAAAAAAAAAAGTTATGGCACGTGTTCGTCTACTGAGGAATATGCGGGACTAGTCTTGTGAACCCTGGCTAAATACCGGTGTACGCATCGAACCCTCTGGTCTAGATAAGGTTCGGGCGGATGGAACTTTGCTCTTGTCTTTGCCCCACCCCCTTCCTCACCTTTATCTTCTCTATCTTCTTTCTCTTTTTCCCTCTCCTCTCCTTTTCTCATCTCCCCCCCCCCCCCCCCGTTTTTTTTTTTTTTTGCTTTGTTTTCTGCTTTCTTTTTTGTAAGGACCCAATGGGTTTAGCCCAACTCTCTGAAGTTCTCAACACAGGGCCTTGACCGTGGACAACTTGTCATACGGGATACGGAGACTCCTTAGATCTGGCCATTTGCAGTCTGAACTTTTGTTAATTAATGAGATTACGAGGTTAGCAATTTCTATGAACTGGACCATCCCTTGTTGTTCTTTACGTTTTTTGGAATCCTCCACTTGAGTTTGGTCTCTGTATTAACTGTATGTTTTCTTGCAAAAAGAAAGTATTGGGAAAAAAAAATTAAATTTCTGGAATGCCAGGATGGCTAACTGTCACATTTTCTTGTGTCCTCAACCAAACTTTCAAACCATCAAATGTCTGGTGTCATAACTGATCATGTGTGCAACACCATGGCAGTTGCAGATCAAACAGAAGCAGCTTGGCTGTTAAGGATAAGAGGATTTAATTCCGCTTTAGGGCTGTCAGCAGATCAGTCTCTACATATTGGGCTGTGCCAAAAAATATAGAGCAACTGAGCATGTGCAGAGCAGAATAAGACAGTGTATTACTGGATTTTAAACAGTTTAGGCACTTATTTTTTACGTTTTACATAGCTATACCTGCAAAAAAAAGGGGCCAGCCTGAAGTGATCTATCAGGGGTTGTAAACCCTTGAGGTTTTTCACCTTAATGCATTCTATGGGGAAGTCACTTCTGCCATAACACTGGAAAGTGATAACGATAGATGCCAGTCTTTCAAGCTGGTGTGTGGGCCCCATCAGTGAAAAAAAAAATAGAACATGTTTTAAAATTTTCCTATGGATAAAAAAACTGATAGAAAAAAACAATCGTCTGTGTGGAACTCCATCGGAGAAAAATCCACGCATGCTCAGAATCAAGTCGACGCATGCTCGGAAGCATTGAACATTTTTCTCAGCACGTCGTAGTGTTTTACGTCAGCGTGTTGGACACGGTCGGATTTTTGACTAATGATGTGTAGGCAAGATTGATGATATCAGATATCAGATATCCGGCGAAAAAATCCATCGGATTAGATTCCATCAGATATCTGATCGTGTGTACAGGGCATTACAGTTCTGGGAACATAGTCACCAAGGGAAACCAAGCTCCCCATCAACATCCTGGAGCTCTGAATGATAAGTTTTACTTAGGTGTTTGAAATAGTTGGTTTGTATCCTATCACAGAGTGGTACTGTGGATACAGAAAAATATAGACGTGCCACGTCCTCAGGGCCGGCCCCAACGGCGGATCCAGGGGGGGGGCAACGGGGCAATTGCCCCCCCCGAGGCAATCATGTCACATTGGCTTTAAAAAAAAAAAAATTTTTTTTTTTTTTTTTTTTTTTTAGGGGTCCGGAGGTCCCCAGGGGCCCGGAGGCCACCAGGGCCCCAGATGGCAAACCCCTCTTTTTTTATTTATTTTTTTTATAAAAAAAATATATTTTTTTAACATATTTTTTTTTTTTTTTTTTTTTTAGAAGTCCGGAGGTCCCCAGGGTCCCGGAGGCCGCCAGGGCCCCGTATGGCAACCCCCCCTTTTTTTAGGGGTCTGGAGGTCCCCAGGGGCCCATAGATTCCCAGGGCCCCAGATGACCACCCCCCTTTTTTATTAAATGTGTGTATATATATATATATATATATATATATATAAATTATTATTATTATTATTGTTAGTATTATTATTAAAGGGCACAGAGGTCCCCAGGGCCCCCGGAGGACAACCCTCCTTTTTTTTATATTTTTTTTAAAAAATGTTATATTTTATTTATTTTTTTCTCTTTTTTTATATATAGATATATTTTTATTAAAGGGCTCAGAGGTCCCCAGGGCCCCATGTGTCAAACCCCCTTTTTTTAATAAATGTTTTTTTTTTTTATATATATTGTTTTATTTATTTTTTATAACTTTTTTTTAATCATTTTTTTAAACTGCTTTGCGGTGCCTGCAGCTGCTGCTGCCGAGTCTGTCACTCTCTCTCTCTCTCATCACCAGGGCTGGTAGGCTGCCTGTCCTGAGGCTGCTTTGAGCTGTTGCTGACTGCAGCACTCCCCTCTCTCCTGCTGACATAGGGCATCTCTGGCTGTGTGTGAGAGCTGGATCTGTGTTCGGCTGTGCTGCCTGTGCTAGACCTGCTCGTGTGATAGTAGATAGAGATGGAACACTGATTGAATCAGTGTCAGGGATTCTAAATAGACCAGTACTGTGTGCCTACACAGAGGAGACCAACACTGTATGCAGTGAAATAAAAGGTGTTTATTTACAAGGTGAACAAAACAGGTGAAGACAAACAGTGCACAAATGACAACAAAGCATATATAAGTGAAGGGGAAATGCCGTAATCATAAACCAAAAGCCAAGCCGAGGTCATATACCAGGAGATCACAGAAGAAGCTGCAGACAGGGAATGGGCAGGAAGGGAATGTCCAGGAGAGGGATCAGGTCAGGTCGGATCAGATCAGAAGTCAAGAAAGGGGACAGCAGGCTCAGGGTCAGATATCAGGCTCAGGTTAGTAGACAGATACCAGGGCGAGGAGTGATTACACACGCCGGGTATTATAGAGGCGTGCTGATTGCATTCAGGTCACACCTGAACGCAGGAAGGGCTGTGTGCTCCATACTGCCAAGAACTCCCCACTGGTGGAGGCCAGTACTGCAGCCCAAATAACAGGCAGAATCACCAGCGGGGGGACCTTTCCTGACAATCAGTGTTTTGTCTATCACACAAGCCTGTCTAGGGGGGGACCTTGCTAGAGCACACTGGCCTACCGAACACAGACCTTCAGCTCCTGTTTGTTCCATGACACACGTCGGGAGAGGAGATGCCTGCTGTGTGTGATCGAGGCAATGCCATGGTGAGTGCCGTGCACAGTGTGGCTGCATTCATAGACAAAAGCGGGGGTGCATTGATAGACAAAAGTGGGATTGCATTGATATACAAAAGTGGGACTGCATTGATATACAAAGGTGGGGCTGCGTTCATATGCACAGTGAGGCTGCAATGATCTCTTGTACCATGTCTTCAGTCTCTGACCATCCCTTGTACCACGTCTGCAGTCTCTGGCCATCTCTTGTACCACGTCTGCAGTCTCTGACCATCCCTTGTACCACGTCTGCACTCTCTGACCATCTCTTGTACCACGTCTGCAGTCTCTGACCATCCCTTGTACCATGTCTGCAGTCTCTGACCATCCCTTGTACCACGTCTGCAGTCTCTGACCATCTCTTGTACCACGTCTGCAGTCTCTGACCATCCCTTGTACCACGTCTGCAGTCTCTGACCATCTCTTGTACCACGTCTGCAGTCTCTGACCATCTCTTGTACCACGTCTGCAGTCCCTGACAATCGTCTACAAACCATGGGATAGATTTATGGCATTCATATTTAAATATGTTTTACTAGTAATGGCGGGGATCATTGATTTTTTTAGCAGTACTGCAACATTGCAGCGGACACATCGGACACCTAATTGAGTTCTGTAAGCGACACCTTATTTTCTGGCAGTGCCCCCCCCGAGACTAGACTCTGGATCCGCCCTTGGCCGGCGCTAGGCATAGGCAAGTTAGGCGGCTGCCTAGAGCGCCAGGGTAGGAGGAGGCGGCAAAACCAGGATGTCAAGCCACTCGAGTCGGTATTTTTTTTATAAACATGCTTCATGGCGCCAGCCGCCAGGCTGGGGGGTTGTTGCGCCAGCGGCCGGTGAAGACATCACTTTCGCCACTCTATCCCAAGCCTGCAGTGCTACCGTAGGTCCGTAGCAGCGGCAGTGAGACAATGCGGGGTGAGAGCCAGGACAACAAGGAGCAGCCGGCCGGAAGTGCTGCAGTCCGGGCTTGCCGTGATATCCGACCCCCCCCTCCTCCTGGTGGCTCGGGGGTCTGTTGAGAGGAGCGGCTGCGGAGGACAGGCAGGCAGACTGAGACAGGAGAGGACAGGCAGCAGCAGCAGCAGCAGCGTCGCTCTCCTTCAGTAAAGCCTTCACCGCGGCTGGCTCAGGTATTTACTGAAAGCACAGGCAGCACGCTCTGCACCCAGTCACATGAAATAAAAAAAAAATGGAATTTGCTGTAAAGTTTAAAGTGCATTGTATACAGAGAGGGGAAAGATATGTGTGGGGGGGCTACAGTGGTGGAACTGGTGTGTTGTTTTTTTCTTTGGGGGGGGGGGGGATTGTGTGGGGGTTCAGAGGGGGAACTAGCTTGTGTGTGGGGGGGGCAGGTGTACAGAGGGGGAACTGGTGGGGGGGGAACAGAGGGGGATCTGGGGTGTGCGGGGGTACAGAAAGAGAACTCGTGCGGGGGGATGTGTGGGGGTACATAGAGGGAACTGGTGTGTGGGGGGGGGGCAGAGGGGGAACTGGTGTGGGGGGATGTGCGGGGGTACAGAGTGGGAACTGGTGTGTGGGGGGGGGGCAGAGGGGGAACTGGTGTGGGGGGATGTGCGGGGGTACAGAGTGGGAACTGGTGTGTGTGTGTGTGTGGGGGGGGGCAGAGGGGGAACTGGTGGGGGGGTACAGAGGGGGAGCTGGTGTGGGGGATGTGCAGGGGTACAGAGTAGAAACTGCTGTGTGTGTGTGTGTGTGGTGGGGGGGGGGGCAGAGGGGGAACTGGTGTGGGGGGATGTGCAGGTGGACAGAGTGGGAACTGGTGTGTGTGTGTGTGTGTGGCAGAGGGGGAACTGGTGTGGGGGGGATGTGCGGGGGTACAGAGAGGGAACTGGTGTGTGTGTGTGGTGTGGGGGGATGTGCAGGTGGACAGAGTGGGAACTGTGTGTGTGTGTGTGTGTGTGGCAGAGGGGGAACTGGTGTGGGGGGGATGTGCGGGGGTACAGAGTGGGAACTGGTGTGTGGGGGGGGGGGGCAGAGGGGGAACTGGTGTGGAGGGGTGGGGGGGGGGTACAGAGAGGGAATGTGTGTGTGTGTGTGTGTGTGGGGGGGGGGGGTACAGAGGGGGATCTGGTGTGTGTGTGGGGGGGGGGGCAGATGTGCAGGGGGGTACATATAGTAACTGATATGTGTGTTGGGTGGTTTAAGGGGAACAAAGGTGGGGGGGTGCAGAGGGGAACAGGTGTTCAGGATGATACAGTGATGGGGTGATCTGAGGTGTGGACGTTCAAATTCACTTTTGTAAAATAAATAAATGCAGATCTTTTTGCAGGTCCAAAAATGTGCATTTATTATTGTTTCTAGTAAGAATCTGTAAAGCATTGTCAGTGTATCTGTCGCTCGTACAGACAGGCAGTTACATAGTTGGGCCCCTTTCACACGGGGCGGATCAGTATTGATCCGCCTCCGTGTGCTCTGTAAGCTCAGTGGGGATCGCTCCGTTGATCCCCGCTGAGCCGTCAGATGACAGGGCGGTCTCCGCACACTATGCAGGGACCGCCCTGTCTTTTCTCCGCTCTCCCCTTTGGGGGAATCGGATGAACACGGACCGTCTGTCCGAGTACATCCGATCCGCAGATGGAAGAAAAAATAGGACATTCTTCCGCTCTGCAAAATCGGATCTTTGCGGAAGCGGACAATTACGGGGTGTCAATGGATGTTTATCCGCTGACACCCGTGATCTCATAGGGATCAATATATGTCCCTTTTTCATCCGCAAACAGATGGATGAGAAAGCGTACATATGGTCCGCAAGTGTGAAAGGGGCCTTAGCCTCTCTGTATACTGCTCTAGCCTGTGGACCATAGCTGGCGTGAGGAAGTGAGCCGGCGCCATCCTCTAGTTGTCTTTGGGCCAGGTCCAGGGACACAGGTGCAGGCATGTGGACCATGGCTATAGTATAGGTGAAGAGGCACCGCAAAAATCTCAGTGAGCGGAGGAGCGAATGAGGGGGGGGGGGGGGGGGGGCGGGCGGCAAAATGAGGCTTCGCCTAGGGTGTCAAAAATCCTTGCACCAGCCCTGCACGTCCTGGGTAGATTAATTTGAAAATTAAGAGTTGGGGCTTTGGACTTTATAGGCACAGTTACACAGGTATTTTAGCAAAAATATAAATGTATTAAGAAAAACATATAGTTTATGTAGCGGGATATTACCCTTTTATGTGATGTAAAAGACTACCATCTGCTGATTGAGAAGGATCTCAGCTCCCTCCTGTGGCCGAATTGTGTTATAACCACCTGCTGCTTACTTTTTGTCCTGATACCGCAGAGAATGTGGGGAAATTGAGTACAGGGAGAAAAGAGGCTCCATTTGCCCTGGCTTGTTATAGACTACGTTACCCAGAGAGCAACTGTACAATCCCAGGATGCTTTGCTCCCCGCACAGCTTGCTGGGAGAGGTAATTTAAGGGAGAGGACGTGTTTGGCGTGCTCTCTCTGGACCGCTTCTTCAACTCAGGAGGACACTTGTGTGAGGTGTCTTCCCGAAAGTCTAGGCTGAAATAGCGGCCTATCTACGCCCGGGCGGAGCGCCATTGAGGAGGAGAGACAGAACCTCTGACGGAGTGATCGGACGGGCTTCCAGTACCCCTGTGACCTGTCTGAGAACCGGAGGCTGTCATCTTTAAAGACTGTGATCGGAGATCGCGGATGGAGTGTTTCACAAAGACAAGGCCTAAACTGGTTGGGTGAGACGGGCACCTGCCCAGGACCTGTTGACTGTGTTATTGAAGGGTGGATCGTTCACATTAGCCATTGTGGTTTGACTATTTGGGCCTTTTTATTTGTTACCCTGTTGGATTACAATTTACCCCTTGCGCACCACCGCATGCCAACGCATCAGTACACAGACTTTGGGATAATTTGAACTGAGGTTTGGTCTGATCAACCAAACCACTTTAGTTAGGTATACTATTTAAAGACTGCCTATCTAGTTGTTGTAGATTAATATCCATTTCCATACTCGTTGATCGAGTAGTCAGTTCTATTACACTGTGAGTATTGTTAATAGTGAGAGCTGGGTGAGGCTTGGCAAGGAGGTTCTTCAATGTGGATGCCTTGTTGAGGGAATCCCCTTGCTGTGTGCTTACACAGGTCTGCATAGCCATTATAATTTAACGTGTATTTATTTGTTATTTCTGTTTCTGACTGTAAGCAGTCTTTTACCATTTTACCTTTGTTTCTTTTGCTTTATCCTACCAAGTAAAGAGTTACATTGGTTAAGCTGAGATTTGTGTACAGTTTCTAAGTCATCCTGCGGGATCCATACAACTCAAGGCAAACATTAATTTTTCAATATTTTACTGTGGTGTAACAGGATATTGTGCCCTCCAACAAGTTATTGGGAGGGTTTGAGCCAATACAGGGGTTGATAACCAGAGCGTAGACCCAAAACAACCAGCAGCTCCTTCGGGGGTAGTGCTACATTTACATACACTCTAAAAAGCCCACATTAGATAAATATACAAATATGATCAATGCAACTTTTTCAGACTTAGAAGGTACAAAATGTCATTCCATAGTAAAGAAAGAATCCAGGAGAATGGTTGAAAAACAGCAAAGCGTAAAAGCGATGTTCAAGAACATTAATCAGGAAGGCTCGTAATAAATTTATATTTTTGCTAAAATACCTGTGTAACTGTGCCTATAAAGTCCAAAGCCCCAACTTCTCCTTTTTTACTTAGGGTTTTGCAGTAAATAGAGAAATAAGTGGATTTTTATATGCTTTATAGCAGGGATCCTCAAACTACGGCCCTCCAGCTGTTGCGGAACTACACATACCATGAGGCATTGTAACACACTGACATTCACAGACATGACTAGGCTAGGCATGATGGGAATTGTAGTTTGAAGACCCATGCTTTATAGGAATGAACAAATTACTTGTCATTTAGAGCAATAAAACAGCAAGTATTAACCAATCAAGGTCTATGGCTGCAGCCAGGTCAGAAATCTGGAGTCAGACTACTCCCTTTAACCTTGTGATGCCATGTCCCCTATAACAGAAACTCTTTATACAGCTTAGCAAGTTGTATCTAGAGCAGTGGTTCTCAACCTTCCTAGTGCCGTGACCCCTTGATAAAGTTGTGGGGACCCCTAACAGTACAATTATTTTCCTAGCGTGGGTTGTCAGCACGCAAAGACAAGTAATTTGCGCCATTAATCTACAGACATTTAGTGCTCCCTGAGTCCCTTCCACTCGTACAGTATTAAAACCCCTTATGGTACATTTTGGGATGCACCACTCTCTTCTCCTTTCTTTCCCTTTTATCTCTCTCCATATTAGCTTCTTGTTTTTTCCCATCCCTCTTCTCTCTAGCTGTCTTTCTTGTTCTTCCTCTTATTCTTTCTCTCTTTTTCTTTGCCCCTCCCCCTCTTTTTCTCTCCATTCCATGTATTCTCTATTTTTTATTCTTTCTCTTAATCCTTGGTGGGGGTGTGGGGGGGAAGGGATGAGTGGCTGTGCTGGCAGGAAGTTGGGATGAGTGGCAGTGCTGGGAGGGATTGGATCAGTAGCAGGTCTGGGGGAGTTCTGATCAGCCAACTTAAGTGCTCTTGATCAAGGTCATCTGCTGATCTGAGAACTGTACTGGGGACTTTTAATGGCAACTCTAATCACAGGTAATGTTACTCAATGTGTCTCCAGCTTTTTTGCGTCTCCAGCTTTTTTGCGTCTCCAGCTCTGTACTGTCTCGCAGCAGTGACACCTATGCCGAAATCGGCAGATGGGGTCTCCTCCAGCCCCTCCCACTTCACATTTCTTACCAGCCAGCTGACCTCTATGCTGTAAACTGAATGGGCTGCTGCAAAGAGGCTGAGTGGGCAGCAGTGGGCTCCAGCAACAGCCACAGGCTTCAGGGACAGACCTGCTGGGCGGCCACGGTGACCGGGCTTCAGGAACAGCCCAAGATTTGGGGACCCCTGGCAAATCGTCATTCGACCCCCTCTGGTGTCCCAACCCCCAGTTTGAGAATCACTGATCTAGAGTCTATGACCTCAGTCTCTAAATATAAGCGAGTTCCTTGGTGATATGGCCCAGATAAATGCCCAATCACTTGCCTAGAATTGCCTATAAAATCTTAGCTACCACTCTCATTTTAAAAGTCGACATATTCTTATAGTATATATTCTTAGATATGAATTATTTGACCTCCTGGGCGTTTTCTTATGATGTCTTCCATATGACACACCTCCATATACTGTAGCTCTGTGTTTTTGCTCACATTGCAGCGTATCGTGTTATAAAAGTGAAATAAGAGATGGAAAGCCCATTCTACAAATACACATCTGCCAGAACAACAGAAGTATGCTGTTGCCAGTAATTAAAAGCTAGCTGTGAGCATATGAATACCTTTGGTTATAGTAAAGCTCTTAATCCAATTTCTCTTACAATAATGGAATTGATGCAAACACAGCAATGATTGCTAACCTATATCCTAAGGTATTTTCTGTAGAATGGTGAATTAGAACGAGTGTTAACCTGTTTAACATGCTGATGGAAGAGCTACAAACCCAAACAAGCAATTATCACATTCATACAAGGATCACTTCAATGCTGTCATAATCATGCAAATGTACAACTCTCTTGGCTACATTCTACTCTTGCTGAGTTGTTCATACAATTTCCATTAATGTATTGCAGCTACCAGCAGCTTCACTGCCCCGATGATTGCCTTTGGTTTATTGGACAGTGGAGAGTCGTTGAATGAAGGAAACAAAAGGCCCAGCAAATTAATCAAATTAACAAAAGGTGGGTTTTTCAAAAGGCCAGCAAATGTACTCCGATCAGCCTATAGAAGCGTCATCCTATCTATAGCTGGAGAAAATGATTAAGTTCATACCCAGTAGGTCCCATCTATTCCACTTTGGAATGAGTCATTCCAGCACGTCTAATCTCTGGCTTGGGTCCAACCTATTTTGATACATGTCTTGAACTAGTCAACCCCAGGTTCAAATGCAACTGTTCAGCTAAATTCCTTCTTCAACTGAATAAGCCACTCTATTGGAAGTGAAGTGGGATGTGGGTTGGAAACATGCAGAAGGGTATTATTCACTGTCTTCAATCTATGAAAGCTGGAGACAATTCATCCCTCAGGGGGGATACCAGTGTGGAGGTCCAAGAATGTGCAGCCTTGAATGATGTCACTCTATGTAATGACAGTTGGTATTTGCACTCCTGCTCTGGCTCGATGTATGCATTGCTTCACGTTCAGCTTTTTGTGTATAATATTTAGAGTAACCTACCCTGCTTAAAGGACCCAGTTTAAATGTGCAGTGTATACTGTCAGTCTTATTTTGTCACTGAAATGCTTGGGAATGTGGAGAACTTTGATTTCGTACCTACCAATTCAATATTACTATTATTTCTTCAGTGTCAATGATGCTACTAATGTTCCTCATTACAATTTCATTGTTATAATTAACGTGTAATGGGATATGGTTAGCAACTTTATATATACACAAGAAAGATGCGCAAAACAACCCAAAAAGTAATAAATGATCATAAAAAAATTCTCACATGAATAAGATAATCATATTGGATTCATTGACAAATGTGCAAAAATTAATAATACTAAATGAAGTGCAAAAACACAATATATTAATGTTAATATATTGTGCAAAAATAAATAATACTAAATGAAGCACTTCATTTAGTATTATACATTTTTGCACAATATATTAATGTTAATATATTGTATTTTTGCACTTCATTTAGTATTATTAATTTTTGCACATTTGTCAATGACTCTAATATGATTATCTTATTCATGTAAGAATTTTTGTATGATCATTTATTACTTTTTTGTAGGGCTGTGCAAATTAACTTTTAATTAATCGAATAATCTTTAACTTTTTTGATCAATCAAAATCTTTTTGATCGATTAAAATTCTTTTGATTGGTACTCACCTCTCTGCCGGCTTCTGGGCCTTCAGGGAGTTCCTTCGGAGATCCGGTGACGTCACGGACACCGGCGGGGCTTGCTATGTCCTTCTGAAGGGCTCCTTTGCTGTACCTTCATACCTGCATGCCGGTGGGACCTGAGACCGCGTACACACCACTAAATAAATCCGATTAAATCGGTCTGACAGACCGTTTTGATCGGATTTGTCTGCTGGGATATATTAGTTTGATCGTGTACACGCGATTAAACCAAAATCCCCGCCGGCAGACAGCGCGGTGATGTGGCGGTGATGTTGACGCCACCACGTCACCGAACCAGGAAGTAAAATACTTCCACGCATGCGTTGAATCCATTTGATGCATGTGCGGACAGATATGTCCGCTGGTTAGTGTACTAACCAGCAGACATGTCGGACGGACGGGTTCCCAGCAGACAGATTTTAAAGCATGCTTTAAAATTTGTCTGCTGGAGAAACCTGTCTGCTCGCCTGTACACACGATCGAATCTGTCTGCTGAAACGGTCCGTCGGACCATTTTCAGCAGATAAATTCGATCGTGTGTACGCGGCCTTACTATCTGCCACACACAAGGGCTGTTACACTTCCCTCTATCAACCTGGTATTCTACAGCCATCCACTGGGAGTTGTGACAGTTCCCTTCATGGGACATATACATGCCGACGGACTGATGTTAACCCCTCCTCACCTGGATTCAGCAGTGGTAGCGTTGTACACATTCTTATACCAGTATCATACTTAGCTACATGTTTTTATGATTGCTCTTGCTACCGTTTGGTATTACTCGCACCATTTTACAGTTTATGTAGCTACATCGATTTTATCTCCAGTGCAATATTTATTTTGTTACCTACTTGAAGACTATAAAAGTTTTAATGCTATTCCCATCAAGCGCTGCCTTTGTGTGTTTTTTGTATCCTGCTATCTATTTTTCCAGTGGTTGGAGCTGCACTGGGAATCGGCCTGCAAGGAGATCAGCTAAAAGTAGTTGGATCTGTATGTGCTTTATAATTAATCAAAATTAGTTGATTAATCGATAAAAATAAAAAAAAACGATTAATCAAACACAAACATTTTGATCAGTAACAGCCCTACTTTTTTGGTTGTTTTGCACATCTATACATAAAGGGCCAGATTCAGGTAGAGTTGCGCTGGAGTAATTCGATATGCGCCGCGTAACTGTGAAGATGCGCCGTCGTTTCTATGTGCCCGTACCCACCAAACTAGATGCGCCCAATAACGGGCCATTTGCGACCGGCGGAACGTTCCGACGCCAGAGTATCGTCAGCGCTTAATTTCGCTTGGCGCATCAGTCGCGCCTATTGATTTCCCCTGCAAATATGCAAATTAGGGATTTTTCCCAATTCACGAACGGATTAGCACCATACGCTGGCTACATGCGCCGCGCGTATCTCGTCCGTCCGGCGCAAAGTTATTTCTACAAAAGGCTGCTTTATCTTTACTCCAGACGGCCACAGGTCTGCAGGAGAGCAGCTACAGCAGCGTTACCGACGATAAGAGCTAGCTGAGCACCCCCACTTGCAGGACAACACCTCTGTCCATGCTTGTCTGTCAAATTTTACAGCCATGGAAGAAGACATCATAGGTCTCCATAGCCGAGATGACGGCTGACAGCTCCTGGCCTTTAGAGTTCAGCTTTCTCCTGTGTGTTTGCGGGGAACGGGAGCAGCCATCTCAGAACAAAAGTAACATCACTGCGGGGAGGGGGAGCAGGATATACTTTTGTGCCGGAATGGCGCTTCTACGGGCGCATTTAAACGCCCAACGGAAGGCATTGCGCTGACGTTTCCCGTGAAGTGGTGCCGACGGAAGTTGTGAGCATGCGCACAAAGGGGGCGAGTGGAGCCGCACTCACTGCGCATGCTCCGTGGTTGATGCGCTGAACGTAAGCCTCTGCGCTGGGCTCCGCCCATCATTTACATATGATCACACCCACTTCCCCTTGCGTCGGGTTACGCCAGCGCATTATCGTTACTCTGGCGCAAGTTTACGCGCAACTGCTATGTGAATAACAGTACTTGCGCTGAAAGGGACGTCAGAGTAACGTAAATGAGAAGCGTTACTCTGGAGCAAAGATGCTCTCATCTACCTGAATCTGGCCCATAATGTGTGGGGGTTATTTATGAGAGGCAAATCCACTTTGCACTACAAGTGCACAGTGCAGTCGCTGTACATCTTAAGCCTCGTACACACGACCGGTTTTCCCGTCGGGAAAACTGCCATGAGAGCTTTTGGGCGGGAAACCGGCAATGTGTATGCTCCATCGCAGTTTTCTCGACACGGAAACTGCTGGGAAAAAAAGAGAGAACCTGTTCTTTTTTTTCCACCTGGGATTCCCGGCGGTTTTTAACCCGACAGTTTTCCTATAGGAAACACTGCGACGGAGCATACACACGGCCGGGATTCCCGTCCAAAGCTCTTATGACAGTTTTCCTGACGGGAAACCCAGTCGTGTGTAAGGGGGAAAAAAGTACCGAGCGGGTTCTCGGTTTTCCCCTCAGGTTTCCCGGCGCTAAAAAGTCAGCCAGGAAACCCATACGTGTGTACGAGGCTTGAGGGGTTGATCTGAAATGAGGGGAATCATTTTTTTGCATGTCCCCCTCAGATCTACAACGACTACACTTCCAAGTGCACTTGTAGTGCAAAGTGGATTTGCCTTTAGTAATTAACCCCCATAGTTTATGAATTGAGTATTTAATTCTTTGAGATAGCAGCATTTACCCACATTCAATAATAAAATATTTTTTCACATTTATAGTACCAATTATATAGCAACTGCGCGAGCGCGGAATAACCAAACCATATGGTTAGCAACTTACCTTTCAGTTTATATCGCTGGAATGGAAAGTATTTTCAATAAGCCCATATATTAATGAGTTATTGCAGTAGTTTCACATTTCTATATTCTTGCTATATTTTTGGTATTGTATTATACTGTATATAGATCATTTGCAGATTAGTCAATAGAGGCAGCTTTGGTGGTTCATCGCAATTACTTACTATTGATAAAGTTATCAAACACAGCCTAAGTCAGTGTGCCTAGCGGCTGGTGCTCCATTTTTATTGGGGGGTGGCAAACAAACCACCTGTCAGTCAGTCGGTTATCAAATCCCTTATTATACTCTCCTTGTGGGTAGGTCGGTCGGTGGGTGGGAGTCACACAGTCATTATTTCATGGAGTGCTTCTTCCTCTCCAGCTACCCGAGGCGTCATCTGTCTGCCCAGGAATGCTTTGCCTCCATCTTTCAGCCCATCAGCGAGACCCTGATTTTCTGGACACACTCCACCCCCCAGGTGCTGTTCATCAGCAAGTTCTTTCAGGTGTTCTTCTTGACCCACATGGTGCTGCTGCCACTGTGGTGCTGCATCTCCGGAGTGCTGCTGACATTTGCCATGAGATGTACAGCCCATGTGTTCAGTTGCCACCTGAGCGCCGCTTTTGTTAGGACCAGCAGCCTGGCCCACTGCGGCAATGCAGAGCAGAGGGATGTTTTCCATAAGGACGACCATCTCCTGTATCTCCCCGTACATCCTCCCCAATACCGGCCAATACAGTTGCTTCTCCTCTTGGCAAATTCGAACCCGCTTCCTGATTGGCCAGCAGGAGAAGCAGGAAGGCAATAGCGAATATTAATTTGCTATTGTCACACAACTGGGTGGGCTCATGGCGCAGTGCTCTGGCTCCAAAAAAAAGGTGAGCTTGGGGTGCATTTAGAGTCTCAGGCTCTAATCATGTGCTTAACCACTTAAGACCCGGACCATTATGCAGGTTAAGGACCTTGCCCCTTTTTGCGATTCGGCACTGCGTCACTTTAACTGCCAAACAAAATTGGCGTCTTCTTTATTTCCCCACAAATAAAGCTTTCTTTTGGTGGTATTTGATCACCTCTGCTGTTTTTATTTTTTTGCGCTATAAATAATAATAGAGTGACGATTTTGAAAAAAAATAAATATTTTTTTTTTACTTTTTGCTATAATAAATATCCCAAAAAAATATATAATTTTTTTTCCCCTCAGTCTAGGCCAATACGTATTCTTCTACCTATTTCTGGTAAAAAAATGCAATAAGCGTTTATCGATTGGCTTGCGCAAAATTTATAGCATTTATAAAATACTGGATAGGTTTATGGCATTTTTATTAATCATTTTTTTTTTCGCGATCAGCGATTTTTTTTCATGATTGCGACATTATGACGGACACATCCGACACTTTTGACAAATTTTTGGGACCATTGTCATTTTCACAGTGAAAAGTGCTATAAAAATGCACTGATTACTGTGAAAATAACAATGGCAGTGAAGGGGTTAACCACTAGGGGGCGCTAAGGAGTTAAGTGTGCCCTAAGGGAGTGATTCTTACTGTAGGGGGGCGGGGCTGGATGTGTGACGTCACTGATCGTCGTTCCCTATATCAGGGAACAGACGATCAGTGACACTGCCACAGAGAAGAACAAGGAAGGTGTGTTTACACACACCTCTCCCCGTTCTTCAGCTCTTGTGACCCGATCGCGGGACACCGGCGGCGATCGGGTCCGCTCGTCCCGCGATCACGGAGCTTCGGAACGGTGTGCTCGTGACCCACGACTGGGCTCTTAAAGAGGACGCATATATATTCGTCTATGTGCCCAGCCGTGCCATTCTGCCGACTATATCGGCGTTAGGCGGTCCTTAATTGGTTAAAAAAAATGTAAATCCATGCGTCCGGCACCCTGCATGCTGATTAGGGGCCCGGTACATTGATTAAGAGGAGCAGCACCCCTGCACTCTTAATGGAGCACCCACCACTGGTAATGACCCTGCATGGTTCATTGCTGTTGTGCTAATGCTATGAGCATGTTGACAGGAGTAGAGAGCAGAATGATGACATAATCAGTGGTCTGTTATCTAATTGTCCATTTAGTGGCCTGGAAGCGAGTCCAAGATGTATTTGCTTAAAGTGGTTGAAAACCTCAGACGTTAAATATCTAATATATAATAGCAAAGCATATCTCTCCCCAGCATTGGTCTCCAAACTGCACCCTGGGGGCCAGATGAGTCAGTTTGCTTTTATCTGGTCCTTGGGGCACTATTTTATCCACTGATACCAACAATGGAGCATAATCCCCCCGCCCCCCACTGATCCCAATGAAGGGGCACAATTCCTGCCAATGACAGTAATAATGGGGCAAAACAACATCAATGATAAGGCACAATTCTTCCCACTGGCACCAAAGATGGGGCACTGTTTTTTCCCACTGACATCAGGAACTTTTTCCCGTGGCTATAGTCCGGCTCCCCTAAACTGGCCCTGTTCTATAGTGTGTACGTGTCTCAATTAAGAGCACTAGGTGGAATTTCTGTCTTTTACTTTTTTCCGTTGCTATCAGCATAAATCACTTCTGACAAGTTTTCCTGACACCAAGAGAAAAATGGTGACAGGGGAGCGAGCTCCAGCAGATTAAAAGCCTCAGCTATGTTCCTGTGTGAAAGAGGGGGGATCCCTTCCCTTCCCTCCCCTCCAATCAACTCTCAGAGCTCCCCCTACTGAGCTCTACAGGTTGTAACATCAGCTCTCCACTCCCTTTTTTTAACTCTCAGACAAGCTTTATAATTCTGCATTTTGAACTGATAAAGAGAAGGCTGCAGATAGACAGGTACAACTTATGTAGAATTATTTGTTTAATCTCTGTGTATCACCTGAGGATAACCACATCACTTGGTATATGTGAGGGTTTATAACCATTTTAATTACAGGGGACAATGGTGAGGTCCCTAAGCTGGGTATGCCATCTGCCGTAGATGTCTGGGTCACATGACTGGCCAAACTCAATTACAAATGTTTTTTCAGCTTAAAGCGGAGTTCCAGCCACAATTTCACTTTTTAAATATAAATACCCCCGTAATACACAAGCTTGATGTATTCTAGTAAAGTTAGTCTGTAAACTATGGTCTGTTTTGTTAGGTTGTTACAGCATTTAGATAATTTATAAAATAGATATAGGCCGTGGCCATCTTAAGTGTGGGAATCAGGAAGTCAGACTGTATGACTTCCTGGATTTCAGCTTTGCTGATCTCGCACATGCTCAGCGCTGCACAAGCAATGTAATAGGTTTCCATAAGAACAGGAGGAACTAGCTGCCCTTTATCTATGAAAAACTCTCCTCTCCTCCAGTAGATATATCTGCACACTGCACCGATCACAGCAAACCGCACTGATTGCAGCAAACCGCACCGATCACAGCACACTGCACCGATCACTGCACCGATCACAGCAAACCGCACTGATTGCAGCAAACCGCACCGATCACAGCACACTTCACCGATCGCAGCAAACCACACCGATCGCACCAAACCGCACCGATCACAGCAAACCGCACCGATCGCACCGATCACAGCACATTGCACCAATCGCAGCACACTGCACCGATCACAGCAAACCGCACTGATTGCAGCAAACCGCACCGATCACAGCACACTGCACCGATCACTGCACCGATCACAGCAAACCGCACTGATTGCAGCAAACCGCACCGATCACAGCACACTTCACCGATCGCAGCAAACCACACCGATCGCACCAAACCGCACCGATCACAGCAAACCGCACCGATCGCACCGATCACAGCACATTGCACCAATCGCAGCACACTGCACCGATCACAGCAAACCGCACTGATTGCAGCAAACCGCACCGATCACAGCACACTGCACCGATCACTGCACCGATCACAGCAAACCGCACTGATTGCAGCAAACCGCACCGATCACAGCACACTTCACCGATCGCAGCAAACCACACCGATCGCACCAAACCGCACCGATCACAGCAAACCGCACCGATCGCACCAATCGCAGCACACTGCACCGATCACAGCAAACCGCACTGATTGCAGCACACCGCACCGATCGCAGCACACCGCATCGATCGCAGCACACCGCACCGATCGCAGCACACCGCACCGATCGCAGCAAACCACACCGATCACAGCACGCTGCATCGATCGCAGCACACTGCACCGATCGCAGGAAACCGCACCGATTACAGCACACTGCACCGATCGCAGCAAACCGCACCGATCGCAGTAAACAGCACCGATCGCAGCACACTGCACCGATCGCAGCACACTGCACCGATCGCTGCACCGATCGCACCACACTGCACCGATCGCACCACACTGCACCGATCACAGCAAACCGAACCGATCACAGCACACTGCACCGCTCACACCGATCACAGCACACTGCACCGATCGCACCACACTGCACCGATCGCCCCACACTGCACCGATCGCAGCAAACCGCACCGATCACAGCACACTTCACCGATCATAGCACACTTCACCGATCGCAGCACACTGCACCGATCGCAGCACACTGCACCGATCGCAGCAAACCGCACCGATCACACCGATCACAGCACCGATCGCAGCAAACCGCACTGATCACACCGATCACAGCACACTGCACCGATCGCAGCACACTGCACCGATCGCAGCACACTGCACCGCTCACACCGATCACAGCACACTGCACCGATCGCACCACACTGCACCGATCGCCCCACACTGCACCGATCGCAGCAAACCGCACCGATCACAGCACACTTCACCGATCATAGCACACTTCACCGATCGCAGCACACTGCACCGATCGCAGCACACCGCACCGATCGCAGCAAACCGCACCGATCACACCGATCACAGCACCGATCGCAGCAAACCGCACTGATCACACCGATCACAGCACACTGCACCGATCGCAGCACACTGCACCGATCGCAGCACACTGCACCGATCGCAGCACACCGCACCGATCAGAGCACACTGCACCGATCGCAGCAAACCGCACCGATCACAGCACACCGCATCGATCGCAGCACACTGCAACGATCACTGCACCACACTGCACCGATCGCACCACACTGCACCGATCACACCACACTGCACCGATCACACCACACTGCACCGATCGCCCCACACTGCACCGATCGCAGCAAACCACACCGATCACAGCACACTTCACCGATCGCAGCAAACCGCACCGATCGCAGCACACCGCACCGATCGCAGCACACCGCACCGATCGCAGCAAACCGCACCGATCGCAGCAAACCGCACCGATCGCAGCAAACCGCACCGATCACAGCACTGATCGCAGCAAACCGCACTGATCACACCGATCGCAGCACACTGCAACAATCGCAGCACACTGCACCGATCGCAGCACACCGCACCGATCGCAGCACACCGCACCGATCGCAGCAAACCGCACCGATCACAGCAAACCACACCGATCACAGCACCAATCGCAGCAAACCGCACCGATCACACCGATCACAGCACACTGCACCGATCGCAGCACACTGCACCGATCGCAGCACACCGCACCGATCGCAGCACACCACACCGATCACAGCACACCACACCGATCACAGCACACCGCACCGATCGCAGCACACTGCACCGATCGCAGCACACTGCACCGATCGCAGCAAACCACACCGATCACAGCACACCGCACCAATCGCAGCACACCACACCGATCACAGCACACTGCACCGATCGCAGCACACTGCACCGATCACACCGATCACAGCACACTGCACCGATCGCAGCAAACCGCACCGATCACAGCAAACCGCACCCCCGATCGCAGCAAACCGCACCGATCGCAGCAAACCGCACCGATCGCAGCAAACCGCACCGATTGCAGCAAACCGCACCGATCGCACTACACTGCACCGATCGCACTACACTGCACCGATCGCATCGAGGTGCCGCGAATTGCGGGGGGGCGCAAATCGCGCGGGGGGGGGGGGGTGTCGCGAATCACTGGGGGGCGCAAATCGCGGGGGAGGGGGGGGTGCCGCAAATCGCGGGGGAGGGGTGCCGCAAATCGCGGGGGGGGGTGCCGCGAATCGCTGGGGGGCACAAATCGCGGGGGAGGGGGGTGCCGCGAATCGAGGGGGGGGGTTTGCCTGGGGGGGGGGTGTGTAAACAGTACCTGTATTATCCACGATTCTTCCAGACAGGGGAGGCACAGACTCCTGGAAAGTTACACCCACTACATTCCCAGGAGTCTGTGCGGTGTAGCTGACCTACTTTAGAACCGCGGAATAGGAAATAGGCAGTTTTTCTAATCTGCCCAGCAACAAGGGTTTAAAGGCATGTAAAAAAAAAAAAAAAATTTCATAAAGGAATAATGATATTTTTTTAGAACTATTGATGTAAAGTGAAATTTGAGGGTGGAACTCGCTTTAAGAGAGTTATATGTTATTCCCTGTATTTCAGCTATAAGTATTTAGATATTTTCTGGAAAATTGAGTACTATTTCCTTATATTGCACAGTACATATTCTTTTCATTAGACTAATTATCATGTGATCTCTATATTTTCTAGCTATCTCTCGGAATGATTAATATTTACCCAGCTTAATCACCTTTCAAAATTCACCATTTTTTTTTATTTTTTTTTTATAAGGGACTGGAGAAAGTCAGGTGCCAGTCTACACAGTTCATTAAAGTAATCTTTATGAGCCAATAATCGGCATTCACAAGTCAATAAAGTAGAATGACGCAGCGCCTGCTCTGCATATCCAATCATTCTTTGTGTGAGGTCTGATTTCTGGAAGGGGAAAGAGAGAGAAAAAGTCATGCACATGTGTTTGTCTATAGGCCTCGATGTAATAGTAGGGGTTATAGTCACATTTATTCCAATAAATACATTAGTCAGAAAAATGTTTATAGATCCTTTAAAAATCTACTGGATGGCAGATCTTCATCGGAATAACATTCTAAGAACGTTATAGCACAATAACACTTTGCTCCAATAACTATAGATGTATCCTATTTACAACAATTACTATTCAAGGGTGTCAAGAAAAATAGTTGCATATCATTAATGGTTGTTTTCATTGCTTCTCTGGTAAACTGACATTTCAAAGGGACTCTCAATGAGCCCAGGTTCCCACTGGGCTGCGGGAATGAAGCCGTGAAGCCGTGAAGCTGAGTTCAGTACGATTTTACTTCCGCTGGCAGTCCCGATTTCGGCTGCGATTATAGAGACATCTGGGTAGGTTTCTGCACAGATGTCAATGTAAATTGCGGCCCGAAGTCGCAAAAAGTGGTACAGAAACTACTTTTTGAAATCGGTGCAGCTCCGCAGATGTGGTGTCGCAACGATTAGGACGGGGCAAATGCCGCCAATTTGACATCAAATTGCATGTCAACACGCAGCAGTGTGAACCAGGGCTTATGCCCAGTACGCACTAGATGTGGTGCAAATTCAAAGCCAATTTGCTGCGAATCCACACAGCATATACGGTAAATCGCAAAACCGTTCATACGAACTGATTTTGGAGTGTCTGTTAACCACTTAAGGACCGCCTACTGCACATTTACGTCGGCAGAATGGCACGGCTGGGCACATCAACGTATATATACGTTGATTTTAGTACCCAGCCGCGGGACCGCGGGATTCGCGGACCCGATCGCCGCTGCAGTGCGGCGATCCGTCCCTGGAGCTGAAGAACGGGGAGAGCCGTGTGTAAACACGGCTTCCCCGTGCTTCTCTGTGGCCGTAGCATCGATCGCATCATCCCTGTAATAGGGGGACGCGATCGATGACGTCACACCTACAGCCACACCCCCCTACAGTTGTAAACACACACATAGGTCACACATCCCCTACAGCGCCCCCTGTGGTTAACTCCCAAACTGCAACTGTCATTTCCACAATAAACAATGCAATTTAAATGCATTTTTTGCTGTGAAAATGACAATTGTCCCAAAAATGTGTCAAAATTGTCCGAAGTGTCCGCCATAATATCGCAGTCACGAAAAAAATCGCTGATCGGCGCTATTAGTAGTAAAACAAATAAAAAAAATAAAAATGCAATTAAACTATCCCTTATTTTGTAAACGCTATAAATTTTGCGAAAACCAACCGATAAACGCTTATTGCGATTTTTTTTTACCAAAGATACGTAGAAGAATACGTATCGGCCTAAACTGAGGAAAAAAAAAGTTTTTTTTATATATTTTTGGGGGATATTTATTATAGCAAAAAGTAAAAAATATTGCATTTTTTTTTAAATTGTCGCTCTATTTTTGTTTATAGCGCAAAAAATAAAAACCGCAGAGGTGATCAAATACCACCAAAAGAAAGCTCTATTTGTGGGGAAAAAAGGACGCCAATTTTGTTTGGGAGCCACGTCGCACGTCCGGGTCTTAAGTGGTTAAGTTAACGTCACCCCACCACCAGTTTGCAAAACACAGTGCGATTTGCAGAATCGAATCGCATGGTCGGATTGCATGGGTATTCCGATTCTGGTGTGGACCAAAAAAAAGGATCCAGCACGAGTTTGGTCTGAATGCAATGAGAATTCAGCCATACAGGTTATATGGCTGAATTAGCATCGCAATGCAGTGCGGATCACATGCGATGTCTAGCATCGCACTAGTGTGAACTGATCCTAAGGACTTCTTATCATAAGAGTCAATTACCCCAATAACATTTCTAAACTCTGATCCCTATCTCCATAGCCTAAAACTTGCCAGACACTGATCAAAATTGGGCCAGTTCAGCAGGGAGGGATTGAATTTCAATCAGCATTCGGCCTTTTCTGCTTGGTCCGAAGTGGATCACTTGACTGGCGTCTGTTAAAGCAACATGTTGGAATTTTTCCTTGATCAGCGCTGCAGCCAATCATCTGAAGCTGCTGATCGGTGTATTCTGACAGCAGAGGGTTGTCAGAATACAATGTACTGGTGGGGAAGGATTCATTCACCCACCTAAGTACTCCCCCTTAAACTGCAATGGCAGGTTGTTGTATATATGCTGTGGCCACGATGCAGAAATAAGGATTTATTAACCACTTGCTTACTGGGCACTTAAACCCCCCTCCTGCCCAGACCAATTTTCAGCTTTCAGCGCTGATGCACTTTGAATGACAATTGCGCGGTCATACAACACTGTGCACACATTTTTACAATTTTTTCCCCCACAAATAAAGCTTTCTTTTGGTGGTATTTGATCACCTCTGTGGTTTTTATTTTTTGTTACAAATTAATAATATTTTTTTATAAAATTTTGCAAACTGGTAATTTTTTTCCTTCATTGATGTACGCTGATGAGGCTGCACTGATGGATTGCACTGATGGGCTGCACTGATGGGGATTGATGAGGTGGCACTAGTGGGCACTGACAGGTGGCACTGATAGGCAGCACTGAAGAGCATTGATAGTTGGCACTGAGAGGTAGCATTGATAGGTGGCAGTGATGGGCACTGATAAGTTACTCTGATAGGCAGCACTACTAGATGGCACTGATTGGCACCACTGGTGGGCATTGATAGGTGCCACTTGTGGGCACTTGCAGGTGGCACTGGCAGGGGGTACTGGTGGGCACATATGAGGCAGAATTGGCTCTTCCTCTTTGGGACCGATGTCCCTTACAAATAAGCCGGTGATCGGCTTTTCTTTCTCCTCACGCTTTCAGCGCGAGGAGAAAAAAAAACGATTACCGGCTTTTGTTTACATCTCATGATCAGCTGTCATTGGATGAAGCTGATCACGTGGTAAGGGGCCGGGACCGGCCACTTACTCGGATCTGTGAGTCTCAGTGAGTCGGGTGATCACAGCGCGCGCCCTGCAGGGGTGGGCAGGGAGCGCACAAAGGGGAGGATGTCTCTTAATGTCCTCCCGGCATTTGGGGTCCGCGCTGTACCCGTCATTCGATTATAGCGCAGGCACCCAGTGGTTAATACTAGTAGTGCTGGCGATCAGCACCTTACAGCGAGATTGTGATATTGTGGCAGATATTTTGATACTAATTGACACTTTTGTGACTAGTGACACTAATACAGTGATCAGTGCTAAAAATATGCACTGTCACTCTACATGATATTGACATCACACATGTGGGCTTGTATACAGGCTGTAGTGGAAATCTCCTCCTACCTGAACTCTCAGCACTGGTGAAACTGTGCAGTTTATCATGTAACCGTGGTATACAGATTATCCAAAAAGGTATATAGTGGCAGTATTTTAATGTAAAAAGATTTATAAGCTGTGGGCGCTGTGGGGGAGGCAGATGAACTATTTTCATATTACTGGGTTTAGTAACACTTTAAGTGTGTGCCTAGCTAGTGTTTTACTATACTATGTGTTGCTTTTACTCAGGGAAGTGATGGATTTTGTGTCCCTGCTTTTCAGGGACACACAATCCTTCCCTTCCCCCATGAGAACAGAGATCTGCTTGTTTACATAGGCAGATCTCTGTTCTGTGTCTCTGCCTGAGGGGATATTCAGTGCTTACATATTTGCATTAAGATAACATTTTCCCACCAGTTCAACAATTCTTTTTTTACTTGGTGCCATGATCTGTGCAAACCAATAACTAAAAAACTGTGCTGCAGAGATAGAATGTCAAAACAACTGAACATTTTTATTTTTTCTTCAGGAAGACAGATGAGGCTAATTGTCAAGTAATTACTTTCAAACAAAAACACAATAACATTCAAAGATTTGCTATATGGGATCTCCAAACTACGGCCCTTCAGCTGTTGCGGAACTACACATCCCATGAGGCATTGTAAAACTCTGACATTTACAAACATGATTAGGCATGATGGGAGTTGTAGTTCCTGAACAACTGGAGGGCCCTAGTTTGGAGACCCCACTAAACCAATAAATCTTGGTTAAGTAAATCGAACAGTACAGGACTGGAGGGTTCTGTAGTGTGTATATACACATGCTGGATGCCATGGACATTCTGACCCTGTGACAGGACAACATTGCAGTATTAAGCAATTGTCAATAATACACAATTCAATTAAATAATGTGAATAGTAAGTGAATCATCCACCCAAAAATGATCATACAACCAAAAGTCTGTGTATTGATAAAAGTCACAAATAAATTGAATTATATATCTGACAGGAGGCTCATATCTATGCATTAATCTTCCTTTATTAATGCTCACAGCAGAATCTATTTCTAATAACCCAATGTAAAACAAAAACTTTTAAAACAGACTACCACTCTCGGCAGTCTATATAACATCTAGCCACGCCCCTGACAGTGACCTCCATAAAAGGGGCTGTCTGTGAAGGTTCCTCCTCTTTCTTTCTGCTCACAGACAGATAAGTACTTGGCTTGTAAAAATGTTATTGTCAGGGAGTACAGGGGGCCCTTTCTGCCCCCTGTTACTTCTTTATCGTTACTTCTTTATTTGTTTCTCTTTATTGTTTATTCCAAGTTTTCTCTCTATTTTAGCTGCATTGCAGTACATTCGGTTTTTCCCTCAGCCCTCCAGCTGTTGGCTTGAGTGCTTAGGCTGCCTCTTTATAACGTTTCTTGCAGCATTGCGCGGAGGTCGGGGGGTCTTGCTTCCCCCTTGTCAGCGTTATTAGCCAGACATTGCCCCTCCGCTCTGTGTGGGCACCTTTCCTGACACTCTGTCAGCCCCTGCCATTTTCCCCCCCTTCTCCCTCACACAGCGGCGCGCGTACGAGGGGCGGAGCTTACGACGCTCGTCAGCCCAACCAATCAGCGCCCAGCGGCCGTAGTCTCGCGAGACTTCGTTCCCGGGCCGCTGGACGTCCCAGGCTCTTCTCCTCTCCGTCACCACTCGGCGCCGACGGTGGGGAGGATAGGACTGGAGCCTGCTCACCCATACACTGCAGTTTGTTAGGTTGTATACCCGTGGCCAAGTTAATAATACCCCTGGCGCTGCTGACAGCTATAGCCTATAGTACTGTGTACACTGTTAGCCTGCTTTCATTTATTCATTTCTTTTACTGACATGGCTGAACTTAACCAACTGTCCCCCAGTGGGGACATCCCCTCAGCAGGCATTTCCCACACCCTAAGTGCTACGCAACTCCAGGACATTATCCAATTGTCCATACAAGCTGCCCTGGCCTCTGCTGCCCCATCTGCCTGGACCCAGCAACCCGCAAATACCCAATTACCACCGCCCCAGAGCAGTGAACCGCATATAAAAAAGGGTAAGGCCTCGCACAAAAGAAAACATACCATGGCGATGCATGACTCCCCGGCAGGGGAAGTAAACAATTTGCTACAGGTAGCCCCCACCACGGTCTACCATCCCCAGCATCAACCAGATATTTCTCGACCCCTGGACCCCAGGGAGATTCCACAAAAGGGGTTTAAAGCCATTAGAAGGGCTAAACCGGACTCATACGAGGACTCCTCAGAGGACGATTCGGTCGATCCTTCTGATGGGTCGGAAGTATCAGAGTCCGAGTCCTATATTGAAGATGCTGGGGCTACGGCGCTCGACACAGCCGCCACTCCTGCCACGCAGGACGAGGTCCTCCTGGACGCTCTTGGAGAACCTTTTTTCCACCCAGACGCAATTATACACCCGCGTTCTGGAGAATGGACACCTCTGCCACACGTTTCACAATTCGTGGAACTTTGGGCTAGAAAGTCCTTAGATAGAGATGGCCGTAACAAATTAAGGGCTGAATGCCCCAGACCCTCCATACCTAAAAAGGTTGTGGCCACCCCAGAGGTGGATCCGGTCTTAATAAAATATCTCCTAAAGACGGGAAAATTTCAGAAGAAGGGCATCGAACGCTCCTTCCGAGCCATACAAGACCGCGTCCTGGACCTTATGGGTCCACTGACAAAAATCCTGAACCTTTCCGAACAGGCTGCAGCTTCTGGACAACCAGTTGACCTCCCGCAGCTTAGGGGTTGGGCACAAAGAGCCCTATGCCTAGCTGGCACCGCCAACACGGCATGCTCGGTGGAAAGACGCAGGTCGATTCTCATGTGACTAGACCCCCAGTTATCACACCTGGCGGAATCCGAACCCGGCCCGTCGGCCGAGGGCATGCTCTTTGGTGACATGGTGATCAAGGACATAAATAAATTTGTAGGTCTATTCACCAGTCTAGACAAGGCCCAAAACTCCTTAAGGAGAACCGGGACCAACAAGGTTTTTAACAGGGCCGGCAGAAATAGAGGCCGTTCCACTTCCTACAGGCCGCAGGGCAGATCCTTTGCTCAATTTCAGTACCAGGCTCCATCCTATCCCACCTCGGTGGCGCAACCTACACCCTTCTTTCCTCCCCGAGGCAGACCCTGGCGTGGACGTGGTGGACGCGGTTACCCACGATCCCGATCCCCCTACCGGTGAGTATACCTTACACCACACTCAATCACATTCCTGTGGGGGGACGTCTGAGGTATTTTATCCAAACCTGGTCTGCGATTACGGCAGACGCATGGATTTTACACTCCGTAGGGGGGTTCACTATAGACATACTCGCCCCACCGCTTCTCAACATAATTCCCCCTCCCATTCGGTTAGCAAGACAAACCAGCCTTCTCATAGACAAAGAAATACGAGACCTGATGATCAAACAGGCAATTGTAGAAGTAGACCCCCTGTCCCCAGGTTTCATAAGCAACCTGTTCCTGGTTCGCAAGAAAGGAGGAGGTTACCGGCCGGTGATAAACCTAAGGGACCTAAACCAGTATGTCGAGTATCGACATTTCAAGATGGAGGGAATCCACTTCCTCCGAGACCTTCTCCACCCTGGAGACTGGCTAGTGAAGGTAGATCTACAAGACGCGTACCTTACAGTCCCCATACACCCCGAATCACAACACCTACTCCGTTTCCCGTGGAGAAGCAGGATGTGGCAATTTACTTGCCTTCCGTTCGGCCTGTCGTCCGCCCCCTGGTGTTTCACCAAACTCATGAAACCAGTGGTGACAGCACTCAGAAGCAGAGGGGTACGTCTGATTATCTATCTAGACGACATCCTTCTCATGGCCTACTCCAAGAGTCAAGCCCTCCTTCACATGTCCTGGACTATGTCCCTATTACAAAAGCTGGGCTTTCTTATCAATCACGGGAAGTCCATTTTGGTCCCATCCCAACAGATGGAGTTCTTGGGCTTTACGGTAAACACCGTTCAATCCACCCTCAGTCTCCCCAAATCCAAACTTGCCCTTATCCGCAAGGAGATTCGTGCAACTCTACGCAGGGGCCACCTATCCCTCCGTACACTAGCGCGTCTGGTGGGCTTACTTGCGGCCTCCATCCAGGCCATCTTTCCGGCCCCACTGCATTACAGGGCCCTCCAGAGGCTCAAAATTATGCACCTAAGACAAGGCCTCAGATACTCGGACGAGATCCCTCTCTGCCAGGAGACTACCGAGGAACTGAGGTGGTGGCTTTTCCATGCCGTCGAATAGAAAGGCAAAACCATCTTCAACCCCAACCCGGACGTCGTCATAGAATCGGACGCCAGTCGACAGGGCTGGGGCACCCGATGCGGGACGGCCTCCACAGGAGGGACGTGGTCCGCAACAGAAACCTCCCTTCATATCAATGCGCTGGAACTTTTGGCAGCCCTATTCGCTGTCAAAAGTTTCATGCCTCATACTTCCACATGCTGTATTCTATTTTGCATGGACAATGTAGCGGCGGTGCAATATGTCAACCGTTTAGGAGGCACCAAATCCAAAACTCTGGCGCATATCGCGAAGGATTTCTGGCACTTTTGCCTAGCCCACGACATTACCCCCATAGCGGAATACATTCCGGGAGTCTCCAACTCGGTAGCCGACTGGAATTCTCGTTATCTTCGCGATTCCAGCGACTGGAGACTAGATCGGTCAATATTTCTTCGATTGCAACGACTCTGGGGACCGCTATCTACAGATCTCTTCGCCTCCCGCCTCAACCACCAACTGCCTCGCTTCTTTAGCTGGAGGCCGGACCCGGAGGCATATGCGGTGGACGCTCTCCGCCAACCTTGGCCGGAGGGAACACATTACGCATTTCCCCCTTTTCAGATGATTCCCAGGCTTCTCCTACGAATAACCAATCTAGGAGCGACTGTGGTATTGATTACGCCATGGTGGCCGACCCAACCATGGTTCCCTCTGTTACTGGGGATGACGGTAGACCTCCCCAGGCTGATCCCCCATTTCCCCCACCTTCTCACCAGTCCGAGCGGGAATTTTCACCCCCTGGTTCTGGGGAACAACCTACCACTTCTGGCATGGTTAGTGTCGGGATACCAGCCCCAGATAGAGACCTTTCGGAATCAGCTCAGAATCTCCTCACCATGGCCTGGTCCCCCGGGACTAGATCGGCATATCGATCAGCCTGGAGACTCTGGGTTCGTTGGTGTGATCAACGACAGGTTGATCCCATACAGGCCCCTGTATCCCTAGTAACGAATTACCTGGCAGAATCCTATGAATCCGGCAGATCATACAGCTCTATTAACATCTATCGATCAGCTATCTCAGCCTATCACTGCCCCGTAGATTCCTTGCCAGTGGGCAAACATCCACTAATATGTAGACTTTTAAGAGGCGTGAAGTTTCAACGTCCCCCTAGGCCTAGATACCAAGCGACCTGGGATGTATCCAGGGTGCTTGATATGTTCGCCAGTTGGGGGGACAACGTGGACCTATCTCTGAAACTTTTATCCATAAAACTAACGGTCCTCCTATGTCTAATTTCCATAAAGAGAGTGTCAGACGTTAGGGCTCTAGACATCTCCAGGCGACAATTCTCGCCGCAGGGTGTTGAATTTTCCATTGTACGCAGGACCAAAACCGGTATTCACTCCGTCTTCTATCCTTCCTTCCCTGCTCATCCATTCCTCTGTGTCGTTCGTTGCCTTCAGGCATACGAATCTCAAACCGCTACCCTGCGTTCCGCGGACTCTTCTCAACTTCTTGTGTCCTATGTCAGACCTCACCTTCCGGTCTCGTCTGCCTCCCTGGCACGATGGGTGAGGACCGCCATGGAAATGGCGGGGATCGATGTTACCCTATTCGGAGCTCACTCCACCAGGGGTGCTATGGCTACCAAGGTAGTCGTATCAGGAGGCTCTCTTTCAGATCTCTTAAGAGCGGCAGATTGGTCTTCCGAGACCACGTTCCGTCAGTTTTACTTCAGACCACAGGATCACATCTCCTTGTCAGTCATCTCTTAGGATTACTGTGTATTGTGTTTAATCATATCTACATGCGTAAATTCTAGCTTTGAACTTGCATAGATATGAGCCTCCTGTCAGATATATAATTTGAGATTTTCCTAGCTTGTGACGGAAAATATTGATTATATGATGACAGGAGGCGAGTATCTTCCCTCCCGACCCTCCCTATTACGATTGGTTTTTCATTTCTTCGCAGGTTACTGAGTGCCGACCTGGGCCTTACGGACGAATAATCCAGTTTGGAGAATGATTAAATTCCACCTGCAAGTTGGAACGCAACTCACTTGAAGATCCTAGTTGGGAATCAGTTTGTTCCGGGAAACCCCGTTGGGTTTCGGTCGATGGTTAATTTCCCGTCGGAAACTGTCGGATGTCGACCGGCCGGTCTGAGTTCCGAAGACACGTTTCTTTCCTCCGTTCGGTGCTGTTTCTATCTTAAGAGGTCATCGCATCAAGAAAGAGGAGGAACCTTCACAGACAGCCCCTTTTATGGAGGTCACTGTCAGGGGCGTGGCTAGACGTTATATAGACTGCCGAGAGTGGTAGTCTGTTTTAAAAGTTTTTGTTTTACATTGGGTTATTAGAAATAGATTCTGCTGTGAGCATTAATAAAGGAAGATTAATGCTTAGATACTCGCCTCTTGTCATCATATAATCAATATTTTCCGTCACAAGCTAGGAAAATCTCGAATTACCCTGGATGCAACCGGTGACATCACCATTGCATGCATTCCTAAGGTCTGGCATACAGTGCCGGACCTTCGTGCCATAACACAGGGCTCCCATGCACATGCGTGGAAGTGACAGTATCGCGGCTCTGACCACTCACACTGCCAGAGCGCGCAAACCCAGAAGAAAGACCGAGGGAAGATGTCAGTCCTCTCAGCAGCAGTGAGAGCCTGCAACTGGAGGGCTTCGTTTTAAGGTAAGTATTTCAAAATGTGCTAGTATGCGATAGATACTTGCACATTATGCAATTGCCCTACAGGTGTTTTTTTCTGCCGCGGTCTAGTACCGCTTTAATTACTGTGGTGAGGCAGATTGGGAGTGAAGGGCACTCTTGGATTCAGATGGTTGCCGTGACACATTTCCTTGGATTCTCTTGATTTTTGCACAACTCATGTCTTGCATGATAATTTCTGGGTAGGGTATTCACTCATTGTTCACATTATTTAAAGCGGAGGTCCACACAATTTATTAAGTTAACCTTAACCCCATCAGTGCTATGAGCAGATGTGCAAATGAAAAGAAAAATTATTTTTGGTCATGTATTTACCTTAGAATTGGTCTTTATTCTGCCACTTCCTGTATGTAACCGCCGCGGGAGTAGGCGTGTATTTTATTTTTCCCCTGAGGTGCACTCTCTCCTGGAAACCAAGTGTCAGGCTTCCCAGGAGTCAGTGCAGAACGCCGCCGCAAAATCCACACACAACTGAGCATGCGCGGGAGAACGTGCAGTGAATGCTGGGAGCTCAGCATTAACAACATACAGGAAATCAATACTTGTAGGCTTCACATGCCCACAAGCAACATGGAACCGGCCATCGTCAGTTTTTATAAGTTAATTTTAGATATGAAAACGGACATCAAGGGAATTATTACACCAAACGCGTGAGTGTTCTATTGTTATTAGGCAAGTGCCAGAATGCCTGAAAAAAAAAAAAAAAAAGTATGGTCGGCGGACCTCCGCTTTAAGGGAATTTTTTATCATTTACAAATGGTGAATTTGTTTCTTTAGCGCTGCACTGTTTTTTGTTTTGTTTTTATCATTTATTGTGTATCCAATATTGTGCCAGCTGCTTCTTGTATGTACTTAATATCATCTTTTACCACAAGCACAGTTTTGCCAGTGTTAAGCAATTGTTTGTAGGTAAAAGGTCTTCATCAGTTCACAGTTCAGCGCTCTTCATGGAAAATTATTCAGCTGTAGAAAAATATCAGTTTAGCATTCGGCTGGTTGTGGTGTACAGAAGCTGCAGTTTTATTGTAGACTAAAATTCCCCAACCTATTATGGACATTATCATGGTGGTTAAGGGATTAAAAAAAAAGACTTTCCTTTCCCCAGAAAGCAGAGCCTGTGTATGTATGGTTGTTGTTTACTGTATATACAATTATTACTATAGATATGTTTTTATATTGATACTTTACATTCCACTAAAATTCAGTAAATAAACATGATTTATTAAGTATTTTTGTATTACAGAATTAAAAACATTTTAACAAGTCGGTAACCTATGTAAACAGGGATCTCCTACCTAATTAAAAAAATCCAATATATAGTGCAAAGTAAATGTGTCCATCCATGGTTTGTACTAGATTGTGTTCATGCAGCCATTGAGTTCAAAGATAGGAATAAACAGAGAGAAACAGGAACAATAAACTGTTTTTAAAACCTTGAGATCTCCTTCACATACAGTAGGACCCTCCTCTCCCATTCTGAGACAATCGGTGTCCTCTTCCATGGCATGATCCACTTATAGCTCACTAAAAACGCAAAGGGTCTTTTAGCTTTATTTAGCACAATTATGCAAATACAATGATAGAATATGAATGTAATTTTGATTTAATAATGTAAATAAAAGTGCCTATATGGTTCTTATTGATCCCTATTGGATCTGTTGAGTTGATCTTGTGGATTTGTACCCCTGTGTTCTTTATGTTGATAGATGGGGTTTGAGGGGACCAATGGGAAGGCCTGTTTCAAATACCAAATGTCAGCATTGCTATGCCTTGAACAGGAAATCGTAAGTTACCACATTCAGGGACTTCAGGTTACATTACATTTGTTGTAAGGTTTCTTATACAGTAAAACCTGGGATTGCAAGCATAATGCGCTCCAGAAACATGCTTATAATCCAAAGCACTCGTATACTAAAGCAAAATTTCCCTATTAAGAAATAATGGAAACTCAGATGATTCATTCCACAACCATTTATTCCTAATTTCTTCAGTTTATAGTCCATATAAAAAGATTATAGCAATGTGATAGGTTGCGTAACAATAAAATGTCCATCCACAAATGGAAGCCTCCACAAGGAGATTAGGAGCAAAATCCAGCAGGAGCTACAGAGCATAAAAGAGAGGCGCCTGTAAGAGTAGCAATTTGGTTACATTTAACAAAGGTACAACATTTAGCAACTCACATGGTTGATGATTAAAAGAGGCACATCCAAGTATGCAAGCATCCGGGGGTCAAGCTGTCCACATAGACCATCCTCCTCACGCCACTATCGGTGTGCAATCTTGCCCGGGAAGACTACCCTGCAGTAGAGCGATCTGAAAGTGAGTCTTGAAACGCTTGTGAAGCTCAGCGTGCAAAAGAATGAATGATAGCAGTGCGGAGGACGGTCTATGTGGAAAAATTTACCCAGGATCCCTGCATACTTAAATGTGCCTCTTTTAATCATCAACCATGTGAGTTTCTAAATGTTGTACCTTCATAAAATCTAACCATATTGCTACACTTGGAGGCGCCTACACTACTTATATATCAAGACATTGCATGTTTATCAAGTCAAAATTTATGAAAAAATAAATAAAAAATGTGCTTGTCTTGCAAACTCTCAAACCAAGTTACACTCAATCCAAGGTTTTACTGTATTCTGTTTGCAAATATAAACACGGCAATATTATAATGGATTCAGGTTTTGGCATGAATCCCAAACTAAACTTCTAAAAAGAGGAACATTTTTCTTAGCATCCTTCTGGTAAAAAAAAAAAAAAAAAAAAAAAAAAAAAAAAAACTTATATAACATCTTTAAGTACCATAATAAAATTTTGAATATGAGCCAACATAAATTACAGTGCATTAATAAAATGTATTATAAGAAACAATAGAAAGAAGGATTTAAATCTGGAAACACAATGCCTCAAGTGATCACGAGGGCAGCATAAAGTCCTTCACTATACAGAAAGGATGCCTAGTTTGCTATTGGCTGGCAGCATCAATTCTCTAGTGTACAACGCTGGTGAATCCACACAGATCTTTTTATTTATTGATCAAGACAAGGAAATAAAAATACTCGATTTGCTAGACCAAGTACAGCAGCCTTGGACAGAGTAAAAATGTATTTAGACGCAGCATCCAAAATGCTCAGACTAACCATGCATAAACAGAATTGAGAATGATGGATGGCCTGAGAATGTCATCTGTGCTCATTCACCACACTTTGGTGAACACAACAGGTAAGTATTAGGAGGGCTGCTGGACACTGAAGCTTTTTTTTTTATCTTGATGCATATAATGCATTAAAAATAAAAACCTTCTGCTTTTACAATCACTTTAACATTTTCAGTCCTGTGTAGATACATAGCAATTACCCAAACCCAAATTATTTCCAGTCACTCTCTACCCTGGATTTATCCATTTTAAACCATGCAATTTAGGCTGAAACTGGATTAAAAAATAAAGTGGGTTAGCCCTGTAGATGCTGTCAGAGCAATTTGTACAACACTTTTAAAGTTTTCAAAGTGAAAAATAGGCAGGCAGAATTAAGAGAATGTAATGCAATGAGGGAAAAAAGTACTTGAATCTGAGCTGGACCTACATAGAAAGATTTGCCAGGGTCTGTTTAACCTGTTCCCGACCGCCTCACGCAGATTTCCCACGGCAGAATGGCACTCCTGGGCGAAATCCCATAACACGGATCTCTGTTTTCCTCTAGTCAGATCACATTCCCCACAGCTAGAAAGCAGCCCATAGGAGTGCCTTAAACTCTTTGATTGCCCCTATTGACCCCTTTTCTGCCAGTGTCATTTGTAGCATTTTTTTTAGCATTGATCGTTTCAATCTTTTTGGGGTACAGCATCGCATGACCGTGCAATTATCAATTAAAACAACGCAGTGCCGTATCGCAAAAAATGGACTGGTCATGAAGAGGGGGTAAAACCTTCTGGGGCTGAAGCGATTTTTTTGGAGTAGGAGTTGTATTGCACCATTAAAATAACATGCATAGCATGCCAAACAGACCGGTATATCAATGCAAAACCGCTGTAACTTGCATAGAAAGACGCTGCTCACCAATATCAAACAGCAGCGCGACATCCCTACTAAAGTTTCCTCCCCAAATGGGAAAATGGGGCAAAGACTTTAATGCTCATGTCATGCTGCTGCATAATATTGGTCAGCAGCAGCTTTCTATGTGAGTTACAGAGGCTTTTCATTAAAATAACGGTCCGTTTGACGTGATATACATGTGATTTTAATGGTATACAATGAATACTACATGATTAGAATCTTTGCTGGCTCCAATGTCAGCTTTATTTTCTGCAGCTTGGATCAGTGCTGGGAACCAGAGACGAGAGCACCGTGGATGTATGCATAGGCTACTCTGGGTGACACTTACCTACGACAACATGCTAAGCTTGCTACCCATTCTGTAGCACATTTCATAAGGTGGTGGCTGGTGCTTTTTTACACTGAGAAGAGTCTGGAAACAATCTGAGTATGGTCATATGGTGCGACTAAATCCCCATTTCTTAATTATTAAGAGCAGGTATTTTTAAGTAGCCTTGCAAGATTTAAAAAGCAACCTTTTTTTGTGAGCACTATTTATATGGTCGCTGGTGGAGGATTTATAATACATGTTTTCTGGACTATGCAGGACTTTACTACATGTATACTTTATTATATCATACTGTACTTTAGGATTGATGTATTTATAATTGTGATGATTATTGCACTTTACATGAAAAGGTGGTTAATTGTTGCACTCTGATTGTGTGGGGCTGCAGGTGATTATTTTTGAAAGTGACCCTGTGGTGACAGGTCACTTTAATCATTAACGCATTTTAAGCAACATCATGATCTCTATTTATTTGGGTTCTTTAACGGATAGTAATGTGAAAATGCAGTAACCATTAAGAAACCATTACTGTATTGTGAACATTGCTCAGTTACAGAACTCTGCACATCTTAATTTTATTTTATTGTTCATTATTTGTGATGATATCATAGACAGCAGACTTATTAATTTGAAAAGGTGGCGTTTGATGTCAGCCATGTAAAAATCGAAATAACTATTTCTAACAAAAACGAAAAGTACCAACTGAATGATTCAATCTTCAAATTATTATTTTTATCAAGAGGAATAAATCAAACCTGGTAGAAAACCCCACTAAATTCTAACAAATCAATACTTTCCTTGTTGCGTTAATATACATTTTTTCAGGTTGAAGGATTGACTTCATAGAATCGTACCTATGATTTTTAGCTCATATGGCCAGCCAGCAACTGGCCATCACACTTAAAGCAATGGTGGGATACCTGTCCAATGTAATGGTATATGAAGGAGATCTCAGATGTTTGTCAACCATGTTTTAGATCAGGATAATCAAACATTTATGTTAACATTAGATTTAACAGCTATTGTGTACTAAAACATGCTGTCATTACATAAAAACCAATGGACAACAAAAACAGTGTTCGAATATATTTGATGAGTGCAGACAAAACAATATATTGATGAGTTGACATCAATAATATACAATTTCCAAGCCTGTTTTTTTTTTTAAAAAGGAAGTTAATTTTGCAGAGAGTTGTGGTAATATTTAGTAAAGCTGTGAATGTATCCATTTTATATTACTCTTCTCTCTTCTTTCTAAATGATAAGCTGTCTTTGGTTTCCTGTAGTCTCTCAGAAAGTCTATCTTTTGTTTCTTCCATTTTTTCAGAGATCATATCCCTGGTTACTTCCATCTTCTCTGTGATTCGTTCTTTTGTCTCCTCCATTCTGTCTTGTATATAGTCTTTAACCAACGGTGGGGTGGTCAAGTAGCCATATTTTCGGAGATATTTCACGCTAATGGAAGTCCCTCCCAATGTTACAGTATAACGGACAGGTGTTGCAATCTGGAAGAAAAAAAAAAGAAATTATTTTTTTTCCTGTAAATTCCATATCTTAAAGTACAGTACACAGGCAAAGTTTCATAGAACTTGGGCTATAGGCCCCTACCTTCAGATGATTACACATTGGCAAGCTTTCAAGGACACTTTCACTATAACCTTACCCCTTGTCGTGAATCTTCAGGTTTGAAACAAGCAAGGCAGCATAACCAAGGTCATGGATGTGCATAGAAGCATCAGAGGGGATTTGTTCTTTAGCGCTTAAAGATCTAGAGATCACATTGTTTATCCATCTCACAATGGTGGACTTGAAAGCAGGGCCTCCCTTCCGAGGTCCTGAGGACAAGACAATTAGGAAAACGGCCTGTCTAATAAAAACTGTAGTTTTGAGATGGACTCTAATGGCTCAAACTACATCCAGGGAATGAAGATATTTCCTTTGGATGCGTTGGAGCAGGACATAAGGACAGTAGAACTCATTGGGGTTGATGTACTAAAGGCAAAGCCACTTTGCACTACAAGTCTAGTCACTGTAGATCTGAAGGGAAGATCTGCTGATTTCTATCATCTAATCATGTACAAACAAAAATACTGTTTATTTTCCTAGGCAAGTGTGAGTTCTAATCTGCGGCAAGAACCAAAAGGATCTTTGGTCCTGGCTACAGCGCTAGTTTTTTGTTGAGCCTAGAGTGCTACAGTCACAGTCCCCTATTTATGGGATATCAGCATGAAATTACCAGGGTGAAAGGCCCATTTCCCTGGATCTAGGCAGTAGCAGCTGAGGTAGTGCGCTTTCCAGTTATCCACCCCAGGTACATGGACCACAGAAAATCACTCGACAGCTTTTCCATTGAGGAAATTTCATTTTCTTCCTGCAAGACTCCTGGTACCCCTTTGGTGGTTTATACAAGCCACAGCCGTGGCAATGTCTCACTACTCCCTAATTGGGTGTCGTAGCAGGAGGGTGCGGTGTTGCGCCAAGCTCAAAGATGTCGATAGGAATCTTGGCTTCCACAGGTGACCATGTTCCCTGGACCGCCCACAGGTGCCATTGAGGGACTAGCAAATGTTTCCAGCCTAAAACTAGCATCTGTTATCACTTTCCAGTAATAGAGAGAAATTATCTGTTTTTCTAATTCAAGGCTGCAATATTCCTGGTGCTCCCTTGGTGGCTAATGCAAGTCTGACTGCACCCTTTTCAGTTGCCCACACAGAAGGGGGAGGTCCAGTTTTGCAGAACTATTTAAATTGCTCTGAGATTCAAGAAGCTGAAGGGGAAATTGGCTTCCAGAAGTGACTATGTTCCTTGGACAATCCTCCCCAGCCTCAAAGACTGACGTGTCTTATCGCTTTCCAGTAATGGGAGGGAAGGATTTCCCTATTGTTAAAGCTGGGCTGGGCAGATAGCTGGAAGGGAGATGAGTCCTTCAGAAAAAGGTCATCAAGATAACCCATGACCAAGATGCCCTGAGTTCCGAGAAGGCAAGAGGTGTTAGGACCTTTGTGGATAGTCTGGGATCAAAGGATAGAAAAAAAATGTAGTGCAAAAAAAATGGAAGTAATTGTCTGGCACTGTTGAGCACAGAAAGGGCTATGGAAGTGTGGAAGTTAAGGCCTGGGCAGAGCATTGACGTGTTACTAAACCCACACAATTAAAATCAGTAGGCTTTTTTATTCATTAAAGTGTATTTTTTTCCCCAAAAATTTTGTTTGCAAAACAGCTGCTCAATTACCGTGTGAGATACAAAATTGCAACAATCGCCATTTTATTCCCTAGGGTCTCTGCTAAAATAATATTTGTATAATGTTGGGGGGGGGGGGGGGTGTGTTGTAAGTAATTTTCTAGCAAAAGATACAGATTTCAATTTATGATGAAAACAAAGCATGCCAGAAGAGCCTGGTCAGCAAGTGGTTAAAGTGTTACTAAACACACAACAGTAAAATCAGTCTGTACCTGCAGTAAAGCGTGCTTGTTATACTCATTTTGGAGCCTAAGGGGTTATTTCTCCTTATTGTATAAAAAGTCTACCTCATAGGACAATCAAAAGGAGAATAAAAACTCCTCCTACAAGCTTTAACCAGACACTTATCAGCAGTATATCGCAGTCTTGTGACTTATATAAGAAACAAGATTACACAGTTTATATTTAGTAAAATAATTGCATTTCCATGTTCTGTGTACTGTGGAAGACCAGCTACAGTTAATGAATTGGTTTAGTAACACTTTAAGGAACATGTTCTAGTGCATTAACATAAAAAGCAAAGCAGAAGATAACTGCAGTAATTGCTCTGTTAAAGCATGATCTTGGTAAACAGGGTCATGTGGATTGTTCACTGCTCTAGTGCAACTATCTGCACTTTGACATACTGAAATTGCTGTGGGAGCTGGCTCCAGGGCTGGGTCTTCCAAAGTAAAGAGAGCTTTTAAGAGCATTACAAACTTTATTTATGCAGCATCATTGAAGGAACGTACATCTTCAATAAGTACAGTGAAATATTTTAGACTGAGATGGCAAGGTCAACTACAGGAAAAGACCATTGTTAAAAGGGTAACTCCCCTTTCGTGGGCAAAAAATAAATAAAAATATAGCATATACAACACAAGACTTGTAATTGAATGTGATTAAAAATGTCCTTTCTGTTCCCCAACTTTTTGTTGAAATGACTGTTTACAGTGTATAGAGACATAATAGTTAACCGATTCCTTTTAAAAACGATTAAAAACAGATAAAAAAAATCAATCATTTAATGTGCCTCTAGTTTCACTTTCGTTTTTGCATCTAGCTTAGTTTTTGCATGTAATTTAATGCCTCTGTGCTGGACAGTGCCATAAAGAGTGATGGTTAGGAAAAGGACACTAGAATCTCCCAGTACTGTGGTCATCAGGAAACACAACCAGGAAGTGTCCAGAGCAGAATTACAGCAACATCAGAGCAAAAACGAATGAAACCAGGACTGCAGTAAGGTAAAGGAAGCTATTTAGCTAAAAAATAATAATTTTAGTGACCTTTTAAGTACTATCAAGCGGCCCAATTATGTGCAATAGTCTCATGGTTCCCCCAGTGGTCCTATAATAAATGGACAGAGATAGAAATAAAAAATAGGATTTTTGTACTCCCTGTAAAATTATTTTCTCTGAGTTTATGGACGGACACAGCAGCAATCGACCTTAGGGTTCATCATCCTTCCTTTCAGGAGAGACTAGGCAGAAAACAGCACTTCAAGTGTTAAAACACTTCCTCAGTACAGCACCTCCCCGGGTACATCCCTCTCTGCCTCATGCAGCCCCAGTTCGTAAACAAGCAGTACAAACAAAGGAGGGGAGGGTGCTTTGTCCGTCCATGAACTCAGAGAAATGGATTTTACAATAAGTACAAAAATCCTATTTTCTCTTCCGTTCATGAACGAACACAGCAGCAATTGACCTTAGGGACGTCCCCAAGCAGTGTCCAGAAAATTTGAGGGGTGGGTAAACACAGCAAACCAAGCTTCACCCCAAACAAACCATAGTTCCTCAACGGAGGAACTTCAACCTTAAACAGCCGCCTGTAAAACCTTGCGGCCAAAGGAGGCATCCGGAGATGCACTCACATCCACCTTGTAAAACTTTGAGAAGGTGTGGGTTGACGGTGTGGGTTGCTGCCTTACACACCTGTAAGACAGACACTTGATGGCGGAAAGCACCAGAGGCACCAATCGCCCTGGTCGAATGCGCCGTAACCGGAAAGGGATGTGCCCGCCCCTTTAGGGCATAGGCCTGGAGCACGACCTGTCTGATCCACCTAGAAATGGTGGCAGCCGAGACTGCCAGACCCTTCTTAGGACCAGTCACTGACATGAACAGTGAATCCGACCTCCGAAATGGAGCCGTAGCAGACAAGTACACCCGTAGGGCTCGCACCACGTCCAAGGAATGCAACGTGGCCTCCTTCGGGTTCTTCGGCCGAGGACATAAGGATGGCAAAACAATGTCCTCATTAATGTGAAAAGCCGAAACAACCTTTGGAAGGAACGACGGCTGCGGCCGTAGCACCACCTTATCCTTGTGGATGACCAAGTAAAGGGCCTTGCAAGACAAGGCGCTAGTTCAGATACCCGTATGACCGAAGTAATTGCCACCAGAAAAACCACCTTCTGGGACAGAGTCAACAAAGAAATCTTTCGAATGTCCTCAAACGCAGCCTCTTGAAGCACCGAGAGGACTAAATTTAAGTCCCACGGAGGCAGTGGAGGACGCGCAGGAGGGGCCACATGCTGAACCCCCTGCACAAACGTACACACAAGGGAGTGCGCCGCAAAAAGTCACTGAAAGTAAACAGCCAAGGCTGAAATCTGACCCTTAACCGTACTTAAAGGCGAGAGCCTGATCCACTCCACGCTGCAAGAACAGCAGAATCCAGGACATCATGTATGTGCGGGGGTGCCATTTCATCTCTTCACACAGAGATGTAGGCCTTCCACGTACAATGGTAAATCCTTCGTGAAGTAGACTTCCGCGCTCGTAGCATGGTAGAGATCGCCGAGTTCGACAGGCCTCGGTCCTTGAGCACCTGGCTTTCAAACAGCCACAAACAGAAAAAATGTGGCAAAACATACCAGACCCCACAGGCCCCCCCCCCCCCGCACACACGGCAGCATAAAAAAGCATACAGCACCCCACAGCCCCAGGTAGGACGGCGCCCCCCAGGCAGATCCCCCCCACGGCCGCCATCCAGATACGGGGAAGGAGGGAGAGAGGAAAGCAGGGCGAACCCTCGATCGACCTCCCCAGGAATATACCAGCCGAACCACCAAGGGGACACTACTTATCCATCCTGCGACCACCAGCTGGAGGCATTCCAGACAGAACCAACGTCCGCTTACGGCATTGGCTGTCGGCCCGTCACACTGTGACACGATATAGAGACCAGTCATATGTGTGCCCTGGAGCGTATAGCTCACCGGCCACCCCTGCAGCAACGGGGCATGTTGTGGACGGTCCAGCGCGTAGCTAAAGGCCGGCACACGCTCGCTGGCCAAACATGGGGGGGGGGGGGACTACAAGGATCGAGGATCCAGCCTGTCACCCAGTCGGCAGTTGATTGTAGATCCCAGGATCCAAAAACGCAGGAAAAATAAAATGAAAAGCAAAAAAAAAAAAAAATCGCAAAAAATCTCCAGAGCACATGGGCTCCAGACGAGTCATGTCTTCTAACGCTAGGCAGAAAAAAACTAGGGCTGCATGAGGCAGAGAGAGGGATGTACCCGGGGGACCCGCCCCCTGGGAGGTGCTGTACTGAGGAAGTGTTCTAACACTTGAAGTGCTGTTTTCTGCCTAGTCTCTCCTGAACGGAAGGATGATAAACCCCAAGGTCAATTGCTGCCGTGTCCGTCCATGAACGGAAGAGAAAATTTGGTTAGCACCCATACAGCCAAATAGCCTTCTCTGGAGTGCAGACGTGGAGGTGGACCCTGGACGATTATTAGGGTTGATATCTCAGCTCCATCGGCTCTGGTGCAAGCCGTCTCGTGAATGTGAGCTTAAATCCAAATGCTCATTGATGACTTCTTCCTCTGCAATCCTAACCCACCAGATGTCATGGCCCTGGGCCTCACAAAACATATTCCATTTAGGCCATTTAGTGGACCCCAAATCCCATAAACTGTTGTCATTCTTGGAACTCCAAGCCAAACATGACCTACCCCGACAAGTGTTTTACAGCCATCTGCAGATCCGTCACTATGCCAAAACGATAGCCCCGCACCTGGAATTCTCCCCACCCTCGCCATTTGAACGCATCATACTAGAAGGCTGCTCACGTAGAGGGTTGATTTCAGACATACCAGATTCTTAACACGTACTCTATAGCAGAGCGAGACAAACATGCATACATGCTCCGCTGGGAGAGAAAGTTAGGGGAAGAACTCCCGATGGAGGCCTGGCAGGCAGTCTGGAGTCAGGCTGCCAAAAGTTCCCTATGCACCCTCTACAAAGAAAAAACGCATACAAGATTCTCTTCTTTTGGTACCAGACTCCGGACATACTCCATAGAATATACCCTTCCACCACTGACCGATGCTGGTGCTGCCAACGAGACAGAGGTAATCTCTTCCACATTTACTGGTCATTTTCCCTCATAGCCCTGTTTTAAGGTTCAACACAACAATTACTGATCTGCCTCTTTGAGGTGCCAATACCTCCGACACCAAAATTTTTCTTGTTCAGATTCTCGCAACCAAAAATAGCTAAACCATATAAGAAATTAAGTGATAGGTGAAACTCCTGCGCTGTGATGAATGGGTGAGTGAAGGCAGGGGAGAAGGGAAGGGGGAAATGCACTGCAGCAAACAAAAAGGAAGGTCTATCCAAATAGACAAATGTAATGTATGAAACAAGTGATGTCTGCGCTGTGATAAACACTACCTGGGTGGAGTGAAATTGGAGGGGGTGAGCCCCGGGGGGGAGTAAGGTGCTGAAGATGGGTGGTGCCTCTAAGTGTCAAAAGGTGAACAAGCAATATGAACATCAAACACAATGTCAAATTGAAACAATAAATGTAATCAAAACATAACAGTCCCAGTCCCACAGTCAGAGGGAAAGGAGATCCAAGTGCAGCATGAGAACTTGGTGAAAAAGTGACTGATGAAGTCACGTGGTGTGACGAATACACGTCGGGATTGGAGCACTGGACCTTTCACAGCACCTGACGGACGGTAGACGAGCTCGCAGCTCGTGGATGTATGACTGCCTCAGACTGCTTCATGCGAGTCTTTTAGTATATTAAACATTTGCTGTATCACGCTATGTGCCCTCCTTTTCTTTTCCCCGCCCACAATACCATCCTTTGAGCTACTGGCGGGATCGGTGTAAACACAAACAGTGTTACAAGAGAAGAACCAGGATATTGACGAGCTTGCCACTCGTGGAGATAGGCACCCCCTCCTTATATTTTGTGTAAGTGTACACCCATTCATCCTAGCAGAGGCTCCCCAGCAGCGACAGGACTACTCTATATGGTTTTCTATGATGTCTCCCACATGCACCATTGGACACTGGGCCCCACCAGGTTCATCATTTCACCCCTCAGGAGGACATCTATCCGTTAGGAGACTGTCGCCCCTTCTGTTTGGCTTTATGTGAAAGCCTTGAGGTAAGCTGATAAGATCACAAGAGGTGTGGGCTGCACGTTTGGATTTGCTGGCTGCGCCTTCACCCACCTGGCTGCTGGAGCTTTCACTGTAGACTTTCCATTCATTTTTTCACCAAGTTCTCATGCTGCACTTGGATCTCCTTTCCCTCTGACTGTGGGACTGGGACAGTTATGTTTTGATTACATTTATTGTTTCAATTTGACATTGTGTTTGATGTTCATATTGCTAGCACAGTTCATTGCTTGTTCACCTTTTGACACTTAGAGGTACCACCCATCTTCAGCACCTCACTGCCCCACGGGGCTCACCCCCTCCAATTTCACTCCACCCAGGTAGTGTTTATCACAGCGCAGACAACATCACTTGTCTCATATAAGAAATTGCTAAGACACATTTTCACTTTCAAGGTGCCCAATTTCCCTTAATTGGGAAAAAATTTTACCCACATCCCAAAATGCCCTATACTCCAGGGTCAAGGATGTGGAACTTATGGAGAAAATGACAGCCAGAATACGGGGACAGACTGGACGATCACAACAGGGTCTGGGAACGGTGGCATCTCTGGGAGGACTCGTGGTGAGCCGATATACGAGTCATTGCGGTAACCTACTACCCTCTCCTATCTTTGCAAAGTTATATGTGCTATCAGTTCCAAGATACTGTTTAATATGTTTTTTCTTATTAGCAATGTTATTAACGAAGTTAGAATATATACTGCACTATTTCCGAAGAAGGTTCTTGCCAGTATCCAATCTACTTAAGGCACAAACCTATAACTCATGGTCTAATGAATACTTTGTGTCCTTTACTGTATGATTAAGATTCAATACTGTATTTTGTTTCATTCAGGAATACAACTATGATGTACATTTACTGACAGAACAAAAAGACATACAATAATAGAATAATCTAATAAAATAGGCAATGTGAATATTTACCCACAATGCTATATTTTTTTAAATCTGTATACACAATTTGAGAAAGCAGTGATTCACTTCCTCACCATAACAGCACATGCCTATCTGGACAACGCAAACATGTCCCAGGTCAGTGTCTAACCCTAAATGCCCCCATTCTCTCCTCTCTTCCAATTTTGGAAGTTTAATATCCAGTGATAATCTATAAAAGCAAATGCAGTTCTTTTCATGCCAGAATACAACCCAGGTACTTATACATATGCATCAGAGAACCACAACAAATAAAAGATGTAAAACAGCTGCAAAATCTCTCCCGACAAAACACACTCTTGATAAATGTAAAGTCCCGTCATTAAAGAGGAAGCTGCAAACAAGACCCAAAAGTGCTGCAAGTAGGCTTTTATAGTAGTAGTCTGTGGCAAAATGATTCCTATTACATGTTTAAGAGAAGGACCATCTCTAAAAAGTTGTGGAGGAGGTAGAAAGAAGCAGAGTGACTTCCTGCAGGCACTGGCTTTCAACAGCAACTTACAAGACAACTTCAGGTTGCCTCCAGGACAGTACAAGGCAACTTCAAGTCACCTCCAGGACAGGAGGCTTTCCAGTGGCCAATCAAACAACAATCAGCTCTGGGGGAGGAAGGGGTTTGCCTGGGAAATGTATGTTCTCTTCCTGTATTGTTGCTCTAGTTAACTGCTTCCCGACCGCCCGCCGTCATATTACTGCGGAACGGTGGCTCTGTCTCGCGGGAGCACGTAGCTCTACGTCCTCTCTTTTTCAGCCATTAGGGGGCGGGCGCGCCCCCCCGCACGCCCCCGAGCCCGGCAGGTACGATCGCCAACGGGCACCTGCGATTGCTCGTTACAGAGCAGGGAACAGGAGGTATGTGTGTAAACACATACCTCTCGTTCCTGTCAGCGGGGGAAACGCTGATTTTCTGTTCATACAATGTATGAACAGAAGATCAGTGATTTCCCTTAGTAAGGCCACCCCCCCATACAGTTAGAACACAAATAGGAACACATTTAACCCCTTCCCTGCCCCCTAGTGTTAACCCCTTCACTGCCAATGGCATTTTTATAGTAATCCAATGCATTTTTATAACATTGATCGCTATAAAAATAGCAATGGTCCCAAAAATGTGTCAAAAGTGTCCGATGTGTCCGCCATAATATCGCAGTACCGAAAAAAACACTGATCGCCACCATTACTAGTAAAAAAAAAAATATTAATAAAAATGCCATAAAACGACCCCCATTTTTGTAAACGCTATAAATTTTGCGCTAACCAATCAATAAACGCTAATTGCGATTTTTTTTTTTTTTTTTTTACGAAAAATATGTAGAATACGTATCGGCCTAAACTGAGGAAAAAAATTATTTTTTTATATTTTTTTTGGGGATATTTATTATAGCAAAATGTAAAAAAATAATAGGATTTTTTATGACAGCTTACCTGTAAAATCCTTTTCTTGGAGTACATCACGGGACACAGAGCGGCAATCCATTACTATGTGGGTTATAGAGTCTACCTTCAGGTGTGGACACTGGTGTAATTAACTACACAGGAAGTTCCCTCCCTATATAACCCCTCCCATACTGGGAGCTCCTCAGTTTTTGTAGCAAAGCAATAAGTGTCCCAATATCCCCAAACAAGAGGGGCGGGAGCTCTGTGTCCCGTGATGTACTCCAAGAAAAGGATTTTACAGGTAAGCTGTCATAAAAAATCCTATTTTCTTTATCGTACATCACGGGACACAGAGCGGCAATCCATTACTATGTGGGATGTCCGAAAGCAATGCTTACTGAGGGGAGGGAGACACAAACAACGCAGGCCGCCATCAGATGTGAGGATCTATAATGCTGCCAGATGCATACTGCGCCAAAAAGCTGCATCCTTTTGCCCTCCTATGTACATCTGACAAGAATCAGTGAACCTAAGCACAGACGCCAAGTTGCGGCCCTGAAAATCTGCGTCATAAAGGCTCGGTAAAGCATCGCGCATAAAGCGCTTACTATCCTGGTACGGAGCACCCCCCCCCCCAAGAAACAGGGGGAGTCCCACTCTCCGAACCACAAGCCTGAATAATACCCTGATGAATCAATCTTGAAAACAGTTGATTTTAGACGCTGCCTGCCCCTTCCTGGGGCCTCCTGGTAGCGCAATAACATCAGCTTTCCGTATCCGAGCAGCCGCTTCAGATAGGCCTTGACCCTTCTACTCCAAAGGAGAGAGTGTAACCATTTTAATAGCTGAACTGAACACTGCCAGCCCACATCTAGGGTCTTCTGGCAGCACAATAAAAAACTTCAGCTTTCTATATCTGAACCTTCAGATAGATATTTAACTGCTCTCATCTCTACTGAGAGAAAGCAATAACCTTTCCTTCCGAAAACAAGGTTTTGAAAAAGGGGAAGGTAAAAATATCTAGATTGAAATGAACACTAGATCCTTCTAGTAAATAAGGCTGGGTGAGGATTAACATCACCCTACTAGTAAGAATAAGTATGGTTTTATACCAAGAGGTTGCCAATACTGAAACTCTCTTGGAGGCTACCACAACCAAGAACACCAATTCCCTTGTTAAAGGCTGAAGGGAAATATGGTGCATCGGCCCACAGAGCTGACCCTGTAAGCCGACAAAACTAGAGCCAATCCTCCAAGCACAAGGGTGACTAAACTGGTGGACTTATGCGCGTCACCCCTTGTATAATGGCTCGGAACAAAGAGTGTGAAGCAAGCGACCTTTGGAGGCAAGGCCGAGATCGGATCCTTGATGTAACTTAAGGCTGGCTCCGTCTCCTTTCCAAATGCAGGAAGGCAGGAATTTTATCTTTGACAAACTTCCAAGGATGCCACCATCTGTTTCATACCAGGAACATGGGCTCTCCCGATCCTGGGATATCTGGTCCTGGAGGCCAGCCTTCCTGTATGAATCAAGGAAGTGCCGTTGATTCTAAAAACCCTGATCCTGAAGAATGTGGGCTAAAATAGCCAGACCATTAATTCACCTGTTGCACGACAGGATGTAATACCCCCTTCGAAGTAGGCCTGGACAAGATGTAAGGGACCGTGGGTCCTCTACTACCACCCCTACTGTCCCTGCACAGAAAAGGTCGTCAGGGCTATGCCGGAGTAATCAGGCCAGCTTCCGCCATCCTCTAATGTTGCATGGAAGCCACAAACGCCGGGGCACTGGGGGGAGAGACATAACCAGTGACCACTGGTCCCACCAGATTACTAACACATCTGCCCCGCATGCGGGTGGATCCCTTGTCCTTGACCTCAAGCTGTTCAATTTCTTGTTGAGCCTGGACGCCAATACATCTTATGTACAGGGTACCATTTCTGTGGCCCTTGGTCAGGAAAACAGTCGGGGTGTAGAGGTCCTTCTCCTGGAGACACTTGTTGACGGCTACAGCGAATCGCCTGGCAATTCTGCATTTCATGAAATGACGAATGTCAATAGGCAAGGCACAAGCTCCTCCTTGGTAAATGAAGTAAATCACTTAATATGGTATAGTCTGATTGAACTCTGACCGAACCAACCAGCCACCTGAACGTTCAGGTCCCTAAGCCAGATGCTCCATCGGTAGCTCTAGCTAACCGATAAGGCTCCCTTGGAGCTCGACTACTTCCCCTGGGCCAAGGTCTCTTCCTGACCTGGCAAACCCTTTAGTTAAGAACCACCAAGAGGAATTCTAGCCTATCTCTGGGACCGGTTCTTTGGATAATGCTAGGTCAAGATCCACTCTTTCTAGGCCAACACAATACTGTTTATAACAGTCCTGAATAAAAGTATAGGGAACTGTCTTGAATGAAGCAGCATCTTCTCTAGTGCCTTAAGCAGAAGGCCAAAAGTAAGGAACTGTTCCTTGCCGTAACCACCTAGACCAGCTTTCTTATAGCGATGGTCTTGTCTTAGGCCAAAAGTACTCTCCTGGTGCAAAACATACCCAGCTTCTTGTCGATGAAGAATGTATCTTTAGACTGGAATCCTGACCCAGGAGATCCAGATACTTGACCCTGCTGGACACCCTTAGGTCCAGCCATGCTGCTGACTGATCCATCAGCAGGAGTCTGCTTCCGTATGCCATTACTGCTATACCCTGGGCCTACAGACCTGCTAGAGGCGGGCCCTAGCACCCTGACAACCCAGACACGGAGGCTAACCCAAAAGGGCAAGACCACCAACTGGAGATAGTGCTGTTCCCCTGCACAACGCAGACAACCTCTGCAGTCCCAAGTAAATAAACACATATGCAACTGGCTCCCCATATGTGTATGTGGCAAGTGTTAAAGCCATATGCCTCAATGGAGGTGTGTGTACATGGCAGTGTGTGTTCATGGAAGCATGAAATCATATACAGTGCAGAAAATAAGTATTTGAACACCCTGCTATTTTGCAAGTTCTCCCACTTGGAAATCATGGAGGGGTCTGAAATTGTCATCGTAGGTGCATGTCCACTGTGAGAGACATAATCCAAATTTTTTTTTCCAGAAATCACAATTTATGATTTTTTAACTATTTATTTGTATGATACAGCTGCAAAGAAGTATTTGAACACCTGTCTATCAGCTAGAATTCTGACCCTCAAAGACCTGTTAGTCTGCCTTTAAAATGTCCACCTCCACTCCATTTATTATCCTAAATTAGATGCACCTGTTTGAGGTCATTAGCTGCATAAAGACACCTGTCCACCCCATACAATCAGTAAGAATCCAACTACTAACATGGCCAAGACCAAAGAGCTGTCCAAAGACACTAGAGACAAAATTGTACACCTCCACAAGGCTGGAAAGGGCTACGGGGAAATTGCCAAGCAGCTTGGTGAAAAAAGGTCCACTGTTGGAGCACTGTTGGAGCAATCATTAGAAAATGGAAAAAGCTAAACATGACTGTCAATCTCCCTCGGACTGGGGCTCCATGCAAAATCTCACCTCGTGGGGTCTCAATGATCCTAAGAAAGGTGAGAAATCAGCCCAGGACTACACAGGAGGAGCTGGTCAATGACCTGAAAAGAGCTGGGACCACCGTTTCCAAGGTTACTGTTGGTAATACACTAAGACGTCATGGTTTGAAATCATGCATGGCACGGAAGGTTCCCCTGCTTAAACCAGCACATGTCAAGGCCCGTCTTAAGTTTGCCAATGACCATTTGGATGATCCAGAGGAGTCATGGGAGAAAGTCATGTGGTCAGATGAGACCAAAATAGAACTTTTTGGTCATAATTCCACTAACCGTGTTTGGAGGAAGAACAATGATGAGTACCATCCCAAGAACACCATCCCTACTGTGAAGCATGGGGGTGGTAGCATCATGCTTTGGGGGTGTTTTTCTGCACATGGGACAGGGCGACTGCACTGTATTAAGGAGAGGATGACCAGGGCCATGTATTGCGAGATTTTGGGCAACAACCTCCTTCCCTCAGTTAGAGCTTTGAAGATGGGTCGAGGCTGGGTCTTCCAACATGACAATGACCCGAAGCACACAGCCAGGATAACCAAGGAGTGGCTCTGTAAGAAGCATATCAAGGTTCTGGCGTGGCCTAGCCAGTCTCCAGACCTAAACCCAATAGAGAATCTTTGGAGGGAGCTCAAACTCCGTGTTTCTCAGCGACAGCCCAGAAACCTGACTGATCTAGAGAAGATCTGTGTGGAGGAGTGGGCCAAAATCCCTCCTCCAGTGTGTGCAAACCTGGTGAAAAACTACAAGAAACGTTTGACCTCTGTAATTGCAAACAAAGGCTACTGTACCAAATATTAACATTGATTTTCTCAGGTGTTCAAATACTTATTTGCAGCTGTATCATACAAATAAATAGTTAAAAAAATCATACTTTGTGATTTCTGGATTTTTTTTTTTGATTATGTCTCTCACAGTAGACATGCACCTACGATAACAATTTCAGACCCCTCCATGATTTCCAAGTGGGAGAACTTGCAAAATAGCAGGGTGTTCAAATACTTATTTTCTGCACTGTAAATATGTCTCACGCCCAACATGCGTGCTCTGGAACGAGCATCCTTGCAAGCAAGCAAGCATGTGCTATAAACGTGTTATGCAACAATGTGCAACATGAACCCATGCAGACACGTATCTCTATGCAAACACAAGGCATCCTATATTGCTTAATTAAGCCACCATGTGCAACTTTAAAGTAACCATGCATGCGATTCAGCATCTTCCATGCGATCAACATCTTATGCATTTTAAGCACTACTGTGCGGACAAGAACCCTTGTGTGACCAAGCACCCCTGTGCGTTCCAGCATCCTTATGCACCCAAGCATCTTAATGCGACTTTAGGCATTTCTGTGAAACAAGCCTCTCTATGTGATCAAGTATCCCTGGGTAATCCAGGACTCTGTTGATCCAACCACCATGTGTGATCCAGCTTCTTTTTGCATTCAAGCATCTTTAAGCGATCCCTTTAGGCCTTGAGTAATCCAGGACTTGGGTGATCGGGTAATCCTGTGTGATTCAGCATTTTTATGCCTTCAGGCCTCTTTATGTGATTCTAGGCATTTCTGTGGGAACAAGCCTCTTTGCGTGACCAAATATCCTTGGAGAATCAAGGACTTGGGTGATCATGTAATCCTGTGTGATTCAACCTTTTTATGCATACAAGCATCCTTTATGCGATTCAGTATTTTTATGCATACAAGCATCTTTATGCGACTTTAGGTACTTTTGTGGAAACAAGCCTATTTGTGTGACCAAACATCCTTGGGTAATCCAGGACGCTGATGATCAGGTAACCATGTGTGATCCAGCATCTTTTTTGCATCCAAGCAACTTTATGCGATTTTAGGCCTTTCTGTGGAAACAAACCTCTTCTGTGTAACCAAACATCCTTGGGGGAAACAAGGACTTGGGTGATCAGGTAATCATGTGTGATTCAGCATTTTTATGCCTACAAACGTCTTTATGCGATTCAGCATTACAAGCATCTTTTATGCGACCTCTTTTGTGGAAACATGCAGCACCATATAGACAGAAACATGTATGTTTATGCGATCCACAATAGAATCTGCTCTGTTACTTGTTTTTATCCCACATGCATTCCAAACTCATGTATGTTATGCAACATGCGGACTGGTAAAGAGGAAATTATCCTCTGCAGATGTGTGTTTCCTCAATTAAGAGACATTAGCAATGTGTGCCCGCAACTGTGCATCCCTCTGATGCATTTGGTTAGCCTAAAGCCGACACCAGGCTGAGGATTATATGGAGGTCCTACTAGCCACCTATAGGAAAACCTCTCTTTACACTCTAAGGAGAAGATAGAGGTGTAATCAGAACCTGTAGGGCTTTTGATAGCTTCTCCTTGTTAGGCTGCAGCTCCTGCCTCCTGTCCTCTGACAGTGAAACTTTTATCCCCAAGCTTTCTAATCCCTTTGTTTCAGGATTAAAGCAGGAAAAGGGGGACACCCCCTGTTTTTTTTTTTTCTTCCAAAACACACAAAACACATGCAGAGTCATTGCAATGTTGGGGGAAGGCTGCATTGCCTGACAGGTCTGATGGCTCAACCTATGAGCCGTTTAAGTCTCTTCAGAGGAGAATAAGGGTCCACCAGGTTCAGGTGGCGATCCCTCTTTATATTCCTACCCCTGACCTTATTCAATGGGGAGACCAAGTCCTAAGCTAAAGCAGAGGCACTTAACCCAGGTGCATCAAATAGCTGAATTTAGTCTGACACAATGCCTGCTAATCTGCACAGCTAGATGCGAGTAGGCGTCTTAGATGAATCTGTATCCAACTCACACAAGGTGCTTACGTTTGTGTCCCCCTAGCTTTACAGAGCTCTGACGTCTGGGCCCTTTGAAGAGCCTTCTCTGCGACTGCACTGAGCCGGTGAGCACGTGCAACATGGTAGAGCCTGAAGCGGAGGAAGTGGGACACAATAGATCAGCTAACACTTAAGCTTCCGTCTTTGGAAAGCATGGTAAGCAAAAACATCAGGCATGTCTTCTACTGCCCATAGTAGTGGAAACACAGATAAGACTTGCAGCTACTCACGGAAGACAATCCTTTGTATAGGATTAAGGGCATATTTTTTTTTTTTTCTGTACCGGCCCCCTAAGGGGAGATATATAGGTACTGCAGCCATCCTGTCTAACAGACATGGTGGGCCAGGCTGCATGCCGGCTAGGGGAGGTATATGGGTGCCCTGAGCCATCCTGTCTCAGAAGACATAGTGGTTTACATTGCCCATGCATAGAAGCATAATATAGGCGAGACCCAAGTCCCCCACGGAGGACCTACTGTCGAACCAAGTCCCGTAGGCCCTCCTCTTACCTTCTCCACGCTGCAGGGTATTGCCAAGCAAGAGGCCCAATCTTCCCCCTTCACCGTGGGTATTGTCCTAGACCTTCAGGGCCCGGGGTCCATGGCAGGAACACCAACTCCCCTGGACCTATATAGCATCCTGACAGCAGAAAAAACATTTGGTCCTTAGAAGGCACAAAGTTCTGGAACCCAGGATCCAGCCCTCCGCAGAGAGGCATTATAGGCTAAACCTCGTTCTTCGTACCGAGGCCCGGGTACCGTCCACTTTGGCTATGAAGCACCTTGGACGGATCCGGATTTATGGAGGTTTTTTTTTTTTTTTTTTTACATCCAGCATGGATCCCTCCAGTGGAGCTCCTAAGAGCACATGTTCACTCGTGACCAACACCTTAGACACTGATGAAAAAACTGAGGAGCTCCCAGTATGGGAGGGGTTATATAGGGAGGGAACTTCCTGTGTAGTTAATTACACCAGTGTCCACACCTGAAGGTAGACTCTATAACCCACATAGTAATGGGTTGCCGCTCTGTGTCCCGTGATGTACGATAAAGAAATTGCATTTTTTTCAAAATAGTCGCTCTATTTTTGTTTATAGCTCATAAAATAAAAACCGCAGAGATGATCAAATACCACCAAAAGAAAGCTCTATTTGGGAAAAAAGGACGCCAATTTTGTTTGGGAGCCACGTCGCACGACCGCGCAATTGTCAGTTAAAGCGACGCAGTGCCGAATCACAAAAAGTGCTCTGGTCTTTGGACAGCAATATGGTCCGGGCTAAAGTGGTTAAGACAGTGATCAATCCGACTTCTAGGCAACTTGTACCCATTGATTTCAATGGAAGTTGCCTCAGAAGTCTGATTGAAGTAGTACAGGAACCTTTTCTGAAGTCGGAGCGACTTCAGTAGTGTGTATTAAGACAGCTCCATTCACGTCCATTGATTTTCTCAACCACAGGACTTGGGGCAACTTCAAGTTGGATCCCAGGTCGCCCCTGTGTGAACCGGCTCTAAAGGAATAAGAGATTACCAAATATTTGCATTACAATTCAAAGTTTAATTATATCAGATTGGTTTAAAAAAAAAGTAGAAATATAAAAAAAAAAAATACAATATACAGTAAAAATAATGAGGTACATATTACCGTACCATATTTTAATATAAAATCTATCCAATGGTTATAAAAAGAATTGCATCAACGTATCCTAAGTGTTTCGGAATAATCTTGGCTCTTTCCCCACGGATAGCTTTTTCCAATTAGTTTAGGCAAATCATGCTTTCCAGACATGATGGCAGACCATGTGAGAGCTACATTTCCTAGCTTTGAGAAGCATAGGGATAACAGAACTGGGCAAGCCTTATTTGGAACCTGAACTATAACAGCCAGGCTTTTAAAGACAGCAGCTGTGAAGCTGGATGGTAAATGATCCCTACAACAGAAGATTTTATTCTGCCTTGATTAGTTTGGTGCAATGAAAATCACTAAAATGCTGCCCACCTTGATCCTTCTCAGGAAGGAGTTGCAGGGGAGGAAAGGCGTAGATCAGGGTGAACTGATCTAATAGAGTCACCAGGACATCAACTGTGAAGGTTATGGGATCCCTGGATATAAAGACAAACAAACATCGGTAGTTTGTGGTTGAATCTAGAGAGCAGGAGGTCCATGTCTGGTGTCATCCACCTGTGAAAGTTTCTGAAAAACCTATGGGTGAAAATACTATTCTCCTGAGCACAGACCTGGTCTTCCTGATAATTTCACACTCCTAGAATGTGCACAATGGGCATGAAGTTTCACCCAAGCAAGAATCTGCTTGGCCTCTCTAGGTTATTTTTCTTATGGGTGATATAAACCACGGCCATGGCACCGCCTGACTGAATTCGGATCAAAGGACCCTGTAGTTGGAAGGTCCAGCATTGACAGCATGTTGCTCAGTTTCAGAACGCTGACCAGTGACAAAACCTCTTGTTCAAGTGTCTAGGACTCTTGTCAAGCTGACATCTGTCATGAGGACCTTCCATGTCAATGGAAGATAGTATTTTCCCCCGAGTTCAGAGCTGGACTCACAAGCCACCATGTCAATATTAATTGTAGCAGACCAGAATATGGCGATCAAGAGAATGAGTATTTCTGCCCCACAGAGACAGAATTGTTGAATTACAACGGCAGTCCCGTTTGCCCAGGAATCTCATGCACAAGCATGAAACCAGGGAATGTTGGCTCCTGAACTGCAGTCCAAACATGGCAGCGGAGAGTCCAAAGTTTCTAACTTGAGAGAAAAACCATGGGCAGGGCTGTATCTAAGAGAAGGCCCAAATACTCCAAGTCATGGATCAGTTCCAGCGTGGACTTCTTGAGGTTTAGGATCCATCTGAACTTCTGGAGAGCCTGAAAAGTCTGCGGGTCACTAGACTAAACATGCACAGGCTGTTTCCTCAGTAAGAGGTCCCTCAAGTATCCCAGAATGAGGAGAAGACAAATCAATGATTTTATCAGTGATCCGTCCCCAATTCCTATGGAGGACCTACTGCATATTTTTGCTGCCATTACAACACCCTAAATTGAAGGTATAGCCTTAAAATGATCTTTCGCCTGCATTTTTCTTCTTTACCTAGTACAGATTCACATTAAATAATGTAAGATCTGGTGGGTGAATGAGTGTCTAGGCCCAATGTGTTTGGAACTGCCTGTATCATAAAAAGGCCACAAGGTTAATAAAACATTAACATAAAATGATTAACAGTGTTGTGAAACTGAACGCCGAAAGTGAAGATTTAATATGTGTTAGGGATCAACAACAAACCTCAACTGTGCCTAAGCAGTAGTCTTTACCGTATATGAAGGTACCTAGACAATCCTTTGCCCACAGCCACATAGCTGTGTATCTGCAGTGTAAGATCCAAGGCATTGCTACCTCTCAATGTTAGTGTCAGGAGATTGTGTGCGAGATTTGGAAATGTCATTGCTGTGCTGCTCACTGTTCTCCAAGCCCTTCCTCTACCCAGCTAGAGCGCCTCTACACAAAAACACAGCGCAGAACAAAAAATGGTAAAGGCATGTGGAAAGATACGATGCAGGGAGACCATAGGCTATACTGGTGACAAATCTTTTGTCCTCCTAATCTGTTTATTTGGATTATCACGATACAAAAGAAATAAGAAAACTTCTAGCTATTCCAAACAAATGTTTAAGGCCACGTACACACGATCGAATTTGTCCGCTGAAACTGGTCCGACGGATCAGTTCAGCGGACAAATCCGATCGGGTGTATGGGCTAGCGGACATGTCTGACCGGCGGAAACATTTGAAAGCATCCTCTAAAATTTGTCCGCCGGCGACATGTCCGTCGGATATGTCCGCTGGTTAGTACAGCAGACATATCTGCCCGCACAAGCGTCGTATGGATGCAATGCATGCGTGGAAGTTTCTTACTTCCTGGTGCGGTGACGTGGCGGCGTCAACGTCACCGCCACGTCACTGTGCTGTCTGCCGGCGGGGATTTTGATCCGCGGACCGTTTTATCGGACATGTCCCTCCGTGTGTACGCGGCCTAAGAGTACCGTATTTATCTGCGTATAACACGCACAGGTGTAAAACACGCACCCTAACTCTAAGAGGAAAGTTTCAGGGAAAAAAACTTTCCACAGCCCCCTGCATATAACACGCAGGCACAGTTTACCCTCTATTTTCAGGGTAAAAAAGTGAGTGTTATACACCAATAAATACAGTAATTATTATATCATTGGGAATAATTACTGTATTTATTGGTGTATAACACTCACTTTTTTACCCTGAAAATAGAGGGTAAACTGTGCCTGCAATGGTGAGCCAGAAAAGTCAGATTTATACACTTACTCCACTGTGCTCACACTTTAGACACATGCCAGTTATGGCTTTATTCTCATGAAATTATAGGCTAGGTCAGAGCATGGTTATAGTAATATGAAATGTATAGGTAACAATTTGAAAGATGACCAGGCCACAGTGTGTAGGCTATACATGATACAAAATTGTGGCCTGGTCATCTTTCAAATTGTTACCTATACATTTCATATTACTATAACCATGCTCTGACCTAGCCTATAATTTCATGAGAATAAAGCCATAACTGGCATGTGTCTAAAGTGTGAGCACAGTGGAGTAAGTGTATAAATCTGACTTTTCTGGCTCACCATTGTCTCCACCAGTCCTCTTGCAGATATTGCTTGCATATTTATGTTTCCCATGTCCTATAGACAAATGGTTATCAACTTGCGAGTGTTCTAAACAGTCTCTAACCTCAGAAAAGACTCACATAATTGAAGTGGTTGCAAACCTCAGACGTGAAATAAATATGAACAAAGCATAGCCCTCTATAGTGTGTACGTGTCTCAATTAAGAGAACAAAGTGCCATTTCGGTCTGCAGGTTTGTTCCTTTGCTATTAGCATGAATCACTTCTGACAGGTTTTCCTGACACCAAAAGAAAAAAAGGTGACAGGAGAAGAATCTCCAGCCGATTGACGGCCTCACCCTGTGTAGCGTTTTTTTTTTTACATTTTTTTTGTTCCCCGCCAGGTGAATAGAGGTACGATGTACCCCATACTTATTCACCTAGAATGGGGGGCCGGCGTCTGGGGGCCCCCTTATTAAAGGAGGGTCCCAGATTCCGATAAGCTCCCCTCCTGCAGACCCTGACAACCAACGATTTTCGGGAAGAGGCCCTGTCCTCATCAACATGGGGACAGGTGCTTTGGGGTGGGGGGGCCCACAGGGCGCCCCCCTGCGGTAAAATTTTACCGCAGATAAAAGCACCATTTCTTAGAATTCTTCTCACTGAGCTCTGAGAGTGTAACTTCAGCTCTCTGCCCCCTTTTTCCCCCCTGACAGCTCAGACAAGCTCCAAGAATGCTGCATTTTGAATGGATGTAGAGAACACTGCAGATAACTAGGTTTAACTTATGCAGGAGGATTTATATCACATGATGCTATTCATTTTTACAAGTAGATGTAAGAGTCTACAACCACCAAGCATATAAAGTGTGAAAGAAGGCTGTCAGATTGCAAAATTTCTAGTAAGTCTGCAAGGTCAGAAAGCAGGTACAGTGCATACGGAAAAGTATTCACAGTGCTTCACTTTCTCCACATTTTGTTACAGCCTTATTCCAAAATGTATCACCCCATAATGACAGCATGAAAGAAGTTTGTTTGAAATCTTTGCAAGTGTATTAAAAAAATAAATAAAACATCACTTTACATAAGTATTCACGGCCTTTGCCATGGCACTGAAAATTGAGCTCAGGTGCATCCTATTTCCACCTGTAATAAATCCAGTTGATTGGACATGATATGGAAAGGCGCACACACCTGCCTATATAAAGGTTCCACAGTTGATGGTTTGTGCTCTGACATGCACTAAGCCCTGAAGCCCAAGGAATTGTCTGTAGACCCCCGAGACAGGACTGTATCCAGGCACAGATCTGGGGAAGGGTAGAGAAAAATTTCCGCAGCATTGAAGGTCCTAATGAGCATAGTGGCCTCCATCATTTGTTAATGGAAGAACGTTTGTAACCCCCAGGACTCTTCCTAGAGTGGGCCACCGGCCAAACTGATCGATAGAAGGAGAAGGACCTTAGTCAGGGAGGTGGCCAAGAACCCAATGGTCACTCTGACAGAGCTCCAGCATTTCTCTGTGGGGTGAGGAGAACCCTCCAGAAGAACAACCATCTCTGTAGCACTCCACCAATCAGGCCTCTATAGTAGAGGGGCCAGACTTTTTTACAAAAAGCACCTGAAAGACTCTCAGACCATGAGAAACAAAATTCTCTGGTCTGATGAAACAAAAATTTAACTCTTTGGCCTGAATTGTAACATGTCTGCAGGAAACTAGGCACCGCTCATCACCTGGCCAACACCATCCCTACAGCGAAGCATGGTGTCGGCAGCATCATGCTGTGGGGATGGTTTTCAGCAGCAGGAACTGGGAGACTAGTCAGGATTGAGGGAAAGATGAATGCAGCAATGTACAGAGACATCTTCCAACAAGACGACAACTTTAAGCACACAGCTTACAACTCTGTAAATGTCCTTGATTTGCCTAGCCAGAGCCCAGACTTGAACTCGATTGAACATCTCTGGAGAGATCTGAAATGGCTGTGCACCAACGCTCCCCATCCAACTTGATGGAGCTTGAGAGGACCTGCAAAGAAGAATGGGAGAAACTGCCCAAAAATAGGTGTTTCAAGCTTTTAGCATCATACGCAAAAAGACTTGAGGCTGTAATTGGTGCTTCAACAAAGTATTGAGCAAAGGCTGTGAAAACATATACACATGTGATTTCCCCCCCCCTTTTTGTAAAAAAAAAAAAGAAGATTTCAAATAATGAATTTAATCCATTTTGGAATAAGGCTGTAACATAACAAAATGTGGAAAAAGTGAAGTGCTGTGAATACTTTCCGGATGCACTGTATGGTTGGAGACATGCTGTAGGAGATAGACTGCTAGAGAGACTCCCATTACAGCCCCTTTAAAAATAAAAGCCCACACTGCTGAATACTGAGGTGCCACATGAAAAACACCAAAGGGCTACAGTTTCAGCCATAGAACTGTATGGGCTCCTTTATGAAGAAGGCTACAGGCTGACTTAATCAATACTTGGTAAATTATGGGGATGGTGTTAAAGAAATAAAAGTAACTCAGAGTTGCTCAGTTATCCACCTAATTTACATAGTATAGTAGGTAAAGTTGAATAAAGACAATAGTCCATCCAGTTCGACCAGTGCATCTCCAGAGTTGCCAAAGGCCAAAACAGGATTTGTGGGTGAATAGCACACTTCTACCGGATAGTTTACCTACAGAGAAATTATTATTACTGTTGCTAATTCAGTAACACTGGTGCAGACATTGACCATTTTCCTAGTGCACGTTATGTCAGACACGTTAAGTTTGCAGACATAAATTTAAATACACAAGATGATCTGCAGTGAACTTAAAAAATGGAAATACATTAAACTACAGTACCATGTAATGCAAACAAAAAAACAAAACACATTTACAGTCATTTTAATCATAAAATATCAGAAGGCTTTCTTTAAATAGACCTCTTTAATTAAAAGCTAATCAGTTTCAGTACCTTTTACTTTCACACAGTACACAAACGGCGGATGTACCAAACTTAAGTACTGAAAAAGGTAAGCAGCTTTGATCAAGCTGAAAAGCCTGCTTAACTGTCTAGACATGGGGAAACATGCTCAAACCTGTGGTTAACTTAGCTGTAAGCAACTCGAAAATCGGCTCCATTTCAGACGGATTCAGCGCTCTAGACTATAATCACACCTGCAATTTTATCATTACGAAATAACTGGCATATAAGGCTATTTTTTGCTATACAAAAAAGGTAAAGTACATTATAGTCTGTGAAAGAAAACATTTACCTTAATAGTGGGTGTTACATTTTACTATAGACTGAAAAAAAAAAAAGGACAACAGACATAGGTATGCTTCTGTTTAAAGCATGGGTCTTCAAACTACGGCCCTCCAGTTGTTCAGGAACTACAATTCCCATAATGCCAAGTCATGTCTGTGAATGTCAGTGTGTTACAATGCCTCATGGGATGTGTAGTTCTACAACATCTGGAGGGCCGTAGTTTGAGGATCCCTGGTTTAAAGTATGTATGCACTTTTACTATCTGTCCAGAAATCAGGAAGCACAAGCTAAAAATGGTTTATTTAGTTACAAAACAGTGTGTTTTGGGAGGATTTCTACTGGTCTTTTTTAATGCAGTCAATGGAAGTAAGCCCATTCACACAGGGGCAACACGACTTCCAGCACGACTTTGGGAGGCAACTTGGACACTACTAGAGTATGAATCATCGGGCAACTTCAAGTCGCCTCCAGGACAGGAGGCTTTCCAGTGGCCAAACAATCAGCTCTGTGGGAGGAGGGGGAGGGAGGGGTTTGCCTGAGAAATGTATGTTGTTATCTTCCTGTATTGTTGTTTCAGTTAAGACAGTGATCCGACTTCTGAGGCGACTTCCATTGAAATCAATGGATACCAGTTGCCTACAAGTCACCTAGAAGTCGGATTGAAGTAGTACAGGAACCTTTTCTGAAGTCGGAGCGACTTCAGTAGTGTACATTAAGACGGCTCCCATTCACTTCCATTAATTTTCTCGACCGCGCGACTTGGGCAACTTAAAGTCGGATCCTAGATCGCCCCAGTGTGAACCGGCTCTAAAGGTCATCTGGTTCTGTAAAATCGCCTGCTGGGCTATAATAACGGGCTGCTGAATCCTACACAAATATGTCCAGCAATGCTGTATGGAACTATTATTTAGCAAGTGCTGTTTTTGGAAAAGGCTCATTGCACATGGATGTTTTCTTTGGAAACCTTTAACCACTTGACCTCTGGAAAAGTTTTCCCCTCTTCATAACTAGGCCATTTGTTACTATTCAGTGCTGTGCTATTTTAACTGCCAATTGCGCAGTCATGCAACACTGTACACAAACGAAATTTATATAATTTTTTTGATAACCACTGTGGATTTGACTTTTTATTACATAAATGAAAAAAAACAGCGCAAGTTTAAAAAAATAAATAGTCTACTTCTAACAACACATATCCAATAAAATACATTTTCTTCATAAATTTAGGCCAAAACATAGCAGTGATTGCGGGCAGATTCTCCTAACATTGTGTTTTTAGGGACACCAGTATAATTCAGATCACAATCAAAATACTGATCCGTACAAGCACTATACCAGTAATACAGTGCAGATTGCAGTAATACTAATACAGTGATCATTTCACTGAACATGCGATCTTGTCCACTGTGCTGCAATAAAATGCAGCAGGTCTGTATTTTAGCAAAGCTCACTGCACAGCACCTTTGGGTGCATTGCAGCATGAATAGTACAGATAGAAAACCCCAATACTGCTACCCTTCATTCAGATGGGACCATTCTCTCAGACCCGCTGGAAGTTAACAATGCTTTTGCTCAGTTCTAAAAACATCTAACAGACAACAATTCCCTCTATCTTCACCGCAGCTCGCTCAAGTCAAACAATCACTAGACATTTGTTTCCCTAGCCTCTAATACAACACCTGGCTTAGATGGTATTCCGACATATTAAAATTTTTTTTTAGAAGTCTTGAGCTCTTCTCCAAGCCAAGGTGCATTTTTCACTTAATCACCCTGGCTAAACTCAACATATGCCAGACAAAAGCACCCATGGCATTGACCGCAGTGTCCTAGGTATATTGATGGATGTATTCCTGTCGAAAAGTTGAGGAGGGGGAACGACGCTGGGTAGAGGCTTGGGCACTGTAACGGTCAGGGGTTAACGCCGTTTACGATATTCCATGCCACCAACCCACGACAGCTTATCCACACTCCACAATCCAGCAGACGAACACGACCCATATGGATTCCCCAGAAACGAGACACAGCTCTGTTCTCTGGTTCCAAACGCATAGACACTTTAATGGTAAACTCATGCTCTTATATACACCAAAAAGAATACTTGCAGTAATCAAATGGACAATAACACACTCCACCCACAACATCATGCAATGGGTACTAACTAGGGTTGTCCCGATACCGATACTAGTCCTCGTATGGGGGAGAGGAGAGCTGCTGCCGCCGCCCCCCTCCCGCCGCTGCCAAGTCCCGACATCTAGTTACTATGCGCCGGAGGAACACAACAGCTGTCATTGCATTTGAATAGCTGTGTTCCCCCGCCGACATGCATAGCCCCTCCCCCATGCCCAGGCACTTTAATTGACAGATCACCTGTCCAATGTGGTCATCAGACCACAACAATTTCACCCAGTTCTCCTCTGAATCATTTAGATGTCCATTAGCAAACTTCAGACGGGTCTGTACAAGTGCTTTCTTGAGCGGGGGACCTTGCGGGCACTGCAGGATTTTAGTCCTTCAAGGCGTAGTATGTTAGCAATTGTTTTCTTGGCGACTATGATCCCAGCTGCCTTGAGATCATTGACAAGATTCTCCCGTGTAGTTCTGGGCTAATTCCTCATCGTTTTCATGATCATTGAAACTCCACAAGGTGAGATCTTGGATTGAGCCCCAGACAGACATTGATTGACAGTTATTTTGTGTGTTCTTCCATTTGTGAATAATTAAATTTATATAGCGCCAACAGTTTACGCTACACTTTACTTTTGTCACTCTCTCACCAAGCTGCTTGGTGATGGTCTTGTAGCCCAGCCTTGTGTAGTTCTACAATCTTGTCCCTGACATCCTTGAACAGCAATTTGGTCTTGGCCGTGATGGAGAGATTGGAATATGATTGCTTCTGTGGACAGGTGTCTTTCATACAGGCAACAAGCTGAGATTAGGAGCATTACTTTTAAAAGAGAGTGCTCCTAATCTCAGATCGTTGCCTGTATAGAAGACACCTGGGAGCCACAAATCTCGCCGATTGATAGGGGATCAAATACTTATTTCACTCATTAAAATGCAAATCAATTTATAACTTTTTGAAATGCGTTTTTTCTGGATATGTTTGTTATTCTGTCTCTCACTGTTAAAATAAACCTACCATTAAAATTATACTGATCTTTTTTTTGTCAGTGGGCAAACGTACAAAAAAAAACTTTTTTCCCTCATTGCATGTGGCATGAATTATTTTAACAATGTATTGGATGTTCTTTTAACTGATATGTTTACCAAATTGATGATTGTTTGCAACAATTGGTGTCCACATTGTTACCCCTTTCTAACCTATAAAATAATAACCTGTATAATGATGTGACACCAGTTTCTTGGATCAACCCTGTGAAAAAAAAAAAGTATACACAAAAAAAAAAAAAGTGGACAGCATCCGGTCAAATCTGCCTAAACTGAAAAGATGAAGCCTTGTTTTTTCTTAACCACTTCATTGCAGGGCACTTTTACCCCCTTCCTGCCCAGGCCAATTTTCAGCTTTTAGCTTTTTAAGCATTTCAAATGACAATTGCGCGGTCATGCAACACTTCACCTAAACAAAATTATCATTTTGAGTCCGATAGAGCTCTCTTTTGGTGGCACTTAATCATCAGTCTATTTTTTGATAAAAAAAAGAGCGAACATTATGTAAAAAAATAAAAATAATTAGTAAATAAGTAATTTTTCTCCTTCACTGATGTGCGCTAATAAGGCCGCTGATCAGGAGGCACCAATATGCAGCACTGATAGGCACTACTGAAGGGGCTGCACAATTCTGGTCAAAATGAGAAATCGCGATTCTTTTGCTTAGACTAAAGATCACGATTCTCAAAAATTGATAGCCAGAAGCCCCCCCCCCCCCCCCAAATAAATAAACCTGTGATTTATTTGAAATTACGAATATATAAAAAACAGACCAGTGATAGGTCTATAATGTTAAAGACCATACAACTCCTTTGAAAAAAGCAGAATCAAACTTTGATTATTGACTTTTCATAGGAGTTATATGGTCTTTAACAATAAAGATATATCACTAGTCTGTTTTTTATACATCAGAAGCAGTACCGCCGGCAACCACTGGGTGGCGCATGGATACACACAGCTGTACAGAACTGTGAGAAAGATTAATACAACTGTGTGTATCCATGCGCCACCCAGTGGTTGCCGGCGGTACTGCTTCTGCAGCATTAACGTTCCACGCCGATTATGTGGAATGGCGGTGACACATAAGAATCGCGGCTCATCCCGCGGGGAGAATCGAGATTGCGATTCTCTTCGCGATTAATCGTGCAGCTCTAGGCTGCACTGATAACTATTGCACCGATTATCAGTGCAGATGTTCTCCACTGAGCAAAGTCACTTATCGGCATTCCTCCGATCAGCCTGAGGAGAAGAATGCCAATAACCAGCACTTCCTATTTACACTTCAATGTAAAATTCAATACAATATGGAAACTTGGTGTTTTATACATAGCTGGTATAAAGAACACCAAAAAAAAAATATTTTCTGCTTCTGTGACTTTTATACACTAGGATAAAAGTCAGATTTTAGGAACCCGCTGCAAAAAAATAAATATATATACGTTTTGGTGAGATAAGCTCCAAGGGTTATTCACATCTACAGGGACACCAACATTGCAGCTTTCCCTATTAGTACAAAGTGCATCAGAAGAATTATAATGGAAAAAACCTGCTTATTGATAATATGTATGCAATCTGTTGAAAAAAATAAAAAAATAATACATTTCTTTAGTCACAGAAAAGGTGGGAATCTGCTACAACGTTTGTTAAAATCCCTGCAATGCAAATTGATCACCAGGAAGGGTTTGCTTTTTTTCGCAACAAAAGTGGAGTTACTTTTATAAGCATATATAGACTAACCATATACCTCTGATACAGGAAGTGAAATTAAGTTTTAGTTTCAGCCTGATAGAGACTGAGCACAAAAAAAAAAAAAGGAATGTTTAATAGTTAAGGATGGTACAGATAAATAGTGATGTTGTGCTTTTATGTAAAGTGTTATAGAGCATGAAGCAACTTTACCAAGGAAAGTATCTAGTGTAGCATAGTTAAAAGTAGGGATAAGCTCAGGTGAGCGAGCCCACCAGGAAGCTGTCACCTCCAATGGGTCTCAATTTTGTAGAAGCAATGGAGACTAAACCAAGGAATAGAAGAGAGAAGGATCTGTATACTGTACTCCAGGGAGATGTCTCTTTTAGAATGTAAGCTCTTACGATCAGATTGCTTATCCATAGTGCAATGGTGGACTTTGAAGTAGGGTATACCTTGTGAGGTCTTAAAGAGGGGGGTTCACCCTTAAAACCACTTTCTCCCATCCCATCCAGCATACTGTAGCGCCAGTATGCTGTCTTTTTTTTTTTTTATCGGTGTACTTACCTCTTAATAGACAATTACATTTTCGTCCTACCGCGGGGTATGGCGCTGCTTTATCGCGTCACGCCTTCCGAAAACAGCCGACTAGCACTCGGCTGTTCTCGGCGCCTGCGCACAGACCCAGGAGCTGATTGCGCAGGCGCCGTATACAGCCGAGTCCTATTTTGACTTTTTTCGGAGGGAGTGACGCGGCTATATACGGCACCTGCGCAGTCAGCTCCTAGGTCTGTGCTCAGGCGCCGTATAGCGCCGAGAACAGCCGAGTGCTAGTCGGCTGTTTTCGGAAGGCGTGACGCTATATAGCGGCGCCATACCCCGCGGTAGGACGAAAATTAAATTATCTATTAAGAGGTAAGTACACCGATAAAAAAAAAAAAGACACCATACTGGCGCTGACGCCAGTATGCTGGATGGGATGGGAGAAAGTGGTTTTAAGGGTGAACCCCCTCTTTAAGGACAGAACAATCTGGAAATCAGTCCGATTGGAGCAGTAGCTTTACGGTATGCTCTAATGGCTCTATGTCCAGGCAATGTAGAAAGATTTCCTTTGGATGCTTAGGACCAAGGTATAAGGATGGGAGGACAAGGTCCCCATTAAGATGAAATGCTAAACACCACCCCTGGGAGATAGAATGGTCTAGGGCAGGTGTAGGCAACCTCGGCACTCCAGCTGTGGTGAAACTAAAAATCCCACCATGTCTCTCCCTAGAGGAGTCATGTCTGCGATTGTCAGGATCTTGCAATGTCTCATGTAAATTGGGAAGTATGAGGAATGTTTTTTTTACAGGAAAGAGCCACCAATTCAGAAACGCAGATGTGATGGTGACCAAAAAGGCTACTTTAGACGAGATAAACATCCAGGAACACTCGCGGGCTACGCTATCTCTACCCGCACGGCACTTATATAGCTGATTTAAACAAAGGTCGGTAGATACCGATGAATAACAATGGATGGTTTGACCCATATATCCTGATGTCCACCAGCAATTTGGTAATGTACCTATACCTCATATACTTCGATGATAACCAATAACTCGGTAATGTATCAATGACCTGACAAGTTAACATCTTATACAGATCTAATTGAACCAGTGATTAACAGGTTAACATATGCAAATGTCTGAATATTTATATTCAATGAACCATATATGATGGACTGACAGCGCCAAACTTCGGATTCTACCTTGTCTACTTGTAATTCACTGAGTATACCTATTACTTTGATACAAACAGGAGGACACCCAGTTGCTTTAATCTTCATATGGGAACTTCTCAGATTATCAGCATCCATCCCGCAGTGTGACTCCGTCCCAACTATATAAATTAGATGTGAACATACATGTATATATACATACCTAATTTTTGCCATTCAGCATCTCTACTCCTTCCCCCTCCCTACACACCTATTCAGCCACCAGCTATTGCAACATTTGACTTATTTAAGGTTGTATTACTTTCAGTGGTGTGGTTGCTATGCAACCACTTCCACCTAAACAACCCATCCTACTCTGTATTAACAGATAGGACACTTCAAAAAAACATATGATTTTTACTGTTGCATGTCCCGGGTGTCTGATACACCTTAACGTCCGGACTGGTGTCTATGTTACATGTTGTTTTATGTCAGTCTGTGTTGGTCTCTCATCCTAATCTAGCAGCCACCCTTGTAGCTACAATGATTTTTAATTCACTGAAGACTGTAATTTACTACAGCCTTTTATTTAATTTTGATACTACCATTAAAATACATTTTTGTATCATTATATAATTTTCGATCATTTATTGTTGCTCAAAGTAACCCTCTTTTCTAATCTCTGATCTCCACTCAGATCACCTCCTATCCCCCATATTCTTTTCAATTATTGTTTATATACTTTAGACGAGAGATCCTCTAGGGGAATATCCCTTAAATGTTTAAAGGCTGGTTTCTGCAGGGCAATGAGAACCGAGTTTAAATCCCAAGGGAGCACAGGGTGCTGCAAGCGGGGCTTAAAGGAACACTAAAGGCAAGATTATTATTTTTTTTAAATAACAAACATGTTATACTTACCTCCACTGTGCAGCTCGTTTTGCACAGAGTGTCCCGAATCCTGTCTTCTGGGGTCCCTCGGAGGCTGTCTCGGCTCCTCCTCGCAAAAGCTTTCTACCATCATGCTTTTGCGAGCACGCTCCCGTGATACAGCGGCAGCCATAGCCACTGACTATCACTCGGCCCCCGGCGCGCCGCGTCATCCGCTGTGATTGACAGCAGCGCCCGCCAATGGCAGATTCTCAATTGGATTTAGGTCTGGACTTTGACTGGCCCATTCTAACACATCACAATGCTTTGATTTAAACCATTCCATTGTAGCTCTGGCTGTATGTTTAGGGTCGTTGTCCTGCTGGAATGTGAACCTCTGGCCCCTGTCTTAAGCTTTTCGAATTCTAACAGGTTTTCTAAGATTTCCCTGTATTTGGCTCCATCCACCTTCCATCAACTCTGATCAGCTTCCCTGTCCCTGCTGAAGAAAAGCATCCCCACAACATGAAGTTGCCACCACGTTTCATGGTGGGGATGGCGTGTTCAGGGTTATGTGCAGTGTTCGTTTTCCACAACACATAGCATTTTGCTTTTAGGTCAAAAGTTCCGTTCTGGTCCAATTTGACCAGAGCACCTGGTTTGCATGTTTGCTGTGTCCCCCACATGGCTTCTCACAAACTGCAAGTGGGACTTCTTATCCCGCGCACACTCGATCATTTTTCGGGTTGTAAGAAATTACGTGTTTTTTTTAGGTCGTTAAAAACGATCGTGTGTGGGCTTCAGAGCATTTTTCGGGTTCTAAAAAACGGGGAAAAAAAAAAAATTCGAACATGCTCTATTTTTTAACGACCTTTTTAACATTGTCGTTTTTCGGGTTGTAAAAAATTATCGTGTGTGGGCTTTAACGACATGAAAAATCTGCGCATGCTCACAAGCTAGTTATGAGACAGGAGCGCTCGTTCTGGTAAAACTACCGTTCGTAATGGAGTAAGCACATTCATCACGCTGTAACAGACAGAAAAGTGCAAATCGTCTTTTACTAAACACAAAATCAGCTAAAGCAGCCCAAAGGGTGACATCATCCGAATGGAACTTCCCCTTTATAGTGCCGTCGTACGTCACCGCGCTTTGCTAGAACATTTTTGTTCACGATTAGGTGTAGGCAAGGCCGTTTTAATGATCGGGTTAAAAAAAACTTTTTTTCTAGACCCTTAAAAACGTTGTTTTTTACAACCCGAAAAATCATCATGTGTACGCAGCATCAAGGCTTTTTTTCAACAATGGCTTTCTTCTTGCCACTCTTCCATAAAGACCAGATTTGTGGAGCGCATGACTAATAGTTGTCCTGTGGACAGATTCTCCCACTGGACCTATGGATCTCTGCAGCTCCTCCAGAGTTACCATGGGCCTCTTGGCTGCTTCTCTGCTTAATGCTCTCCTTGCCCTGCCTGTCAGTTTAGGTGGATGGGCAAGTTTTGGTAGGTTTGCCGTTGTGCCATACTCTTTATTTTTGGATGATAGATTAAATAGTGCTCCATGAGATGTTCAAAGCTTGGAATATTTTTTTATAACCTAACCCTGCTTTAAACTTCTCCACAACTTTATCCCTGACCATCTGGTGTGCTCCTTGATCTTCATGATGCTGCGTGTTCACTAAGGTTCTCTAACAAACCTCTGAGGGCTTCACAGAACAGCTGTATTTATACTGAGATTAAATTACACACAGGTGGCCTCTATTTATTAATTAGATGACTTATTAAAGCAATTGTTTCCACTAGATTTTAGTTAGAGGGGTTGAATACAAAAAAAAAAAAAAATGTTTTAAATTTTAAAACCATTTATAATTTTCCTTCCACTTCACAATTATGTGGCACTTTGTGTTGGTCTTTCACAAAAAATTCCAATAAAACATATTTACGTTTTTGGTTGTAAAATGACAATTTCAAGGGTATGAATACTTTTTCAAGGCACTGTACGTGTGATTCTTTTGTTTTTTTTATTTTTAATAAATTTGAAAAGATTTCAAACAAATGTCTTTCATGTTGTTAAGGGGTATTGTTTGTAGAAATTTAAGGAAAATAATGAATTTAATCTATTTTGGAATAAGGCTGTAAGAAAACAAAATGTGGAAAAGTGAAGCACTGAATACTTTTTGGATGCAGTGTAGTGACAATCTGGTAAAGAAATATCTTCTGCAGTTTCCTTCTATACTACCTCAATATCCTATTCATTTCCTTGTGCGCCTTCGTCCTCTAGGACTGACCTAAGGTGAGAAACCATACAGGATCCAGTGCCCAAAGCAATATTACAGGCCTTCCCCACAGCATGGTGTACGGGAAAGGCTCCCAAGGTTTTACCAACATTGTCCTTATCTGGATACACTGCTTTTATGTTGGCATTAGAAGTGGGGACTTGATTGGATGAAGAATTGGAGAATACAATTATAAAATAAAAATAATTAAGCTAAGGGTGATTATGTCTATGAGAAAGACAAAAAGGTGCATCACCTTCAGACACTAGTTCAAAACTGAGGACTCGTGGAATTGGGTAGGGTTTTAGGGGAGCTTCCAGGGGGTGTGTCTGCAAAAGCTTTTCCAGTGTATAATAACCTGAAGCTATACACCTATAATCCATGGTGTAGGAATACTCTGCATGTGTTCTGAAAAAACAAGGTGATGGAAAAATCTCCCTACTTCCCATGTAAATGTGTCTACCAGCATACACACGGCAGCAAAAAAAAAAAAAAAATTTACTTTTTATAACCTCTGTCAGAATAGAAATTAAGATTAACCCTTACCTCCTGGATAGGTAACAGGTATCAGAACAGAAGAAAATGATCTCCTCTATGGAGAAACAGACCGATTTTTAAATCCAATCAAAGTTCTAATCTTTCACCACTCAACAGAAAAAAAAAAATGTTTGTTCAAGTGTAAAACTTTAGCTTTAGGGTCAGGACAACCATCAAGTATGTTTTGAAACATACAACTACTACTACAGGTATTTACTTATCACCTTCAATTCATGCAGAGCTTTACACAGTACTCATTTACATTAGTCCTTGCCTCAAAGAGCTTGCAATCTAAGGTCTCTCTCTCACATGCACATATACAAGGACCCATACACAGTAGACAGAAACCAATTAACCTACTGGCAGGTTTTGAGGTTTGGGAGAAAACCAGAGTACTTGTAGGTAACATGGGAACAACATATAAATGTCCTAGCAGAGATTTGAACTTTAGACTCCAGTGCTGCAAGGCATCTGGTCAGTTCAGCAGGGACGAGCCTAGATTCCATCCATGAAGGAGAAGGCAAGTCTGGTACTACCAGCACGTTTTTTTTGTTTTGTTTTTTTACATTCGATTAGTGCCGGTGGCTCTGCTGGCCAGAAAGGCTGTGTACTCCCCACTGGCAGAACACAACAGCGTTGCAGGGGGCATTCACAGTCAGTATTGATGGGGAATCTAGTGATTTTCTTTCCTTTCTCCCGTAGTGGAAGGAGAGAAAATCAAGTCATCTATGGGCTGCTTAAGCCTCTGAGGAAACTTTTTTTTTTTAACAAGTTTGTTCCAAGAAAGGAAAGTCAACATGCCAACAAAGACAATCCTATTGCATTGCCCACCTCCAAAATTTTTGTGATGTTTTGTAAATTTTCAGTTGCATGCCATAAATGACTCAGAGCTTGTTCACACATAGTACAGTAAACGAGTGCCCCAGCTAGGGCACATAGAAAATAAATGTTTCCTATGTGTCCTGTTTGCACTGCAATGCAGCTGGCTGCATTTTACTGCATGTCACCGCACAACAGCGCAATGCACTGTGCTGCTGTGCGAAGACATGAATGAACAAAAATGTGATAAGCTGAAATGTGCATCACACCGCCGCCACACAGAGGTTCACTGCAGCTAAAAACTGACAGCTGACCGCATGCTAAAACAGACATGTAGCATGGAGCAGTGTGAACGGGCCCTTACAGCTTTGTTTAACCATTTAAGTAGCTGTGTAAAGCACGTTATTGCTATGCCACATTAACAGCTGACGCTGCCTATGCAAGAGTTTAGGCAAGATGGAAGTCAGACGATTCGGCTGCTAAAATCCTGTCCATAAGCAAGCACAATTATTTTTGCCCAATATGTCCATTAATGCTCTTGGTAGACAATCCTTCTGTAGGCCTTATTTCAGGAAAACAAAAGCCTCTGCTGGGAAAATCCATTTCAGACTGTCCTGTTTTTTTTCTCTCCCGACACCGTTCAGTATTCTCAGTGTGACCTAGTCAAGATCAGCAGCATTGGGTGACAATCATCTTATGTCTATAGACAATGACATGAAATATGTTGCACCCCGATTTCAGCTTATTGTGGTCTGATCAGTGGAAGCATATTTTGATTCGATATTATGGGTTAATGCACTTTGCTCTTTCCCTTACTGAATAACCCCAATAGCATATGAATCAAGACAGTAGCCATTATCAGATGATAAAGCAGCTACTGTATTAACGTAATAGCTTTTCCTGCTGGAGAACGTCTAACAGAGGATGATGCAATAAGAAGGAACTTTCACTAAATGTGGCATGTGTCACTGCCAAATATTTGCAAGCTAAAGAGACAATGAAGAAAGATCACTTACTACTCCCCCGCTAGCCCCAGCTCTCATCACCATGACTCCTCTAGCACGGGGCTGTCAAACTTGCCAGTGCTGTAATGAGCAGGCAATAATGTGGCTTTGTTATCGAAATATATCAGTACAAAAGGGGGATTTAGTATGTACTGGCCACAGCACAGAATGACTGAAGGGCATACTGAGATAATTGATTGCAAGTTATCATTAATCCAGACTTTGATTGTGCAGGGGAATGAATACAGGTCACATAAACAAGCCATGCAGTGATTGGAGGTGGTCTGCACTCTACGAAGTACTTTGAATGCTACTTCTTATCCCTCTTATTAACTTTTCTAATCAATGGCATGCAAGCTTGTAGTATTTATTTGATCTAACATACAATACAGTACTTGTTATTTAATACCTAAAAATCCAAAGAAAAGAATAACATTGGGCATAAAATGGGAAAATAAATTTCCTTGAATCTATAGATAGAATGATGTAGTTTTAATATTTACCTTGTACAAGGCATAGGCTGTGAGCACATTGCCACTCTCCGAGTTCTTAAGAATGCCAACTATGCTTTCAGGCAAGCCAACAAACTCCAAGAATGGAACCACGTTAATACCTCTGTGGAATGAAGAATACATATACACATCAAATACATTTACAATGTACATTTTTCAAGTTAAAAACATCATGAATTTTCAAAGATGTATACTGTATAAGTAGTCAAAATTATTTAATGACACTTTATCTGCAGTCACTTTGCCACAATGGGCAGTCAAAGCTAGTCTAGGCTTGCTAGAACCAATAGTCCCATATAAGGTAGATTATCACAGGAAACTACATTTAAAAATTATAATGAACAAATACATTACACATCACCACGTACAATACCATTTTATAGTTATTAGGTTCTTTGTAACTTTAATATAACTTGTGTAATGCTGTAACATAATTCTACTTCTCTCCGCTGCTCAAGTAAAACATACAACGTACTCCCCACATTAGAATGACAATAAAGTAGATTTCAACACACATTCAGAACTAATCTTATGAATTTGTAGTCATTGTGCGCCCTCTGCTGGATCTTTTAGTATACAACTAGAATGAATGGCTAAACAAGAAAAAATAGCCATAATAAAAAGTAGAATTTGCACTGCATCACACTGCTAGTTGCTCCCTTTGCAAGATAACTGTATACAGCACTTCATGTTGTAAAGGAACCCAGATGTGCATTATTTCTTATTACAACACAGAGACCGACAATGATTATTGTAAAACCCCCTTCACACAGACATCATACTGTTCAGTCAAGTTAATGCATAGAAAAAACAGACTGAGTTTAGATCCGTCAGCCAGCCTCCTTGGTGTAAGCCCCCAAAATCCATACCAAAGCCTTATCCAAGTATGTAGCCTGGCGGAAAGAGGGGTGAGGAACCATAACAGGCCACTTCCCCTTAACATGAGGGGGGTTCTTTGCAAGGGGGCGACCCCTTCTGGAAAAACACCTTGGGGGTTCAGAGATGAGGGGGGTGATTTATCAGAAACTGGAAGCTCCTTTTAACAAGGATGCGCACAGATACCACTACCCCTTCTACGTAAATGAGGATGGGGTACATAGTACTGCTACTCATTCACCCAAAATAGTCAGTAATGAATAGAAATATAAAGACAGATTTTGACAAGACCTTTATTCAAATAAATGTCCCCTGATGTACATCCATCGTCAAACCCACCTGCACGCAGTTTTTTTTTTTTATTTATAAAAAAAATGTTTAATGTCGGCTCTTTTGTTTACATTCTGTCAGTGGGAAATCCCCACTGAGAGCAAGGATGAGTAACTGGTTGTTAGGACACTGGCGGGTGCCAGCTCCTAGCAATCAATGCAAAATAATAAATAAAAAAACTGATTAAAAAAAAAAACGGACTTCATCTGTTTACATTAAACAGGACGGAGACTTGAACGATTTAAAAAAACAGACCTGAACAGACGGTTTGTCCACTAAAATAAATTGAATGGATGAAAAACAGACAGATGGAACAACCATGTGAAAAGGGCCTAAAGGACTTTAAGTGGTTGTTAACCCACTCATATAACTTAATAAAATCCTGCTTGTTTCTTAATGACAGATGCAGCGATCTCTCCGTTTTATATATATAAAAAAAAATGGCACGTATACCTTATATTTGCTAGCACTGATCGGCGCTCACGTGATCCACCGGCTTTCTGCCCTGCATGGCTGACAACTGCAGCGGGCGGGGCCGAGATTTCCCCTGCTGACGTCAGCCAGTACGAAATAAGGAGAGAAGATAGAGAGCTGGAGGGTCACGAAAACGCTGAATGGCGCTAGCAAATAAGGTATAAACTGTATTTTTTTATAATATTTTTATGATGGGGGGTGGGTGGGGTAGGAGAAGGAGGGCACGGACACAGGAGCAGACAGGCAGGGGTGAGGACAGATGGAGACACAGCAGATAGCAGCGGATCATAGAATCACATAAACTGACCACGGTGTCAGGGCTCAGCAGCCATGATACACTGTGGTCAGTTTACAGAGGGTAGGGCAGAACCAAGAATGTCAGCTAGGTATTGCAGGTGATATGGGGGGGGGGGGGGTGACACAGCACAAGCACTGCGCTGTATAACATGCTTTAAAGGAGCAGGATTTTATTTTTATCTTAAACACTTCAAAACCTCCAGCTGAGTATCCATTTGCAAATTTCTGCAAAAGCACTGGAATAGCCTAGTTTTTATTCTCAACAAAACTGGAAGTTGATCTACAATCAAAAAGGCACAGAGTGACAAAACTACACGTGAAACATGTTCTATGTGAACACAGCCGACATGCCTTTCTTTCTAACTAGCTTTAAAATGCAGGTGAAGGCAAAATATTGTTCTTTGTAGTCATTTTTTCTATCAAAAATTCAGAGGATGATTTATAGAACTTTGGTATATGCAATAAAAATAAAAATAAAATGTTATGCTTATTATGTGGGTACCCAGTTCAGATACATGATCTAAACAATGATAAGCTATAATCTGAATAAGTTATCTAAATTCCATATTCCTGGTACAAAACTTTCAGCTCACGGAATTAAACCCTTACTGAGGGCAAGGAATACACAATAAACAGCAAAAAATATTTTAAAAACCTATGTTTTTTAGTCTAGGAGTATTTTTGAGGACACATTATTTAAATAAAAAGGATATATATTAGAAATATCCCCGCACAGCTATTATAAACATAACAAAACATATAAAGTGACCACACTGGTTAAATAAAGTTACTAGAGAACAGAGGATTTAAAACAAAAAGAAAAATAAACAAACATACTACCATTTACATGTGTACTAGATATATACAGAGTGCTCATTTGATTGTTGAAAGGGTTCCTTAAGTTCATTAAAAAGTGCTTATTGAGACATCCAACATTATTCACACATTGGGCTGTCTGGGTCAAATACTTGATACTTTAATAGCTTGGAACATATAATGCAAAGGAGTACGCTAAGTTTAGATTGACATTTGGGATCAGTAGCTGCTAGAAAGGGCAATAATGCCAGCTGGTGGAGGAGTAACTAAAACAAACACTTGTACTATAATATATGCTGATGTCAAGTGTTCAGCTTTCCAGCTGTAGACTGGCTATGTGTTCGCTAGGTCTACAGTCAACGTGTATTACACACAGGAAATTGTTTTCCAAAACAGAAACAGATGTTGGAACAATACCATATAACTACAATTTTGGATGCTCACAAATTTCAAAAGCAACGTCATCTGTTCAGCTATTTTTGCATACTATAAATAATCAAGACGACCAATCTGAATTTAGTTGTTATTTTCATACCGGATGGCAAAAAAATAAACAATTGACTGCAAGGGAGAAGCCAAGTTTCACCTTAAAGCTGTACTTTGGGTAAAAGCCTCCGCAGCCTCACAATTGCCCATCAATGCAGCCTGATCAATGCCCATCCGCAGCTTCACAACATTCCCATCAATGCAGCTTGATTAATGCCCATCTGCAGCCTTCCCATTGCCATGAATGCAGCCTGATCAATGCCCATCTCAGGGAGGGGGGTGGGATGAGCGCGGTCAGATTACAAACAGCGAGAATCTCCTGTTTACTCGGCTGCGTCTTTAATACAAAGTCCCGCCTCCTGAACCAGCTTCTATGAGAGACAGAACATTGGTCCAATGCCGGCCCAGGAGACGGGGCTTCCCACTACAGAGGCTGCTGAGTAAACAAGAGATTCTCGCTGTATGCAATCTTATGGCGCTCTTCTACGCCCCCGCCCCCCCCCTGTTCTTTACGAGGCAGCCCAAATTGCAGTATCGGCGTATAACGCACACACTAGTTGCAACCGATTTGCTGGGTGAAAACATGAGTGTTACACGCCAATAAATACAGTATATAATTTTTCACTTAAATGTAAAAAAGACAGGCTCTTTTAGCGATAAACACTGGGTTATACGTATCCACCTTCAGGTGATTGGACACTGGCAAACAGAACTAGGGGGGATATTCAATATAACCCCTACAACTCCTAGCAATCCTTGTTTTTGTTTTTAGCAAGCAATAAGAGGAAATTGCCAGGACAGAAAGGATGGTGTCCCGTTTCCTGCTCTGTATTCTAAAAAAAGGACTTTACTGAAAATGGGTCTTTGGCTGTACTTCTCCTTTTAAGAATATAGAATTTATTACCTGTATAAAGAGGGCTGAAGTCACAGACCCAGGCAAGATCGCGACAATGAAGTCTGGCCCGGCCCCCACTGAGCGTCAGAGCCGGCCCCTCCCTCCGCCTCCTCCTCCACAGCCCATCGCCCCAGTGAATTACTTACAGTTACTACCTCTCTGCTCAGGGAGCACCGAAAACCAAGCGAACGGCAGTGTTTGATCGCTCGGCTCTTAGTGTTGGAGCCAGCGGAGGACTGATGTTGCATCCAGCTAGGATTCTGGGAAAAACACAAAACCCCATACTTCCGTTTTACTCCTACAGTACAGGATACATGTTACTTTAATCACAGACACTGGGCAGTTGCCCATGCAATACACCGAGAGATGGGTAACACAGAAAACAATGCCAACAGACCCAGAAAAAAAAACAAAAAAAAACAGGCCACTAGATTCTGAAATCAAAGAAACAAAAGTGTGAGCTGAAGGGCAGATGGCAGCTTTGCAAATCTGAGAAACAGACCCCTGGTGCTAAAAAGCCCAAGAGCCACTGACAGACGTCGCTGAGTAAGCCTAAACAGGAATGGGAAGGAACACTGTGCTTCAAGGAATAAGCTTTAGCGATAAACTGCCTAATCAACCCAGCAATGGTGGAACAAGGCGCAGGGCGCCTCTAGCATACTGAGGAAGATCTAACTGACAGATAGAGGCAGTGGGCGAGAGGTAAACAGGTACATCCAAACGGTGGAGGGAAAATGCTTTGCAATACTTAGCTGCAGGACAAAAAGAAAAAGCATTAAAGCTACTTTGACACTGGGGCGGGGGGTTAGGGGGGACATGAGTGGTAAAGTGCTGCCAATTTTAGCGGCGCTTTACCGCCGTAATAGTGGCGCTTTTCGAGCTAGCGAAGTGCTTTTTAACTTCCCCTACCTAGCGGCCGAATAAAGAGTCAAAGGTGACCGCAAAGCGCCCCTGCTGAAGCGCTTTACAGGCAATTTGGCAGCGGTGCCCATTGCAATTCCAATGGCAGGGGCGGTGGAGGAGCGGTGTACACACTGCTCCTGCACTGCCCGAATGATGCTGCTTGCAGGACTTTTTCTAACGCCCTGCATTTTTCAGGTACTTTACAGGTGCTATTTTTAGCCCAAAAGCACCTGAAAAACACCCCAGTGTGAAAGGGGTCTAAGGTGGCAGGAGCAAGCCAGCTTGGGAAGGAGGCTTGAGGCCTCAGAGCCACTATGTCTCCATGAACAACAAGGAAAGGCTCTCTATAAGATAGGGAATTTTGATAGTACATTTTTAAAACAGAGTACAATTTGAAAACAGTAAAAAAAAAAAAATATCGCTGATCGCCGCCATTACTAGTAAAAAAAATTATAATAAAAATGCCATGAAAATACCCCCTATTTTGTAAATGCTATAACTTTTGCGCAAACCGATCAAACGCTTATTGCCATTTTTTTTTACAAAAAATATGTAGAATACGTATCGGCCTAAACTGAGGGAAATTTTTTTTTTTTTTATATATTTTTGGGGGATATTTATTACAGCAAAAAGTAAAAAATATTATTTTTTTTTTAAATTGTCGCTCTATTTTTGTTTATAGCGCAAAAAAAAAAACGCAGAGGTGATCAAATACCACCAAAAGAAAGATCTATTTGTGGGGAAAAAAAGGACGCCAATTTTGTTTGGGAGCCACATCGTACGACCGCGCAATTGTCAGTTGAAGCGACGCAGTGCTGAATCGCAAAAAGTGCTCTGGTCTTTGGGCAGATCTATGGTCCAGGGGTTAAGTGGTAAAGCCAGACACCCGAGAAGCAGGATAGTCACTGGCCATTGAGGCACCAGGTCGGGTAGGTCAGAAAGAACAGAGAATATCACAAGCCATAGGATGTACAAGTACCTAGTTCTTCTAGGTCAGCTTGGCATCACCAGAATCGCTGGAATATCACCTTGATCTTGCGAAGCAGCCGAGAGGGTCACCACGATGCTAAATACTCCCTTTTTGCAGTGATGGAATGACAGACCTACATACTTCAGAACTGCAGGAATATATTCGGAACTTTTAGATCCAGGATCGGGCAAACTCCCCTGTTCGGTTTTGGAACCGTAAGCAGGTTGGAAAAAAACCATTCCTCCAAGGGAACTGGACAATCACTTTTGAAGGGTGCAGCTGCTGCAAGACAGCATAAAGATTCTTAGTTTTGAAGAGGAAAGATATTAGGGCAAGGAGATGAGGACTTAAAGCGGAGGTTCCGCTGGTTTTGCTTTTTTTTTTTTTTATGTGCAATGCATGGTAATATAGCTAGCTAGGTACGCCTCACCTGCTAGCCGCTCGTACGTCCGTCCGCTCCGTTTTCGTAAAAAAGAAGAACTTAGAAAGAATACTCCTGTGCTTTTCCATCTTGCTTGTGGGTATTTTGAATCCCACAAGCAAACACTTCCTGGATTTCTTGACACATGACGCGCTTTGCGAGTCATGTGACCCGCTTCCCGCACCACGTGACACCTCGAGCTAGCGCGAGAATACACGCCTAGCTATTCCGAATGGTCTCCTGTGAGTGTAGCAACGTCACTCCCAGGAGACCTTGCGACCATTAAGCCTCGAGTCGTCGGGGAAAAGGAGTGACACGCCCACTCCCCCGCAGGGAAGAAGACCCGGAAGTCATGCCGAATACAGGTAAGGGTACACATTTAGAAAAAAATAACAACGCTACAAGCATTTATTGAGGCTTCAGAAAAGATAGATATAAAGTTCAGTTTGAGGGTGAACCTCCGCTTTAAATTCCAGTTGTACCACTGAGACATCACATCTTGTACCCAAAGATCTGAAATGCCCTAAGTCCAGGTGGCTTAGAAGGCTGACAGACTTTCCCCCCCAATCGAAATGGAGGCACCCCCTAATTGCTAGGTGGGCTGGAAACTAGGCTTGGCTTTGGAAGTGGCAATCTTAAAAGGGATCAAAGGAACTTTTTTGAAATCTGGGAGTGACAGGTGGGAACTTTTTTCTTTTTATTGAGAGTGTGCTCTTCCTGCCAGTGACTTCCTAAATAAAGATGTCCAAAGACTCGCTAAAGTTTCTTGTCAAACAGAATGCTTTCCAGAAGCTTCCTGTGCCCTTGCTTTCCACAGACGTATAGGTGGAACATCTTTGGTATATGATCTTGGATTGGTTGCCACCACCCCTGATGAACAAGGAAAAGAAAACACGAGGAGTCCCCCGATGTGGGGCTTTAAAGGCACAGAAATTAGAATGTTGTATACAAAAATATATAATTTTATTGTAAATAACAAAAGAACATGGTGGTTTAAAAGAAACGATGATATAAATATGCAAATTGAAAATTGCTCGCTCCTGACCCCTCAGGCTAATCCATGAATTGCACTCATTTTTAGGTATGTGCTTTTTGTTGCTTTTGCTACTCTTGGTAGGGTAAAAACTATATTGCTCTTCATACACGCCCATAAGTGAACTTTTTTTATACACACTGTCCTTTATTTTTAGGGCAGCAAATGTTTTGGTCCAGGGTTGGCTTTGTGAAACACAGCATCCCAGTTCTTTTTCCATCTTGGAAGTTTCCGCGCCATGGTCGAGATATCTTTTAATGATCTGCAACCTTGAAAGCATCGTGACTGGTATGAGTTTGTCAATTCGCATCTTGATATGTATATTGCCACCTGTCTATGCATTATAAGTTATTTATAATATGTTTACTTTTCTGTAAAATTCATTAGATTCCACACAGACTTCGGCCCCTGAAGAAGGGAATACCCGAAACGCGTAGGGCCTGGTACTTACCCTGTGGATCATTTTCAATTTGCATATTTATATCATTGTTTCTTTTAAACCACTATGTTCTTTTGTTATTTACAATAAAATTATATATTTTTATATGCAACATTCTAATTTCTGTTGCCTTTAAAGCCCCCACATCGGGGGACTCCTCGTGTTTTCTTTTCCGTCTTTCCACAGACCAGCACCACAGCCTCTGCAGGCAGAAATGCAGAATCATGTATTAATACATTCTACACAAAGCTGCCGCCCTGTAGCAGTAAAAGTGCTATAGGGTGGTGAGCAAATACAGTAAAACCTTGGTTTGAGAGTAACTTGGTTTGAGAGCATTTTGCAAGACAAGCAAAATGTGTTATTACATTTTGCCTTGGTATACAAGCGATGTCTTGATATAAGAGTAAGGTCATGTCACAACCGAGTATAAAAAAAAAAAAAAAGAAGAGGAGCCTCTAAGTGTAGCAATATGGTTACATTTAATGAAGGTACAACATTTAGCAACTTTTTTCTACACTTAGAGGTGCCTCTCTTCTATACCCTATAAAAAAATGCTTTGATATACAAGTGCTTTGAATTACAAGCATGTTTCTGGAATGAATTATGTTTGTAAACCAAGGTTTTACTGTAGTTAATAGAAGAAGCATCATAATATTGTCTCATGAAAATTTCATTTAACTTTATTGTATTTTTTTTTTTTTTTAACAAACTGATACATATGACGTTGTAAATTAGTTTTAAGTTGCGTGGCACTATTTAATACACTCTGTATTGGTGGGTGCAGGATACACATTACAGTGTGAGCAGAAACACCAATATGATTGCAACACGGATTTAATTATCGTAAGCACTAAATGGGTTGCACAGAGGATATTTTAACTATTCATCTGCTTATTAGTTGCAGATCAATGGCTCTATAAATACTATAGCAACTGAATTGGCACGACAGTAAGACAATAAACATTTTCGAAAAGAAAGGTCAAAAATGACAGCTCAGTTTTTTTTTTTTTTAACTCAACCAAATTACAAGTTCTCCAGTTTACCACTAAAGGAAGTGATCCTCCGCCATCTTCTTTTAAGTAGTTGGGCTTTCCTTTAACTGCTTGCCGACCAGCCGCCACAGTTAGGCTGCATTCACACCTTCGCGTAGGCGTTTTGCGGCGACAAGAAATAGGCGTTTTGTCCCGCGATTTGCGGCGACAAAATGCGTAGTTTTTTACCGATTTTTTTTACATTGTATTGTCGGCTATGCAGAACGCCGAAGCCGCCCGATACGCGCGTCGAAAAAGGGTCCGGGACTTGTTTAAATTTCGGCGTTCGGAGATGTGAAAGATCTCTATAGAGAATAATGTAAATCGACGGTCCGGCGTATTGTGGTGTAGGGCGACAAAACGCCTAGGTGTGAATGCAGCCTTATATGGCAGCAGGTCGGTATAAGTCATCTTGCCGTTCAGCCAATAGGGGCATGCACGCGCCCCCTGCTCGTGATTTGTCATTTCCCCATGTCAGTCCCACCCCCACACCCAGGGAACATAATTAACCCCTTCCTTGCCCCCCTAGTGTTAACCCCTTCCCCTGCCAGTGGCATTTTTTTATAGTAATCAATGCATTTTTATAGCACTGATCGCTTTAAAAATGACAATGGTCCCAAAAATGTATTAAAAGTATCCGAAGTGTCGCAGTACCGATGAAAATCGCTGATCGCCGACATTACTAGTAAAAAAAAAATATATTAATAAAAATGCCATAAAACTATCCCCTATTTTGTAAACGCTATAACTTTTGCACAAACCAATCGCTTATTGAGATTTTTTTTTACGAAAAATATGTAGAAGAATACGTATCGGCCTAAACTTAGGAAAAAAATATTTTTTTATATATTTTTGGGGGATATTTATTATAGCAAAAAGTAAAAAATATTGCATTTTTTTCAAAATTTTCGCTCCATTTTTGTTTATAGCGCAAAAAATAAAAACCGCAGAGGTGATCAAATACCACCAAAAGAAAGCTCTATTTGTGGGGAAAAAAGGACGCCAATTTTGTTTGGGAGCCACGTCGCACGACCGCGCAATTGTCAGTTAAAGCGACAGTGTCGAATCGCAAAAAGTGGCCTGGTCCTTTAGCAGCATTTTGGTCCAGGTCTTAAGTGGTTAAATAAGCTTATTCTAGATTTTCAATAATAAACTATTGTTTGTATTGTTATTATGATGCTTATGTTATTATAAAAAAATAAAAAATGAATGCTGTGAACATAGATTTCCTTTAAGAAACGCACACGTTTTTCACCATGTAGTTACTTACAGTATAGCTGCATAGTAGAATGTTCCAAGCCAGACGCTGGATGTCAGTACATGGACTGTAAGCATAACTTTCCCATATTGTTTAAAAGTTTTTTTAAATCTCTGGACCAGGCCTATGGATTTATCTTGCAGTGGATCTGTCTCCTCCAAAGCTGTATCTGGATGATCTTTTGTGGACAGTACTTCCTTACTGCTGGGTGGACCGTCATTCTTAGGTGAGGAAGCGCTAAGGTTTTCCTTATGCTGTGAAGAATCTTGCCCAGGGGATGAATGAAGCCAACGCTTTTGTCCATTAGATACTAAAATCTGGCTTTCATATTTTGGTAAAATAAGGCATTTTCTCTGATGCGTACAGGCTCGTAATGAAAACGTGGAAATGGAGATTATACTAGATGGATTACATCTCAGATGTAAAGTCCTTAGAAGAAACATGCTTAAAACAAGTCTAAATGTAAAAGAAACAAGAAATATTAGATTGCCACGACACAGAACATGCAGTACAATGTGATCATACATTAACCTCAATGAAATGTTACAATCTGATTGTACACTCTCCTTTAGATCTACCAATAACTATGTAGGTTTGCCTGATTGGAGAGAAATTGATTGGATAAATTAGGTCGGTACTCATATTACATAGTTTGGGCAAAACGAATGAAGACTGTACATTCAGATTGTAACGTATACGATCACCCTATTATGAGTCCACCTTGGCCTCACCCAAACCTTTACACTTTGCTGGAGCCAAAAAATTCTCATTTACTGGTTTACAGATGAAAACAAAAAGTGACGCAGGTACGTCGCTCCATGCTGCCAACCAAACCTGATGACCATCAGCACCAAAGATTAAAAGACAACTGTTCCTATTTGTGGAAAATAATACTGCTGAAGGACAGGAATGCCTGTTGTAACAGAATGACCTGTGACAGCCAGAGACATTGGAAGGATGGGGGATACTCCTGTGTCAGCGTCACTGATAACTCTTGGGTCTGAGTCCACCCTGTGCCCCTTTGGGCATGGGATGGCTAGTGAATCATACATCATGTATTGCAGAAGATGGGACATTACTGACAGTTCATTGCAGGAGATACTGGACATATTACAAGTGGTTTATTTTGTCCTGACTAGGTCAACAGGACAATGACCCTTCAATGCTTAGCTCAGGCTATGGAAATGCTAAGTGGAGCCGGCTTGTGAATTTTTTTTTTATTGTGTTCTGCAGGTGAATAGCTGTTGTCAGAGACGGGACGTCTCTGGGAGATAATTACCTCAACTAAATGTCTTTTAGAATGTGATCGAAGTTCATTGTATGTGTGCTGTAGTTAGCAGTCTCCTGTCAGGTGTATTAAATTAGCATGTCAATTATGTTAAGGGGAACTTGTCAAGCCAGGCTATCTGGATAATGTCATTCTGTTACAATTAGTAATTAGCTCATGTTAATTATAGCCCGGTGACGAAATGTCTGGATACTAATTAGTAATTAGCCCCAGTGTGTGAAGAGGGGGGTGGAGATTTCACTGTCCCTTTGATTACTGTCACATGCTTGTAACTGTATAAAAAGCTGAGAAGATACCATTAAAGTGTTCATACATTTGACTCAGAACACAGAGCTGTCAGTCTTGTGATTCTGGGAAATGGATCGTGTATGCAGGATTGTCGGAGTGTGTCGGGTAAGCTTGTCGTGGGTGGATGGAAGGTCGTAAATGGTGGTGACCGTTACACCTGTTTTTAACCTTTTTTTAAAGGGGCAGTAAGGTATATTTTTTTTCTTTTTTTTTTTTAACAGAGACCCTAGGGATTAAAATGGAGATTACAATTCACACAGTATTTGTGCAAACGTAATTTTCTGGGAAAAAATACACAAATTCTAAAAACCAAAACACGTTATATACTCCAATTGTTTTGTAAAAATGTTAGTAAACGAGTAAATATATAGCATGTCGCTCTTTAAAATTGTGCACACTTGTCGAAGGGCTCCATACTACAGTACTTAAATTCCAAAGGCAATGTTTTAAAAGCATTTACAGATTACCAATTTAGCGTTACAGAGGTCGTCTAGTGCTAGAATTATTGTTTTCACTCTAACGTTTGCAGCAATACTTCATATGTGTGGTTTGAACACTGTTTACATATATGTGTGCGACTTACGTATGCGTTCGCTTCTGCACGCAAGTAGAGGGATGGGGAGCTCGACATTTGTTGTTTCTTTTTTTACACTGTCCCTTTATTTTATCACTTTTATTCCTAATACAAGGAATGCAAACGTCCCTTGTACTAGAAATAAGGATGACAGATCCCCTTTACAGAGATCTGGTGTCAAAAAGACCCCACCTCAAAAAAATTTAGGGGGGGAGAATTTTTTTTTTTGTTAAAGCAAAAGAAAAAAATTATTTACTTTCAGCCTGGACCAGAAGGGATGTGATGACGTTGCTCCAGTCCTCCAAGGCAATAGAGGCGATCAAAGAGTATCTATTCTTTGATTGCCTATGGGAGCAACCGGCCACACCGTTGGATCGATTCTTGGGCAAACTGGACAAACATTAGGCCCATAAAAAAATTGGTGAGTGGCAGGAGGATGACCCCTCTAGTATAAAAAGGAAAAACGCATAAAAAAATAAATAAATAAAATATATATATATATATATATATATATATATATATATTTTTTTTTTTAATTGCATACGGTCACGAGTCAGTGTCCCTAATCACTGCTACACCAGTTCTATGATGATGCTGTACTGCAAAAAAAAAAAAAAAAAGAGAACTACCATTTTTAAAAAATGTCTTTATTGTCTAAAGAAAATTGCAACTTAAAAAAAAACTCGCCATGCCACTTTCTAAATACATTGGACTGTCTACTTTACAAAAAGAGGTAATTTGAGGGGCATTTGTACTATCCTGGCATTTATGGGAATCAATCAATTAGATTGGGCCGTCAGTACTGATCAGGATCAATCGATTTTCAGATATACTGTATACAGCATAGTTTGTGGACTTATTACCTTTCCTTCAAACCAAACAATATACACTGATTTGGGTTATTTTCACCAAAGAAATGTAGCAATATACATTTTGGCCTAAATTTCTGAAGAGAGATTATCTTAAAAATTGTATAACAGAGACAATTTATCAAAAATTAAAAAATCCAGTAGTGATAACATACCACCAAAAAGAAAGCTCTATTTGTGTGAAAATATATAAATTTAATTTGGGTGAAGTGTTGCATGACTGAGCAATTTTCATTAAAAGTGCTGAAAATTGACCTGGGCAGAAAGTGGGTAAAAGTGCCTGGAATTGAAGTGGTTAAACTTCAGGCCCACTGTGGACTTGTACAACAGAGAGCTCAATAACATGCAATAAATGCAGCTGAAGAACAAAACTAAAATAATTGAATACTATACATTATCTGAAAAGATATGGCAATCCAAATATTGAAGACAAGCACCTTCAAAGCCTGTCAAAATGATGCAATTCTTGAGGCCAACATACTGGAGTAGATTGCCAATGCCTGTGCAAAAAATAAAATATAATATAAGTTAATATTTTATAAAGTATATATATTATATATACACACACACACACACACACACACATACACAGTGGGTATAAAAAGTCAGGTCTCTGATGTAAAAAATTAAAAAAGACAAATAGTCAAAGATAAATCATTTTAGAATTTCTTTCCCACTTTTAATGTGACCTATAAACTATACAACTCAACTGGGAAAACAAACTGAAATCTTTTAGTTGGAGGGAAGTCAAAATTAAAAAACTTAACTAATGTGGTTGCGGTGTGCACACCCTCTTATAACTGGGGATGTAGCTGTGTTCAGAATTAAAGGGGTTGTAAAACCTTGTGTTTCTTAATTCATTAAGGTGAAAGAACTGAGTGATCGGCCCCCTAGTGCCCAGGTTATACCTCTCTGCCTGGGGTTCTCGGGTCTTAATTGGATAGATTGGTAGCAGCGCAGCCATTGGCTCCCACTTAAAGCAATCACATTCAAATTCATGTTTAAATAGTCAGTCCATGCCTGCCATCATTTAAAGCACGGTTCGACAAAATCCGGGCGGACGGTCGCAATTGCGACTAGAATTAGCGACCTGGCGCCCAGGGAATGAAGCTTAGGCCTGCTGAAGGCCGCGGCCTCAATTACATGTGTCTCCGTGCCTCATCCTGTGTCTCCGTGCCCTCCCACCGCGCAATCGTGTCGGGCCGTTCCGGCCGGAAATTGAGGCTGTGGCTTTGCAGCTTTCTGCAGGCCTGAGCTTCCTTCTATGATCTGGCGCCATCTTGTGGTGGCCGTTGGCATGACATGTAAACCAGTAATTCTAATGGAGCTTCCCCAGTGTTTTCACTGCCGTCTCCTTCCCTCTAATTAGAACCCCCAAACATACTATATATTTTTTATTCTGACACCCTATTGAACAAAATAGCGGTCATTGCAATACTTTCTGTCACACCGTATTTGCGCAGCAGGCTTACAAGCGCACTTTTTTGGGAAAAAATACACTTTTTTTAATTAAAAAATAAGGACAACACTAAAGTTAGCCCAATTTATTTTTTATATTGTGAAAGATAATGTTACGCCGAGTAAATTGATACCCAACATGTCACGCTTCAAAATTGTGTCCCCTCATGGAATGGCGACAAACTTTTACCCTTTAAAATCTCCATAGGCGACATTTAAAAAAATTCTACAGGTTGCATGTTTTGAGTTAGAGGAGGTCTAGGGCTAGAATTATTGCTCTACCAATCGCGGCGATACCTCACATTTGTGGTTTGAACACCGTTTACATATGCGGGCGCTACTCACGTATGCTTTGGCTTCTGCGCGAGAGCGCGGCTAGACGGGGCGCGTTTTCTGGCTCCTAACTTTTTTAGCTGGCTCCTAGATTCCAAGAAAATTTGTCAAACCCTGCGTAAGGACATCTCAAATTACTTAACGATACACAAAGGCGCGTGATGAGATGGAGGAGATTCTAGCACGACAATGTGAAGGCTTTTACGCACAGCAGTAGCAAGCATATCAACATTTACAAGCATAATGTGTGCAGCTGCAGTGGGGGGTAAGTCCCCTTCATTCCCTTCTGTCTATCTCTTCTAGAGCGGTAGCCAACTCAGGTAGAGAAAGTGAAGTTGGAAAGGGAGGCTGGCGTTTTAGAGCCCTGGACTGTGATGGCTGTGTCGGGTAGGAGACCTAATATGTGCCTAAAATAGAGGTAGAGTTGGGTGAAGAGACTAGTGTCAAGATTAGGTCCTCCTCTGATACAAGTGAAGCATCATTAGGGCCCTTTCACACGGGGCTGTCCGTGTGCGGGCTCTGCTTTAGCTCAGCGGGGATCGCTCCGTCGATCCCCTGCCGACCTGTCAGAAACCTGAAAAAGCCCATGCACCAAGTCAAATGAAAGGACTGAGCAAACACCAAGTATGAAGGTGGATGAGAAAAAAAAAAAGGGAAAGGGGATTATAAAGACACCATAAAGGATAAATGAATAAAGTGTTAGAGGTATATGCTTTACCCTATACCTCGAACACTTTATTCATTTATCCTTATGGTGTCTTTATCATCCCCTTTCCCTTTTTTTTTTCTTATCCACCTTCATACTTGGTGTTTGCTCAGTCCTTTCATTTGACTTGGTGCATGGGCTTTTTCACACTTCATAATAATATTATACATTATTATATACCCTTGATCTCAATCCACAGAAGTGTTGGCCCATTGTCTTCCGCATTCACACATTGGGGAATCCAAAGTGCTCCCTGTCTGTCCATGTGTCCCTACTTCAGCTCCCATGCCGGACAATTTTAACGGCCCTGGTCCTGTACTCACATCTATACAGTTGACGCGAGTATTTATAGGATTATTTACCTTGGTCTGTATATTCATATTATTCTACTACAAAATGATACCATATGGTTATGTCTTTTTATAGATCACCATTGCATTTGCCCCTGAAGAGTTGGTATATCCCAACGAAACGCATCAGTCATACATAAGATGCATGATGTTGATACAGATGATTTTATGTTTTGTATACCGTTTTACTCCTAGATTCTCATCATACTATCAAGTACCTTCAGTGGTTCATGTTGTGCAGGACTTGTTTTTACTTCACGATATTCCAAGTATCATGTTGTTATGCATATGTAATTTGTAACATGTTTATGCGATTTTGTGGATGCAATTTTTGTCATTCGGTATGCTTGATATTATATCACAAGGCATAATAAAATGCTCCTTGCTAAGACTGCTCTTTGTCATACACCTCTCATTGCAAGTCCTCAACCAACTCCCCTTTTGTGTTGGAACTCAATTAAAGAGGGGGTTCACCCTTAAAACCACTTTCTCCCATCCCATCCAGCATACTGGCGTCAGCATGCTGTCTTTTTTTTTTTTTTATCGATGTACTTACCTCTTAATAGATAATTTAATTTTCGTCCTACCGCGGGGTATGGCGCCGCTATATCGCGTCACGCCTTCCGAAAACAGCCGTCTAGCACTCGGCTGTTCTCGGCGCCTGCGCACAGACCCAGGAGCTGGCTGCGCAGACGCCGTATACAGCCGAGTCCTATTTTGGCTTTTTTCGGAGGGCGTGCCGCGGCTATATACGGCGCCTGCGCAGTCAGCTCCTAGGTCTGTGCTCAGGCGCCGTATAGCGCCGAGAACAGCCGAGTGCTAGTCGGCTGTTTTCGGAAGGCGTGACACTATATAGCGGCGCCATACCCCGCGGTAGGACGAAAATTAAATTATCTATTAAGAGGTAAGTACATCGATAAAAAATAAAAAAAAGACAGCATACTGGCGCTGACGCCAGTATGCTGGATGGGATGGGAGAAAGTGGTTTTAAGGGTGAACCCCCTCTTTAAGCAATACTATATACTACGGTTGTTCCGATACCGATACTAGTATCAGTATCGGGACCGATACCGAGTATAACACTCCCCCTTGCTCAGATCTGTCCAAGCGGAGTGTCCTTAACATGGCGCGCGGCAGGGAAAATAGCTATTGAAAGGCACTGCCTATAATGTTTGCGGCGGCGGCTTTGTATATACGGCGGCAGCGGCATCATCATCATCAGGTAGGGGGGGGCATGGCTGCAATATGTGGGGGGACATGGCTGCAATATGTGGGGGACATGGCTGCAATATGTGGGGGGACATGGCTGCAATATGTGGGGGGACGTTTAAAAAAAAAGTATCGGTATTCGGTATCGGCGACTACTTGTAAAAAAGTATCGGTACTTGTACTCGGTCCTAAAAAAGTGGTATCGGGACAACCCTACTATATACCTTACATGCTCACTGGTGATTGGCCTCATCAATAAGCGTTTATTGCATTTTTTTTTTTACCAAAAATATGTAGAACAATACGTATCGGCCTAAACTGAGGGGGGAAAAAAAATGTATATGTTTTTGGGGATATTATAGCAAAAAGTAAAAAATATAGAATTTTTTTCAAAATTGTCGCTCTATTTTTGTTTAGAGAGCAAAAAAATAAAAACTGAAGAGGTGATCAAATACCACCAAAAAAAAGCTCTATTTGTGGGGGAAAAAAGGACAATTTTGTTTGGGAGCCGCGTCGCACGACCGGGCAATTGTCAGTTAAAGCGACGCAGTGCCGAAAAAAGTTGCCCGGTCATTGACCAGCAAAATGGTCTGTGGCTTAAGTGGTTAAACATTCAATATGTTTTCTATTTACTATGGTGAAAAAAATATGGGTTTGTGAGATTTGCAAATCATTGTATTATGTTTTAATTGTATATTTTACACAGCAGCCTAACTTTTTTTTTTGGAATTGGGGATATATTGTGTTATGCTATGATTACTTTCTTCAAAAGCAAAAAAAAGGTTGTAGACTCATGTAAACTTAACTAAACACTGATGTAAAAATAGAGAGGGTAGACCTAAAAAGAGAGCAATAAAAATATGACAGGGAATCTATTCATTGCTCACTCCATCCAAAACTAAAAAAAAAAAGTTTTTAAAATTAGGGTCATTGCATAAAAACATGCTTTATATTTTAGAAGTTAACAAACATTTCCATAGAAAGTGTTGCGTTTATTCTTTGGTTTTAAAATATTCTGCCCTGGAAAGCTAACTGAAAAAAAGGGTGTGCCCAGCATACAGCTGTAAAAAAAAAAAAGTTGTCTGGTCAAAGTTTTCTCCTTACAGGACAAACCCACTATGACTCACTGCCTGAAGTATTGCACTTCATTGCACGATGCTTTTCCTTAAAGTGCATCTGGAAACTTGCTGTCAGTTTTGAAACAGCATACATAATTTTTTTTTTTATATTCCTTATTTTTAGAGGTTTCTTAGAGAAGGTGGCATAGCTGACTGAAAAGCAATGTCAGAGTGAGTCTGTCCTAACAGAAAAGCTCATTACCATACAATGAAGTAGGTAAGCTTCTAAGCTAAGTATTCACCATTATTTTTTCAGCCAGTAAGCTGAACAAAGAACAGATTCCATCAGCCACATAAGCATTGTGGGTGGCAGAGGAGATTCTCCCCGCCTGTGACACTATATTCTGACAGCGAGGACTCTCTGCTCTCAGAATTCACTGATCAGCAGCTGCAGGCATTGATCGATATAGGTTTTCCAGCATGGCTGATGAACTTCTGTATAACAGGGAGAGCTGCACACAGAGCGAAATTCAGCAAGTCCCCGCTGACCAGGAGATAAACTGCCTGTATGTGCATACGTGTTCATCAAATTCTGGTCCTGGGCCAGGAGACGCCACATGCCGACCGGAGGATCGGCGCCAGGTGGAGTTTTCTCCCGGCGGGAGTATTTAAAGAGGTTGTAAACCTTAGGGCCCTTTCACACTGGTGCGTTTTTGCCGCATTTTTGCGGTAAAAATAGCGCTATTAAAACGCTCATAAAACGCTCCCCACGTCCCTCTCCATTGAAAAAAAAACACGGTAAAAACGCTGTAAAATCGCGGAAAAAACACCAAGATTTTGCCGCGATTTTAATCCATTTCAATGGAGGGGGGCATGGGGGGCGTTTTAATAGCGCCATTTTTACTGCGAAAAAGCGGGAAAAACGCACCAGTGTGAAAGGGCCCTTAGAGAAAAAAAAACCTGCAAGACAAAGGCATAATGAGCTAGCAGTGTGGCAGTGTGATGTAGTCGTTGGTACTCCTGCACTGCTTTGTGTTGTGTGTACAGCCGTGTTCTGTCTTTGCAGCTAATGGTGGGGCCCAGTTCATTGAGAACTACAAGCCATCCACTTGCTGTCAGTACTTGGATACTAATTAATTCACAGGAAACGGTAAATGAATAGCACAGCCGTGTGGGCGAAGTCCTGCATGGCCACCCAGTTTTGAAATTGTGACAACAGATGCAGGGAGAAGATATCCTGCCTGTTATCACAAAATAGGAAGCTCTGGTGGGGTGGGGGGTGGATCACTAGAAGCATGTTACACCCTAAATGTAACATGCTCCTAAAGGTGAACTGAGCCTTTAGACCCAAAAGCAAACACTTCTTATATTGCAGATTACCAGTTAGTAGATGTGATGGCTGTATTGGTCTTTTTTATGCTTTCTTTTATTTTCACCTAGCCAATGAGTTTTTTCAAAAGGACAGGCTACCCTGCAGATGTAGCGGTTAGAGGGTCAAGACAAACCATTTACTACTGATCGGAGTGGTAACAATGATCATCATATATGTATAACCTTTATCCCAAAAGGAAAAAAAACAAAAACATTTTACTGTAACTGGTTATAGTGCTAGCGGAAGTTCATCTAACGCTGCCAGTAAATATAACACACCCCTCTCTCCAGGCTGAGGATGCTGCTGTCCAAAGGTCTTTGCTTCTCCTTCATCCAGAGTGGTTGTATACCTTTATTAAAATGACTTTTGGTAATGCACAAGGTCGGTGCACCCTCCCTTCTTTCTCATGTTTCAGCTTCCAGGGCATTCTACTACAGGAGGAGATCACCAGGTGATAACAGAGGGAAAAAAATAAACAAATGCAGCCACCACATCTAATGATTGGTAAGCTGCAATATATTACACTTTTTGTTTTGTGTTTACTAAAGTCTCTTTTTCTTTAATAACAACAAACATGGTTAGAGCTGGTTCACACAGGGGAGACTCAGCGCTCCACTCTATTCAATAGAACCGTTCTAATAGGAGCTACGCAAGTCACTCCGACTTAGAAAATGGTTCATGTACGACTTTGGGGGCGACTTGCATTGACTTCAATACAGAAGTCATTTTTTAAGTTGCCTCTCAAGTGGTCTTAAGATCGCCTTGCCGAGTCACCCCCAAAGTCATGCCACCCCTGTGTGAACCGGCTCTTATACTTACCTCCTCTTTACAGTTGGTTTTGCACAGAGCAGCCAAGATCCTTCCCTTCTCAGACCCCTTGCCGGTGTTCTGCCGAAGAGTGTCCCCCCGGCGGATTATGTCCCCCTGTAGTGCGCAGGCGCGGCGCTTGCTTTTGAAAATAGCAGAACATGCGGCGCCTGCGTGGACCTCCCTGTAAGTGGCCGGTCAGCCTCACGTCCTCGCTTCGCTTACTCGGCCTCCTGGCGCCTCCCCCTTTTTTTTTTTTTAACATCCTCCATGTCCACAGGGGTGGTAAGGATGTCAGAAGCGTGCGCAAGCGCTGTCTAGAGCTACATGTTCGGCAATTTTCGGAGGCAAGCACCACGCCTGAGCAGTACAGGGGGGGGGCATAATCTGCTGGGGGACCTTTTTTGGCAAGACACCGGCACTCCATGCCCCTCCCTCCTGATGAGTGCTCCCAGAGCAAGCAGCTTGTCTATGCAGACACAAAGCCACATCTTGGGCATGCCCCTCTCTCCTCATTGGCTTACTGACTTTGGCAGCAGTAGGAGCCAATGGCCAGCCAAGCCGAGTCCCGGACAGCCAAGCTTGCTATGGGTGCCCCTGAGCTGAGCCGCAGCTCCCTGTGTCCATTCAGACATGGAGCTGCGCTACAGTCCAGCCACTCTTTCACCTGATCGGCATACTGAATTTGATTGACAGCAACGGGAGCCAATGGCAGGAAGGAGCGTCCCAGATGGCCAAGGCACTCCTGCACATCGCTTGATCAAGATGGGGCTCAGGTAAGTATTAGGGGGGCTGCTGCACATAGATTTTTTATCTTAAAGCGGAGTTCCACCCAAAATTTGAACTTCCGCTAGACCCACTCCTCACCCCCTTACATGCCACATTTGGCATGTCTTTTTTTTGGGGGGGGGCTTCAGGAGGAGTGGGACTTCCTGTCCCACATCCTCCTTCCGCCGAGGGGCTGGTTAGGCGATTAAGCAGCCCCTCCCTGTAGGCGATCGCATGGGACACTGACAGGTCCCATGCGATCGCCTGTCCAATCAGCGGCGGGCCGCGCCTCTCGCGCATGCGCAGTGGGTGCCCGGCCGTGAAGCCGAAGGCTGTCACGGCTGGGTGCCCACAGTTGCGATAAGGACGCCGGCCGGGGAGGGGGGGAGAGGAGCGGAGCCCCGGTCGGCAGGTAAGTGTCTGTTTATTAAAAGCCAGCAGCTACACTTTTTGTAGCTGCTGACTTTTAATAAACATATAACTAGGCTGGAACACCCCTTTAATGCACAAGGATAAAAAACATTCCGCCTTTAGAAACACTTTAATACCACTTGAATTAAAGAATGTGCTTTACTTCACCTCCGTTTAAGACCAGGCTATTTTTTGCGATACGGCACGGTGTTGGGTTAATGGATATTTACGCTGTCATGCAATGCTGTACCCAAAGAAAATGAAATTTTTTTTCCCACAAAGAGCTTTCCTTTGGTGGTATTTGATCAACACTGCGTTTTTTACTTTTTGCACTATTAAAAAAAAATGCAATTTTGAATAAAAATAAACACAATGTTTTTTTATTTTCTGCTTTAACCACTTAAGCTCCGGACCAATATGCTGCTAAATGCCCAGAGGCGTTTTTACAATTAGGCACTGCGTCGCTTTAACAGACAATTGCGCGGTCGTGCGACGTGGCTCCCAAACAAAATTTGTGTCCTTTTCTTCCCACAAATAGAGCTTTCTTTTGATGGTATTTGATCGCCTCTGCGATTTTTATTTTTTGCGCTATAAACAAAAATACAGCGAAATTTTTGAAAAAAAAAAAAAAAAACAATATTTTTAATTTTGTTATAAGAAAAATTGAATAAACTAAATTTTAGTCAAACATTTAGGCCAAAATGTAGTCAGCCACATGTCTTTAGTAAAAAAATAAATACAAATAAATAAAAATAAATCGCAATATAAAAAAAAAAAAAAATGGAGTTACTTACCGGTAACGTCCTTTCCAGTAGTCTTTCAGGACAGCCACAATAGAGAGAGAGGCTCCTCCTCTTCCTTTAGGAAACACTGCACAGCCTTTAAGAACTCTCCTCCCCCTGCCAGACCTCAGTTTTTATACGAGCACCTCCGGTCAGATGGGGAGACACAAGAACATGTTAGTAATCCATCATTAAACATCAACATCATACTATGTTCCTGTATTAAACAAACCTTCCATACTTTGGGTGGGTAACCAGGGCTGTCCTGAAAGACTACTGGAAAGGACGTTACCGGTAAGTAACTCCATTTTTCCCTTTCCGTCTTTCAGGACAGCCACAATAGAGAGGATAATCGAGCACTCACCAACTAGGGCGGGACTATGGCTTGCAGGACCTTTCGCCCAAAGGCCTGGTCGCCTGCCGACACCAAGTCTACTCTATAATGTTTGACGAAGGTGGTGTAGCTGGACCAAGTTGCTGCCTTGCATATTTGTTCTGGCGTGGCTCCAGCGGTTTCAGCCTGGGAAGCAGCCACTGCCCAAGTAGAGTGTGCCTTAATTCCTGTAGGGACCTCTTTACCAGACAAGGCATATGCCTGTTCAATAGCTAGCCTAAGCCATCTCGCGATTGTGCGCCGAGACGCTCTCTGTCCTTTTCTAACTCCAGAAAATAAAACAAAAAGTGAGTCTGACTTCCTAAAATCTTTGGTCAGCTCTAAATAGTGTAAGATGCATCTCCTGACGTCCAACTTACTAAACCTAATTTCCCTTTCACCTGAGGGATTAGGGCAAAAAGAGGGTAGCACCACCTCCTGACTCCTATGGAATCTAGAAGATACTTTGGGTAAAAAGGCCGGATCAGTCTTGAAAACAACTCGATCCGGAAAAACAATACAAAAAGGGGGTCTAACAGACAAGGCTTCTATCTCGCTGACCCTCCTAGCAGTAGTCACTGCAACCAAAAAGACTGCCTTTAAAGTCAACTCCCTCAACAGACATCCGTCTAGAGGTTCAAAGGGAGACCCTGTTAGGGCCTGAAGAACTAAGGATAAATCCCACCTGGGGAAGGGGGCCCCTGGGCCGGTCTCTGTCTAGATAATGCTCTGAAGAACCGGATTACCCAGGAGTTACCGGCCAGTGGACTCTCTAGATATACACTAAGGGCAGAAACTTGACCCTTAAGGGTACTGACTGAAAGACCCATATCTGCCCCACACTGTAGGAACTCCAATACTGAAGAGGGGTTCTGCACTGAACAGGAATATTCTAGGCACCACGCATTAAAGCGAAGCCAGACCTTCCTATAAATAGAGCGGGTTTCCTTCTTCCTGCTACTAAGTAGGGTGGCAGTTAACCTTTCAGAAAACCCTTTAGACCTTAGCAAGGTCTCCTCAGTAACCACGCCGCTAGGCTCCACCTGTGTGGGTCTGGGCAAAGGACTGGACCCTGCGAGAGAAGATCCCTTGTGGATGGGAGGAAGAAGGGAGGATCCATGGTCAGTTGTTTGAGGACCGAGAACCAAGCCCTTTTCGGCCAGTGAGGTGCCACTAGAATGATAGAGGTGTTCTCCAGTTGGAACTTTCTTAGAACTGCCGGTAGAAGCACTGGAGGTGGGAAGGCATAACAAATCCCGAACTCCCAGCTCTGGGACAGGGCATCTACCCCCTTGCTCCCTCTCCTTTGTTCCGGGAGAAAAAACAAGGGGTTTTCGCGTTTTCTTTTGACGCGAACAGGTCTACCTCCGGAGAACCCCACCTCCTGACTAGGAGATGAAAAACTTCCTGACTGAGAGCCCACTCGCTCTCTCTCAGCTGACTTCGGCTGAGGAAATCTGCCGTCTTGTTTTCTATCCCTCTTAGGAAGATCGCTGATAATGACAGGGTGTTTGCTTCGGCCCAGTGAAGAATCCCTGATGTAATGGCCGACAGGACTACACTTCTCGTGCCGCCCTGCTTGTTCAGATAGGCCACAGCCGAAGCATTGTCCGACCGCACCTGGACGTGGTGACCCTGAAGCTCTTCCTGGAAGAACCTGAGGGCTAGACCGACCGCCATCAGCTCCTTCCAATTGGAGGACTTCCCCAACTCGGCATCTTTCCATACGCCCTGCGCTGGAAGGGACCCTAAGTGAGCCCCCCAACCTCTGCCGCTTGCGTCCGTGGTTACCACCTGAGGAACCGGAATATGCCATAGCCGACCCTGCGATAAATTGGAAATCTTCCTCCACCACCAGAGGGACCTCTTTACCTGGGTTGGGACCTGTACTAGGGTATCTAGCCGCTCCAGATCGTGATCCCAGATTTTCAGGAGGAAAGCTTGCAGGGGCCGAAAGTGAAGGCCTGCCCATTGGACAGCCGGAAGGGTGGACGTAAGCAGGCCCAGGGTCGACATCAGAGACCTGATCGACACTTGCCGACTGCCCTGTAGGGTGGCCACCGCTCTGTCTAATTTCAGGGCCTTCTCCCTGGGGAGAAAGACCCTTAGGAGGGTGGAGTCCAAAAGGTACCCTAAGTAAGAAATTTGTTGAGACGGTGACAGGCTGGATTTTTCTAAGTTTAACAGCCACCCTAGACCCGATAGAGTCCTCTTGGTTAATTCCAGATCTTTGGATAGTTGTTCTGGAGAAGCCGCAAAAAGGAGCAGGTCGTCCAGGTAGGCTATGATGCCTACTCCCTGAAGACGCAGAAATGCTATGGGTTCTGCCAGGACCTTGGTGAACACGCGGGGTGAGGAGGATAGACCGAATGGCAAAGCCTGGAACTGAAGATGCATCACCTCCCCTCCTAGGTCTATCGCTAGGCGTAGATACCTCTGAGACCCCTCTGCGATGGGTACGTGCAGGTACGCGTCCCTGAGGTCCAGGGAGACCATAAAGCAATTCTGTGGAAGGAGGGCCCTGACCGTGAAGATTGATTCCATACGGAACTTTTTGTATGCGATGGACCTGTTTAGGGGTTTCAAGTTTAGGATTAACCTGTACTTCCCTGAGGGTTTCCTCACCACAAAAATGTGTGAGTAAAATCCCTTCCCTTCCTCTGTCGCTGGAACCCTGAGGACCACGTCCTGGTTCTTTAGCTCTTTTAAGGCTCCAGTCAGGGCCTCCGATTTTTCCCTGTCTCTGGGAAGTTGAGTGACCAGATATCTTTGGGGGGGAAGAGAACTCTAGGAAGTACCCCCTCCTTACTATCGCCAGGACATACCTGTTGGGGGAAATTGATTCCCACTGTGGGAGGAAGGCCCCCAATCTTCCCCCCACCCTGACCTGGGAGTCACTGTTTTTTTGCGGGCTGGTCAGGAGGGCGAAAAATTGCTCCTCTGCCCCTTCCCCTAGGCGTCCAGATTCTCTTCTGAACTTCTGGCTTTGGGACCCCCGAGTGCCTTTGGGGACGAAACCCCCTCCCCTTTACCGGAGCCTTACGTCTCTGGGGAAAGGACTTCTTTCTGTCAGCTGTACGATCCAAGACTGACTCAAGACCCGGGCCAAACAGGAGATCCCCTGTAAGAGGTATCCCACACAGCTTAGATTTGGAAGCTAGGTCCCCTGGCCAAGTTTTGAGCCAGAGGGCTCTCCTGGCAGAGTTGGCCAGAGCTGCCGACCTGGCTGACATGCGGACGGATTCAGCCGATGCGTCCGCAATGTAAGCGATGCCTCGTAACATTGTAGGGAAGGAGGATAAAATGGTCTCCTTATCCGTCCCGGCCTCAATGTGCTCCTGGATTTTAGAGAGCCACTGTTCTAAGTTACGGGCCACCACTGTGACAGCTAATTCTGGCTTGAGGTTCCCAATAACAGAGTCCCATGTTTTTTTCAAGAGGGAATCCATTCTCTTGTCCATTGCATCAGGAAGAGTTCCCATATCCTCGAAAGCCAAGACAGTATTTCTGGATACTTGGGAGAACGCCGCATCCAATTTAGGCACTTTGTTCCAAATGGATGCAGGATCTTCAGAAAATGGGAACCTCCTTTTAAGGGACTGGGAAAAAAAGGGCTTCCTTTCGGGGTCCTGCCACTCCTTTTTGATAGTATCAGTTAGAAGGTCATGTACAGGAAAAACCCTTCTCTTCTGTTCCCCCAGACCTTTGTACATTTGGTCATGAAGGCTAAGAGGTTTACTTTCGGCCTGAATGCCCAGAGTCGTGTAAATGGCCCCTAACAAATCCTCAACCTCATCAAGGGACAGTTTATATCTCGAGGGCTTCCTGGAATCCCCATCCTGGTCCTCATCATCTGACTCTGCCTGAGAACCAGAGGCCACACTCTCCCCTGAGATTACTGCCTGGGAAGGGCCTGCAAGATCAACTGTCGTTGCTGTATGATCAGGTGTGACAGGAGCAAGACCCTGTTCAACTGATTGGGTTGTAACCTGTGTGGGGACAGTGGGAGGTTGCAGCCTTTCAAACAAAGATTTGAAGGAAGCGAAAGTGGAGGAAAGCTCCTTAACAGAGGCTGCTAGGCTACCTTCCTGCTCTTCATCCCTCTCCCTGACCAAGGAGTGAATGCATTCCCTACACAACACTTTGGACCAAGACTCAGGAAGAATGTCCCTACAGGAGGCACATTTCTTTTTCGAACCGTGAGTCTTCCCTGTCTTTTCCAGGCTCTTCTGAAAGACATAGGAACAAGGGGCCCCACACATTAACATCCAAAGAAGGAAAAACATTTTTTTTTTTTTTTTTTTAAAACACAAAAAAACATATGGGTTACAACCCTGGGGAAACTCTAAAAACAGACCCTCCTGCTAGGTTCCCCTATGGTCCCCCCCCCCCCCCAACCACCAAGGGGGAATAGTGGGGGGGAAAGACCAGGCCTAAGGTTTAGGAACCCCTCCCCAGGGAACTCTTACCTTAGGCTGGCTGGAGGAAGCGTCCTTGGTCGTGCCCCCTTCCGGAGAAGTCGCCGACATCCTGGGGTGGTTGCGCTGTGTCAACTTGCCCCAGCAAGCTTCAGACTCCTCCAGCAAACACGCTGGGCCTCTATCAGCGCCGCGGCCCAGAACCGGAAGTCGCGGATCAAAGGGGAGGCTTCCGACGCGCCGTTGATGACGTCACCCGCCACTCAGCCCGCGAATTTGGAAAAAAATATGCGGCCTGTAAAAAAACAGGGCGTCCTGGAGGCCTCCCCCGCCATGGTCCTGTGGACACGATAGGGGTCCCCCCTCAAGCCATCTGCCGCGCTCGACCAGGATTGGGGTGCGTCTGGCGGTGAGTACCCGCCAAAAAAAGATTTTTTCCTTAGGAGGCCCCTGCTCCCTTGGTAGGAGAAAGAACAGCCACAGTCCCCTGACTGCACCGGCCTAGGTTCCTCTGCAGTGTCTCCCCACCGGAGGAAACACTAAGAACTGAGGTCTGGCAGGGGGAGGAGAGTTCTTAAAGGCTGTGCAGTGTTTCCTAAAGGAAGAGGAGGAGCCTATCTCTCTATTGTGGCTGTCCTGAAAGACGGAAAGGGAAAAAAGAATTAGCTACCTTGCGGCAACAGTGACACTAATACAGCGATCAGAAAAATGATCGCTTAGTGACACTGGCAATAGGGGGGGAAAGGATTAACTAGGGTCATGATCAGGGGGTTAAAACTTTATTGGGGGGGGGGGGGGGGGTACGGGGCTACCCTGAACCTAACACTATCTGCCTATCAGACTGACACTTAAAGGGTCACTAAAGGAAATATTGTTTTTAGCTAAATAGCTTCCTTTACCTCACTGCAGTACTGGTTTCATGTCCTTATTATTCGTTTTTGCTTTTAAATTGCTGTAATCCTGCTCTGATCTCCACACTTCCTGCTTGTCTGTTTCCTTATAACCACTTTGCTGGGAGCTTTCTCACGGTGGTCTGAGCTGTCATTACTGTGTGTCTAAAACTTTCCAGAACCAATCAAATTCATTTTAAAAACAAAACACTGCCCTGGATTTGTTTGTTTTTGTTCTGTGTTTCTATTTTTACTTCACAGAAACATGAAGCCAGTTTAAAAGTGAAACTAACCTGCATGCACATTATATGATTGATTTTTATCTATTTTTAATTATTTAGAAAAGGAAACAGTTAACTTTTATGTCTCTATACCCTGTAACAGTCATTTCAACAAAAATTTTTTTTTCCTTTAGTGACCCTTTAATGCAGTGATCAGTAAATATATGATCACTGCATTCAGTGACACTGTGACAGGGGGGTGGGTGATCAGAAGGGGTTAAATGTGCCTGTGTGTGTGGTGTCAGTGTAGTGTTGGTGCGACTTACTGTGTGAGTCTTCTCTCCTCTCAGCGGATTGAAAATACCACTGAGAGGAGAGCTGACATCACTTCCTCTGCCAGTGTTTACATTACACAGGCAGAGGAAGTGACACGCGGAGAGGACGCGCATTGGCTGGGAGCGATCCAGAGGGGGCAGACAAAAACCAACAGCTGCCCCCTCATCCCAGATCGCTCGCACAGCCACGGGAACCGCCTCATGTACCGGGGGGGGGGGGGGGTCCACGTCTAGGCAGGGACGCACAGGTACGCCAATGTGCCTGTACGTGCCATTCTGCCAACGTAAATGTACATGCGGCGGTCCTTAACCGGTTAAAACACATCCAATCATTTATTTTTTTTATTCAAATTTCTTCATCAATTTAGGCCAATATGTATTCAGCTACATAAAAATATATATATATATTGATTGGTTTATATGAACGTTCTAGTGTCTACAAACCATGGTATATATTTTATACTAGGAATGGCGGCGATCAGCAACTTGTAGTAAAACTGTGAAAATGCGGTGGACAATTGGACACTTTTTTGGTAATCTGTGTTAAAAATATCCACTGTCACTGGCTAAAAAAGGTTTAAACATCTAGGGCAGGGTTTCTCAACCAGGCTTCCATGGAACTGTAGGGTTCCTTCAGAGGTTGCTAGGGGTTCCTTGAGCAATATCTGTTCAGATAAGTTCCCACTGACACCATCTTGTTAGCTATCTGTAAGGAGCATTCTTCTCAATGTCCACAAGCGTAAGGAACATTCTTCCCACTGACCATCACACTATATCATGGGGACTGTCCTTGATTTGGAACAAAGTCCCTCTTTCCTCCTCATTTTGGTCTGATCTATATAGTTGTATATAAAATGCACAATTTATCTTTCAAAAAGCATTTCTCGGTGCTAAACCTTTTAACTGATTTCTAAATGGTTGCATTCGTAAATATTAAAAACCAATATAAAGGAATAATAGTAGTAAAAAAAAAGCACTTGTTGGTTTAACTAATCATTTTTTTGTGTGTACTTCTCCTTTAAAGGGGCGTGACAGGGGGTGTCCTATACCTACATACTTTTGCTAATAGGTGTCCCTCATTCCCATCTCAACAAGTTGGGAGGTATGGGTTCCTCAGTGTTGAAAAGGTTGAGAAAGGCTGATCTAGGGCAATCTAGCCAGTGTTTTTGTTGGGTGCTTTTACTAAGGCAAGAGGTGGATTTTGTTCCCTGCTTTGCACAAACACAAAATCCATCCCTTACCCCTGTCAGAATAGAGATCTGCCTTGTTTACATAGGCAGGTCCCTGTTCTGTGTGTTTTATCAACATGTAGCGGGTGCCCCGCAATTGCTGCAGCCCGAGACTTACATTAACCCAGCCAAGCTGGCAGAGGTTCGATAGTTAGGGAGAAAAGCACCTGTTATGTCTGCAGGGGATTTCGTCCCCCCCCCCTTTCTTCCAGTTTCACTGACTGACTGAAGCTGACTCACACAGAGCTGTTCACTCTGCAGCCTCCCCTATGCCCCTATTGTTAGGAAGAAGAAAGCCAATTAACCACTTGCCTACTGGGCACCTACACCCCCTTCCTGTCCAGACGAAATGTTAGCTTCCGGCACTGCGTCGCTTTAACTGACAATTGCGCGGTTGTGCAACATGGCTCCCAAACAAAATTGACGTCTTCCCCCCCCCCCCCACAAATAGAGCTTTCTTTTGGTGGTATTTGAACGCCTGTGCGGTTTTTACTTTTTGGGCTATAAACAAACAAAAAAAAAAATTGCAATAACCGTATAGTGACTGGTTTGCGCAAAAGTTATATTGCCTACAAAATAGGGGACATAATGTTTTTTTTTTTTTTTACTAGGAATGGCGGCAATCTGCGATTTTTTCCGGGACTGCGACATTATAGCGGTCAATTTTGACACATTTTTGAGACCATTAACATTTATACTGCAATCAGTGCTATGAATATGCATCGATTACTGTATAAATGTGACTGTCAGGGAAGGGGTTAACCACTAAGGGGCGGGGAAGGGGTTAAATGTGTAGACTAGTGAGTGTTCTAACTGTAGGGGGGTGACCGATGTGTGTCCCTATATACAAGGGACACAGCATCGGTCTCCTCTCCCTGACAGGACGTGGAGCTCTGTGTTTACACACAGAGCTCCACGTCCCTGCTTAGTTACTGGGCAATCGCAGGGTGCCCGGTGGCCGCACACGCATTGTGCTCCAAGTAACGCGACGGATGCGCGCGCCTCAGCTTTAAATGAGAGGACGTCAAATGACGTCCTGTCAGAACAATAGGGTATTCCGCCCACCGTCATTTGACAGTTTGCGGTACCCTAGTGGTTAAAGGAGGTTTCAGGAGCCAATCAGATGGGACCTTACCAAGCAGCTGCAAAGGACTCTGATATATGAAGTTCCAGAACAGAACAGCCCCCTTTGCCTTGTATAGTGACAGAAACTATCAAGATCAGCATGCTTTGCTGGCAGGAAAGGAGAGACTCCATTTTGATTCCTTGAAGAGAATTCAGTGAGCACGAGGAGGGGATAGAGATCAGACCTGAGGAGATGTCTCTCTGGTGATCTCCCCCCACGAGATTTAGGCCTTTGTCGCCAGTTGGGACATCCAGCCTGAGAGAGGGGGATCCCAGTGCACATCTGCACCAACGGTGAAGCGTTCCAGTGTAAGGTGACCAGTCGGGTCGCCAGAAGAGCCTGCCTGTCGAAAACGTTCGTTTGAGCCTTGATCTTAAGATTGGGTGAAGGGGCTTTTTGCCCATTTGCAGGAAACAGACACACTGCAGCACAGAAGGAGTTAATTGAACACTGTATACAGACATCATTGCTGGTAGTCATCTTGCTGACACTTGTAGTGACATATGGATAAAGGATAAGGCTATCCATTTTTAGGACACTGTATACAGACATCATTGTCCTCTCACCTTGCTGAGAAAGATCCTGCCTGCTTCACTTGATAATCTGGGCCATTAGTGTTGTTTGGCCCTGCTGTATAGGAGATTAAGTGCACCAATGAAAGTGGCTAGCTAATGACAACAAAGCTTGTCTTTTCTTCAAAAGGACTAAAGCTACTTGTGCCATACGGACCCCCACACACGTATTCAGGGCTCTGTATATGTAGTGGGTTTGCGGGACAATTTATCTAGGAAGTTAAGCCATTGAATATTGAACTGAGTACAGTGTTTGTACATGGACCTGTGGTGTCAGGAGACAGAAGAAAGAGGTCTGACTTCTGCTCTCCCCGAAGAGACAACACATATGAGGGAATAAATGTCCTGACCCCAGGGACACATGTATAAATATGAATGTCCTGACCCCAGGGACACATGTATAAATATGAATGTCCTGACCCCAGGGACACATGTATAAATATGAATGTCCTGACCCGGGGGGGGGGGGGGGGGGGACAACGACACATGTATGAGAATGTATGTCCCGACCCTGGGAGGGGGTGACACATGTGAGGGAATGAATGCCCTGACCCTGGGAGGGGGTGACATGTGAGGGAATGAATGCCCTGACCCTGGGAGGGGGCGACATGTGAGGGAATGAATGCCCTGACCCTGGGAGGGGGTGACATGTGAGGGAATGAATGCCCTGACCCTGGGAGGGGGCGACATGTGAGGGAATGAATGCCCTGACCCTGGGAGGGGGTGACACATGTGAGGGAATGAATGCCCTGACCCTGGGAGGGGGTGACACATGTGAGGGAATGAATGTCCTGACCCTGGGAGGGGGTGACTCATGTGAGGGAATGAATGCCCTGACCCTGGGAGGGGGTGACACATGTGAGGGAATGAATGCCCTGACCCTGGGAGGGGGTGACACATGTGAGGGAATGAATGCCCTGACCCTGGGAGGGGGTGACTCATGTGAGGGAATGAATGCCCTGACCCTGGGAGGGGGTGACACATGTGAGGGAATGAATGCCCTGACCCTGGGAGGGGGTGACACATGTGAGGGAATGAATGCCCTGACCCTGGGAGGGGGTGACACATGTGAGGGAATGAAAGCCCTGACCCTGGGAGGGGGTGACACATGTGAGGGAATGAAAGCCCTGACCCTGGGAGGGGGTGACACATGTGAGGGAATGAAAGCCCTGACCCTGGGAGGGGGTGACACATGTGAGGGAATGAAAGCCCTGACCCTGGGAGGGGGTGACACATGTGAGGGAATGAAAGCCCTGACCCTGGGAGGGGGTGACACATGTGAGGGAATGAAAGCCCTGACCCTGGGAGGGGGTGACACATGTGAGGGAATGAAAGCCCTGACCCTGGGAGGGGGTGACACATGTGAGGAAATGAAAGCCCTGACCCTGGGAGGGGGTGACACATGTGAGGGAATGAAAGCCCTGACCCTGGGAGGGGGTGACACATGTGAGGGAATGAAAGCCCTGACCCTGGGAGGGGGTGACACATGTGAGGGAATGAAAGCCCTGACCCTGGGAGGGGGTGACACATGTGAGGGAATGAAAGCCCTGACCCTGGGAGGGGGTGACACATGTGAGGGAATGAAAGCCCTGACCCTGGGAGGGGGTGACACATGTGAGGAAATGAAAGCCCTGACCCTGGGAGGGGGTGACACATGTGAGGGAATGAAAGCCCTGACCCTGGGAGGGGGTGACACATGTGAGGGAATGAATGTCCTGACCCTGGGGGGGGGGCACACTTGTGAGGGAATGAATGCCCTGACCCTGGGGGGGCACACTTGTGAGGGAATGAATGTCCTGACCCTGGGGGGGGGGGCACACTTGTGAGGGAATAAATGCCCTGATCCTGGGGGGGGGGGGGGGGCACATGTGAGGGAATGAATGTCCTGACCCTGACCCTGGGGGTGGGCACACTTGTGAGGGAATAAATGCCCTGATCCTGGGGGAGGGGGGCACATGTGAGGGAATGAATGCCCTGACCCTCGGGAGGGGGGGGGGGCACATGTTTAAGGTATACATGTCCTGACCTTGGGGGTGACACACACATGTGAGGGGATGAATGTCCTGACCCGGGGGGTGACACACTCACACGTGAAGGAATGAGTGACAGAACACAGCCAGGGACGTGTCGGCCCATACACCCTTCAATGACCCTGGGGGGACACTCTGTTGTCCTCTCCACACTTCTCACTATAAGAATACGAGGACCGGCAGAAGGAGGTGATGTGTGCCCTCATACAAGACACAGAGACCCCCCCACTATACTCGTACCTGGAGCCGCGCTCTCATTCGGTGACAGGACGCTGTGCGGATTACAGAGTGGAACGCTGCACGCTGCAACCGGGCCCCGCCCCCTCACAGGCCTACACGTTAGGCACGCACAGCATCATGGGACTTGTAGTTTCTCTCTATGTCATCCTGTCTTATGGAACGAAAGGTGTAGTTCCAATCCACTCTGTTCCTAGGAAGGATGAATAATATACGGAAGGGACACCAGTGTATAGAATTCATGCCAAATGCCAACGTTTATTTTAGTTTTGTATTCATGAAGTATCTTTAAATACCCTTACATTGGAAACAGGCTGCGCCCCACGCCAATGCTGCGCAGTTCTTCCTCCCGGCCGCAGGGGGAGCACGGTGATTGGCTAAGATGAGGAGCCTTAGCTTCCGGTCTCGGTGGTGGATATTCCGGATACACGAGCAGCGCAGGAATCGGAAGAGTCGCAGTTTGCTTTTGTTGTTGCCGGGAGAGGTGTGCGGGGTAAGAGGGATTATTGTTGGGGGGGGGGAGTCTCGGGCTTTATGAATTACACAATTTTGTATTGGTGAGGACTCGTTAAGCTTTATTATACTGAATGCTAATATTTTTTATGCAAGTGAGTAAGACAGACGTGTTCAGGCAGGTTACCTCTCCTACACTGAGCCTGTGAGGGGCCCATGTAGGCAGCACTTTAGGGGCCATTCACACCAGGGGAGGTAGCACCGCTATTTTATTGCAGTCCCACTGCAAGAAAAGGCTAAATGCATTGACCCCCTACCTGGTTGGTTGATATCACTGCGTTGCCCCCCCCCCCCCCAACTGGTTGGTTGATATCACTGCGTTGCCCCCCCCCCTAACTGGTTGATATCACTGTGTTGGGCCCCTCCCCTCTAACTGGTTGGTTGATATCACTGTGTTGCCCCCCCCCCCTAACTGGTTGGTTGATATCACTGTGTTGCCCCCCCCCCCCCCCTAACTGGATGGTTGATATCACTGCTTTGGGCCCCCCCCCTAACTGGATGGTTGATATCACTGCTTTGGGCCCCCCCCCCTAACTGGATGGTTGATATCACTGCGTTGGGGCCCCCCCCCCACCCCCCCAACTGGATGGTTGATATCACTGCGTTGGGGCCCCCCCCACCCCCCCAACTGGATGGTTGATATCACTGCGTTGGGGCCCCCCCCCCTAACTGGATGGTTGATATCACTGCGTTGGGCCCCCCCCCCTAACTGGATGGTTGATATCACTGCTTTGGGCCCCCCCCCCTAACTGGATGGTTGATATCACTGCTTTGGGCCCCCCCCCCCCTAACTGGATGGTTGATATCACTGCTTTGGGCCCCCCCCCCCCTAACTGGATGGTTGATATCACTGCTTTGGGCCCCCCCCCCCCCTAACTGGATGGTTGATATCACTGCTTTGGGCCCCCCCCCCCCTAACTGGATGGTTGATATCACTGCTTTGGGCCCCCCCCCTAACTGGATGGTTGATATCACTGCTTTGGGCCCCCCCTAACTGGATGGTTGATATCACTGCGTTGGGGCCCCCCCCCACCCCCCCAACTGGATGGTTGATATCACTGCGTTGGGGCCCCCCCCACCCCCCCAACTGGATGGTTGATATCACTGCGTTGGGGCCCCCCCCACCCCCCCAACTGGATGGTTGATATCACTGCGTTGGCCCCCCCCCTAACTGGATGGTTGATATCACTGCGTTGGCCCCCCCCCCCCCCCCCTAACTGGATGGTTGATATCACTGCGTTGCCCCCCCCCCCTAACTGGATGGTTGATATCACTGCGTTGCCCCCCCCCCTAACTGGATGGTTGATATCACTGCGTTGCCCCCCCCCCCCTAACTGGATGGTTGATATCACTGCGTTGCCCCCCCCCCTAACTGGATGGTTGATATCACTGCGTTGCCCCCCCCCCTAACTGGATGGTTGATATCACTGCGTTGGCCCCCCCCCCTAACTGGATGGTTGATATCACTGCGTTGGCCCCCCCCCCTAACTGGATGGTTGATATCACTGCGTTGCCCCCCCCCCTAACTGGATGGTTGATATCACTGCGTTGGCCCCCCCCCCCCCCTAACTGGATGGTTGATATCACTGCGTTGGCCCCCCCCCCTAACTGGATGGTTGATATCACTGCGTTGGCCCCCCCCCCCTAACTGGATGGTTGATATCACTGCGTTGGCCCCCCCCCCTAACTGGATGGTTGATATCACTGCGTTGGGCCCCCCCCCCCTAACTGGATGGTTGCTATCACTGCGTTGGGCCCCCCCTAACTGGATGGTTGATATCACTGCGTTGGGGCCCCCCCCCCTAACTGGTTGATATCACTGCGTTGGGGCCCCCCCTAACTGGTTGATATCACTGCGTTGGGCCCCCCCCCCCCTTTACTGGTTGATATCACTGCGTTGGCCCCCCCTCCCTAACTGGTTGGTTGATATCACTGCGTTGGGGCCCCCCCCCTAACTGGTTGGTTGATATCACTGCGTTGGGGGCCCCCCCCCTAACTGGTTGGTTGATATCACTGCGTTGGGGGCCCCCCCCCTAACTGGTTGGTTGATATCACTGAGTTGGGGCCCCCCCCCTAACTGGTTGGTTGATATCACTGCGTTGGGGCCCCCTCCCTAACTGGTTGGTTGATATCACTGCGTTGGGGCCCCCTCCCTAACTGGTTGGTTGATATCACTGCGTTGGGGCCCCCTCCCTAACTGGTTGGTTGATATCACTGCGTTGGGGCCCCCTCCCTAACTGGTTGGTTGATATCACTGCGTTGGGGGGCCCCCCCCTAAACTGGTTGGTTGATATCACTGCGTTGGGGGGCCCCCCCCTAAACTGGTTGGTTGATATCACTGCGTTGGGGGCCCCCCCCTAAACTGGTTGGTTGATATCACTGCGTTGGGGGCCCCCCCCTAAACTGGTTGGTTGATATCACTGCGTTGGGGGCCCCCCCCTAAACTGGTTGGTTGATATCACTGCGTTGGCCCCCCCCCCCTAAACTGGTTGGTTGTTATCACTGCGTTGGCCCCCCCCCCCTCCCTAACTGGTTGATATCACTGCGTTGGCCCCCCCCTCCCTAACTGGTTGGTTGATATCACTGCGTTGGCCCCCCCTCCCTAACTGGTTGGTTGATATCACTGCGTGGTAGTGCTGTGCTGCAAAAATAAATATGACATACATGACTTTTCTGCACAGTGCTATGCAATCCACGCCTTGCACCACACTGCAACCAATGGAACCTAAAGTGGATCTTCATGGCATCTGAGCACCGCAAACCATTCATTTTTTTTAAAGTAAACCGCAGTTGATAGGGGGGGGGGGACTCCTGCAAGACTTACCTTAGAACTAATCCCTCCAGGGCTATACTGTGACTGTCACCTCTGAGAAGGCTGACATTTCCCCCCAATCTTCCTTTCAGCTTCGTGTCCTCTGGCTACATGTGTGGCTGGGAGCGCAATGACGTTTACGGCACAGGCTCTGAAGGTCCGGCTTCAGAGCGCACGCGGCAGTAACGCCACCAGTTGCATGCACTGAGGATATCTTCTAAACGGTGCAAGTTTTGGAGATATTCACAGTAACTACAGGTGAGTAGCGTGTTCACACACTCCATGTGCCGAGCCCGCCAGGAAATCGTCCGGCGCTGCGCTAATCACAGGCAGGGAGACATTGTCCCAATGCTTGGGTGCAGAGATCGGGAAATGTATCGCTGCCTGTGATTAGCGCATTGCTGTGCCGACTTACTGGCGGGGTCTGCAGATGGAGTGTGCAAATACGCTGGGGCTCATTCCTACAGATGAGCCTTACTATAGGGTGACCAGACATCCCTGGTTTCCGGGCACTGTCCCCGGACCAAGTCTGTCCCTGGATTCAGAGCCTGGTGGCTTGAATGCTGGCACCCCCTGCTGGATGATCTCACTGTTGGTCCTGCTGTTCTTCAGTGGTGGGGAAGCAGAGCCAAACATTGACTGTGTGGAGGGCTGAGACAGGAGGTGAGCTGATGAAGGGGGGGGGGGGGGTGCTGATTCTTCTGTGAGAGAAGGGTGCAGAGGTGAGTTATGGATGTGGGGTCAGAAGTGTCCTCTGAACTCTGCACTCTATGCCTAACGCCCTCCTGTATATTGTGGAGTCCTGTGCCCAAATCAAACTTCCCCATGCTTGATTATGTTGAGTAATGCCTTTAAAAACAACTCCCTAGCATTTCTGGCTTTGGCCATCTTGAGTAAGGGCAAATTATTAATTTAGCATTTAAGTGCTGGAATCCATCTGTCCGTAGCTCATTCATAAAAAATATCCAACTACACATACTGCAACTGCTGGCTTTTATTAATAGGACTGTAGGAATGATTGTTTCCATCAGCTGTCGGGTGCTGCTGCCACCATTGCGTGGACTACCAGAAGTGGTAACAGGATACCTGTCAAAGACAGGTATCCTGTCCCCTCTCCCCCCAAAAAGTGACAATTGTGGCACTGGAGGGGGAGAAGAGACAAATGAGTGGAAGTGTGGGTGGATCCTTGCTTTAATAAAACACCATTGTGTGACATTTCAATACAGTTCTTAAAAAATAAAAAAAATAATTGTATATAGTGCCATGATCTGCACTGCTTTCATTTCACCGCACCCACCTTGGTATTTCATGATCATGTGTAAAATCATGCGATTTTCTGCATTTTGGTAGTGTGTGAAAGAGGTCTGTGACTTGGTATTCTGTGAAGCTGAAAATGCGGAAAAAATGTGTATGTGGCACGTCGTGGATGCGGCAAAACGTGTTTTTTAAAACAAAAAAAAAAAGAGCGCACGTTTAATAAGGTACATGAGCTTATTTGTCACAAGTAGGAAAGTCCATGGAAATCAATAGGCTGCCGTATGTAAATGGCACAAAAATGCAGCACGATTTTATAAAGAGCAAAATGTGGATGTACCCGAAGGGTACATATTCACCATGGTTCCCCTGCTAAACTACCTTACTGCCAGGTGACTTTATTTTCAACCTTCTGCTTGCAGTGGAAGAAAAAAACACATCTTCATACCTGGTAAATGATTATTTTCCATTGCTTTTCTACTTAAAGTGGATGTAAACCCCCCCCAAAATTTTTTTTTTTTTTTTGTCACAATGTAGAGTATAAGATTTCCTATCATCTGTGCCCAGTCTTACCACACAGAGTTAATCCAGATCTGAGAAATCCTCTTTTATGTTCAGTGAAAATGAACAGCCTTCCAGATAAAACCCTGCCTAAAGCAAAAGTCTGTTTTTCTCTCTTCTTGCTTTGAGTGAGAGGTTATTTACAAATATAGCTAGGACATGTTTATCATATGTTATGTTTTGTTTATCATAACATGACGTGATATAACACATCCTAGTAATATACAATGAACTTTGGATCACCTCTTGTTATGATAAACATGTCCAAGCTATATTTGTAAATAACCTGTTACTGAAAGCAAAAACAGAGAAACGGACTTAACCTAATTTGGCAGGTTTTTATCTGAAGTCTGGTTAATTCGCACTGGACTTTAAAAGAGGATTACTCAGCGCTGGATTAACTCTGTGTGGCAAGACTGGGCACAGATGGTAGGAAATCTTATACTTATACTCTACATTGTGACATTAAAACAAAAAAATTTTTTTTGGGGTTTACAACCACTTTAATTGCCACCTATTTGCATTGCTTGAATACAGTCACTTGGCGCACAGCTCTAGCCACTTTTTCTGATTTTGATGCAGCTGCTGGGTGTGAAAGTAGTAGTTATACTTAAAGATTTCAAGCTTTAGTTTCAGTTTAAATAGTTTATTCGGGTCAAGCTGTTCTAAACCAGCTATTTCCCTCACTAACGGGTACAGCCACAGGGTGTGCTCTATAAATTGTGTGTAGTTGAGGATACATACAGTATACAGCAGTATACAGCACTGCACTGTGTGCAAGAGGAGACCTTCCTGTCTCACACCCAGAACAAAATAGCGTCAGTCTGAGCGGCACTCAGCCATTCATAGGCAGCTTTGTATTCTATCTGTGACTACAAAGCTTCCTCTGATAGTCGGAAAAGTGAACTGATGATGTTTCGATCTTTAACTTAGCCAATCGGGGGCAGGTTTGTATTCATTGATGGAATACAAAGAGTGCCACCAGACTGATGCTATTTTGTACTGGGTTTGTGATAGGATGATCTCATCTCACCTGAAATACAGTGCTGTATACTACATACATTTATACAGCAAACCCAGCAGTCACGCGTTGGGGAAATGGTTTGTTTGGCCCAGCTTGGCCTGAAAACTATTTAAGCTGGAGATCCCCTTTAAAGCGGAACTAAATGCTGCAAACCTTTTCCCTCATCAGTGCTGATATTCTTGTTTGGTCTTCTTCAGGGTTCAGCATCTTCTTCCTGCTTCATTGGCAGGCCCGGGATGACGTAACTCCCACACATTTGCACAGCACCAAGGCATGTGAAACATGTACAATGAGCTGTGCATGTGAAGTTCAGTGAACATTCTAAAGAAGTTTGCAAGGTAAGAAGCTTTTGTTGCAGAAGAGACATTGGGGCATTGTGGCTTTAGGTAAAAACATTCACTGGTGGTGAATCAAACGCTATAACTAAAAGATGGAATATTCATCTGCTTGAAGGGTAGGTTTACTGAAAATGTACTCCATAGTATGTCTCTTCTGCAATTTAAGGAAAAAGGAAACCCTCCTGCTTGCACATTTGTTCCTGGATTAAATTTCCTTGCTTAAGTGTTTCTAAACCCATTTGGTTTGCTGTAGTTAAGGAATAGTTAGAGCCTCTGTCAGGTTTTTATTGTGTGACTACTGAGAACATTCACCTTTTCTGTTCTGGTGAGCAGGTAACATTTTCAGTTGTTGCCCAGTGTTTTTTTTAAAGGAAGTAAAAAGAAAAATCTTCTCAATGTATCACTGTACAGTAAGGAAAAAACAAAAAACTTGACTGGGATTTTACAGCTGATCACTTGGCATATATAAAGTCAAACCAAAGTGACAAGTGTGCTTAATGCTCTTGCAGCTTTTGTTTGGTCACCTATTCTTGTTAAAAGAAAATCAATTACTATGGCTATTGGGTTTGGAGAAGCGTGTGACCGGACTAGGCCATTTACTAGCACTGTCACCTGGGGAGAGTCTATAGCCTTGCAGGAGCTACAACTTGAACAACTCCCAAATCTTCGTACACTGATTTGTGTAGTAAGAAAACTTTTTTTGTGTTTTTAATTTTACTTATTTGCATCTACTTCCTTGTTCCTCTGAAGGCACTGGTGATGCAGCCCTGGCTGCACAGATGGCCCCCCGCAAAGGCAACATTGCTAATGTCTTTAGGAGGATCCTGTATCGAAGCTGTGAGATCTTGCAGTATTTTCATACTGTGCATGCACGAAATTAAGTACATGCACTGTATAACATTACACTCATTTGATGTTTAAAAAATAAATCAAATTCTCCCTAAAATCTGGGAGGATATTATTTTAATTTTTTTTGCATAAACAGATGTGTAATGTATGCTGTGAGCACGCGGCCCATAACTACTCAGAGGCCACAAGGAAGAAAGGCAGGGTGGACATAGGTAAGTGTGCTTGTGTCCACAGTATTGCTTACTATTGCCAATTTCTGGCAGGTGGGGGGAAAGACTTCTTTAATTATATCAAAGTTAGTATTAACTACCTCTGTATGCTGTTGTGGGGTTAATCATTTTAAAATATTCATTCTATTGAATACATGGGGGGTGTGTGTATATGTGTAATATATATGTGTGTATATATATATTTTTTTTCATATTCACATACATATGTAGTAGTTATTTTTTAAGTTTGGTGTTTATACTTCATTTTTTTTATTGCAGAGAGAGGAGGAATATTTCTGAGGAGATAAATGCAAATGGAATAACAGTAGCTAAAGAAGACACCATCCGTTACAATGGACACAACACATCAAACCTCTGAAATAGTATGTCTTTTATATACTTATTTTTATTATTTTTTTTTTCTTATGCATTGCTTGGTCCTTACTGCTGTGGGAAAAAAAACTCCTATTTCTGACAATGCTGTGACAGTGAGGGTTAGTGGTGCAAGGGATCGTCTATTCGTGATCCGCAGATTGATTTCTCAAAAAAAAAAAAGTTGTGCGCATGTTCAGTCCACACACAGCATGGTCACGGCGAGTGGAGGAATGGAGGAGCTTGAACACCCTGCATCGTTTAAATCCCCTGTATGGGAGCATTTTGGCTTCCCTGTCAAATATAATGATGAAGGAAAGAGGTTAGTGGATAAAACCGTGACGTGAAGCCATATGACAGTGGAAACGCATAAAGCATGGCCACGCATTTGAAGCAACATCGCCCCGGCGTTTCACTGACAGGAGTGAATGCGAAAACTAAAGCTGCTCAACAGCTGCTTATCACCGCAGCATTTAAGCAGCCCCTTGTTGCACAATCAGACCGGCTAAAGCCATTACAAACGCTATCGATGTGTTTATAGGTGCAGACATGAGACCATATTCAGTTGTGCAAAACAAGGGCTTTAAACACATGCTGAAAGTGCTTAACCTCCCTGGCGGTATTCCCGAGCGTGACTCGGGGTTAACATTCAGTGCCAGAAGCGGTAACCCCGAGTCACGCTCGGGGTGCATTTTTTTTTTTCCCCCAAAAATTCCTGGCGATCCGGCGGGGGTTTCCCGCTGGATCGCCGGTCAGACTAGCCTCCCTGGCGGTCTTCACGTGTGTGGCACGGGGTGAGATTTTTAAGCTAATATCGGTAACCCCGTGCCACACACGCGCTTACCTCGCTGGATGCAGAAAAAGTTTACTTACCTTTTCTCTGCGATCCAGCGATGAATCCCCGCAGTACACGGCGGGCGGATGTCCGCCTGATGCTGTGTGTTCCGCCGATTCCCTTCCCTGCGAGCGTCGCGACGTAGGGGGGGGAACGGCGCCAAATTTAAAAAAGTAAACAAACACTATACATACAGTACACTGTAATCTTATAGATTACAGTACTGTATGTAAAAAATACACACCCCCCATGTCCCTAGTGGTCTGCCCTGTACACTACATGTCATTTTGTATAATAAAAACTTTTCTTTCTCCCTGCAAACTGTAGATTGCCCATAGCAACCAAAAGTGTCCCTTTATGGCAAAAATTGTTTTAGAGCAGCTAAAAAACAGCGATAATAAATCAGAATCACTTGCAGAATTTAGCGATAGCGATTTATGGGGAAATTCGTCATAAAAAAAAAAAAAAAATGACAGCAAAAATTCTGCAACTGAGCAAATTTCAGTGATTTTGATTTGATTACATTATTGAATAATTTTTACTATAATTATATTATCATTTGTGATCATTTTTTATAATTATTTATTATATTATAATTTTTAATTAAAAAAAAAATAAAAAATCATACCCGGGATGCCTATTAGACTCTTGTTTGAATAGATTTAAGTGAGTTATTCCTAAGAATTACAAGCCTACAGTATAAAACGCCAAATTCCCTTGCAAATAATGGTACCGCTTTTAGCACCTAAAATCTTAAAGAATCATACCGCCAGGGAGGTTAAGCAACGTTACAACTTTTTTGCCGATCCGAAAAATGATTCAATCCGTGACTCTGATCCGAACCGTGAGTTTTTTGATCCGCTGCACCCCTAGTGAGGGTTCTACTGTAAGCTGATCTATTTTAATTTCTGTAGTGTATTGTTTGTGTCTCTTACTAGTAAAATATGTTCAGACCTAAAAGCCCAACTCCCAGGATTTTACATTCTTACAAGACGACTCTCTACATCTGTGTTTTTGGTTGTAGTGTTTTTGGTTGTAGTTTTTTTCCTAGTGCTTGTTTTCCATGTAATGATTGACTCGCATGTTGTGGCTGCAGTTTTTAGTGACATGGCTGTTAGATTCTCCCTATGTCCATGTATTCATTCACCTAGCTCTTCCATATTTGCCAAAGGCACAAGACAACTTTCGTTTTCTGGATCATAGTCTCCCAAAACATGCGCTGCCATCCTCTCCTTCACATTTTTTCTAGATTGAATTACTATTTAGCTCTTGTTTGCACCATTTGCTAGACTGAGAGATCCAGGGTTTGGTGTGTGTGTGTATATAGTTTCTTGACGGTAAGTGATTCTCAGATCAGACTGAGATCATGCATTAACCTGTGCAGTGCTGTGCCACATGTCTCATGTTTGTACAAAATAGAAACTTCTGATGCCATATTGTGAAGATTTTACTCCACTATGGCCTGTACATACTGGCCACCAAATGACACCATGAAACTACAATGTCAATCCACATCTTGTGCAGATAAAAAACACAAGATACAGGGTGAAAAGTATTTAAATGCTTTTAAATATTCACAGGTTAATACACCTTATATTGTATGGGCTTTCAATAAGGTATAGTATAAGCACACATTTGGAAATGTTTTCTTTCTAAAGACCCTGCAAAGTACAGAAATATCCCTGATGTTTTGCCAGAAATGCACACAGCTACTGCATCCTGTTGTGGGCTGTCGGAGTGCTGTCCGTTTTGCCAAAATACTCGGACCTTATTCCTTCCTATTCACCACAGCATAAAGTCTAATTGTTTTTTTTAGTCCCAAATTTAAGACAGGCTAGTTGTGTACAAGTCTATCGATAGATTGACTTGTGTACAAATGGCTAGGCTAGCCCATATATGGATCAAAGACTTAATTGGGCCCCTAGATGTAACACGGGACAACTCTGATGTTGTGGTCAAAGTTTATGCTCAGTCAAAGGTTGGGGTTAAAGATCGGGGGCCAATGTGTTCTTTAGTTTGGAAAAAAAATGCACATATTTTTAGGCAACAATGAATGACGACTACCACTTATGTAGTATCACAGTGATTGGCAGAAGTAGAATTTGTTTTGGGTTGTTCTTTGGTGGTAGGTCAAGGTAATGGCGAGAGCCACGAACACTGAGAGCAGCTAACATTTAAAGATCAGCTTTGGCAATCCTGTTTGTCATCACAATTTCTTCTGAAAGGTCATCTTTATTTATTCACAGGGGTGTAAAAAAAACGTGCAGCGTTGTTGACGAATTTCAGCCTATATCATTTCTTATTACATTTGACCTTTTTAAATATGGTTTCTCTGGCGTGCTGACCTTTTTGCATTAAGAGCTGTTTACACTCATCTGAAGGATGTGTATCTTATTCTATGGATACAGCAATGTGAATTATATTGGTGTTGGACTGGTGAGCTGTCTGTCATTATTTTTAATGCAAGTGTCCAATTGCAGGCTGGTTCCAGACTCTATGCTCTCCTGGAAAATATGGGAGCCACGGGCTTCATAATGACGAGTGCTCTGATCCTCATCAGCATATGTAGGAGAAGCTTCTTAAAGTGCATCTCCAGGCAAAAATAGTTTTTATACCTATTGTACATGCCCTTTACATAGAGTGCCTTGCAAAAGTGTTCACCCCCTTGGCTTTTTACCTATTTTGTTACATTACAGACTTTAGTTCAATGTTTTTTTAATCTGAATTATATGTGATAAATCAGAACACAAAGGTCTGAGTTGGTGAAGTAAAATTTGAAAAGAGATGAGCGATTTTTCAGAAATAAAAAAAATTATAATTGCCATGTGTGTATGTATTCACCCCTTTGTTATGAAGCCCATACAAAGCTCTGGTGCAATCGTTACCTTCAGAAGTCACATAATTGGTGAAATGATTGCCACCGGTGTCTTGCATATACACACCTTTTTGAAAGCCCCCCAGAGGCTGCAACACCTAACCAAATCCTGCCACAAAGATCTCTCTAAACAAGTAAGGGACAATGTTGTTAAGTAGGGTTGTCCTGATACCGATACTAGTATCGGGACCGATACCGAGCATTTGCCTGAGTACTTGTTCTCAGGGCAAATGCTCCGATGCTTCACCCGATACTTGTACAGTCAGGGTGATCAGTGCGGTGGGGGAGTTACAAGCACTGATCACCGCTGACTGCCCTTGTATCCTCCTCCAGCCCCCCTCCATTCTGCTGTCCCCTTCCGTGCTGCCATCTTTTTCCGTCATGCCCCCCTCCTTGCTGCCGCCGTCATGCCCCCTCGATCTGTCAGGGTGGCGAGTGGCTTTAGGAGCCGGTAAACCCGGCTAATACCTTTTTCCGAAATGTACAGAGTCGGTGATCACTGACTCTGTACATTCACATAACTGAAACATTGTAACCTCCTGTGATTACGATGTTTCAGTTTATGAATGAAGAGAAGCTGCTGGCTTCTCTCCTGTCATTTTCAGCGCAGCTGAGGCTGTAGAGAATTGTAGAAATTTGTGTCCCTAGTCCCTTTCCCTGTCTCAGAGGGGAGATGTCAGAGGTCTGTTAAGACCCCTGACATCTCATCAAACCCCCCCCCCCCCCAACAGGGCTGAAAAAAAAAGGAATTGCAACAGATAAAAAAATGAATTGTAAAAAAATTAATAAAAAACACTGACACTGTACATTTCCCCCCCACCCCCTTAAAAAAATAAATAAATAAATAAAGCATTGAAAAAAAATTCTACAAAAAAAAATAGTAGAAAAAAAAAATACTGTCACATGATTTAAAAAAACATGAAAAATGCCGGGGGTTGGATAAATGCTTTGGAAAGGCACTGTATGTGTCCAAAATCCATTTACATTTTTACAGTTCATACCTATTGCTCTTGCTAGTATGTCTGGGTTGACCTAACCACCTGCAAAGGTCTGACAACACTGCATTTCCACTGTTTAAGCAGCAGTGTTATAGCCCTTTTCCCCAGTATCTTTTCTAAGGACTGCAAAATTGCATAGGAACACTAGCCCTTCCCCTCATGTGCAGGCGTTGTCACTATGAACAAGGGCTGGCAATGCTGAGCGCACACAGATCTTCTCTCTTTCCTCATTGGTAAATTGGTGTGAGCTTTGGTGTACCCTGTCCTGCAAGAGCTGTTGGGTAATGTATTACAAAATTGGAGGAGGATATTTACTAGAGATGCACACTTACAGCCTTTGCTTTATGAGAAACAAAAAACATATTTTTTCCTTTGTGATTTTATTTTTTTCTAGGAAACGTTTTTTTGCTGGTACTGAGCATTTGGATGGGTACTCATGAAGTTGCAAGCCTTAAGGAAGATCAGTGCGATTTGAATCTCTGATTTTAATTGTGGCTTTTGACTTCATTTAACAGAAGTCAATGTCACAGTGGAATCACAAATGACGGGCAAATAGTCATGCGGTTTTTTTTTTTGTTTTTTTTCTGCGTGAACTGTAAAAAAAATAATTTAAGGGCACAATACTTACCGGTAATTGGTGGTGGTAGCGAGTACTCGGTCTTGGAAAACAGTGGTATCTGTGCATCCCTAACATGCATGCAAGACCATCCACTACACTACCTTTATATACAGCATGTTACCTTGAATAACTTTGAAGTAGAATTCCAGTCAAATTCTAACGATACTTGGAGGAGGTTCACCCTAAATATACTCTTTCCCATGTGATCAGCATACTGGCGTCAGCGCCAGTATGCTGTGTTTTTTTTTTTGTTTTTTTTTAAATGCCCCACTTGCTGTGTAATCTTAATTTTGATTTATTTCCCCCGCGGTGGATGGCGCCTGTATAGCCCGTCACAGCTTCCGAAAATACCAGATTTAGGACTCGGGTATTTCCGGCGCAATACGGCGCCTCCACACAGACCAAGGAGCTGACTGCGCAGGCGCCGTATTTCTCCGAGTCCTATGGCTATGGCGCGTCACGCCCTCCGAAAAAAGCCGAAATAAGACTTGGAGAAATACGGCGCCTACACAGTCGGCTCCTAGGTCTGTGTGCAGGCGCCGTATTGCGCCGGAAATACCCGAGTCCTAAATCTGGTATTTTTGGAAGCCGTGGCGGGCTATACAGGCGCCATCCACCACGGGGGAAATAAATTATAATTAAAGATTACACAGTAAGTGGGGCATTAAAAAAAAAAACGGCATGCTGACGCCAGTATGCTAGATCACATGGGAAAGAGTATATTTAGGGTGAACCTCTTCTTTTAATCTGCTTCCACTCCATTCTAATTCTATTCTAACTACCCTGTAAAGGAAAGATGTCTATAATCCTATTCTAAAGGGCACTCCAGTCCGGTTACGTGATCTCTCCAGCAGCCAACTTCAGTGAAGAGGAGAGATCGCCGATAACGGCTGCAGAGCCTGTGTGATAATGTCGCCAATGGGCTTTCTATGGTGCACCTGTTGGAGGTGCTTCTTCTACACAAAAGCTGGCGCTGGGTGCCGATCGTGTAATTGTATTGGAGCACCCTCGGAATGGGTAAGTATAGACCTCATTCCTTTGACATGGTAGTTGGAATAGGCTTAGAATGAAGGTGGGAGCAGGTTTAGGTTTAGTTAGTATTCGATTGGAAATCCTACTTTAATGCCTCCTTCAATTTTTAGTGAAAAGCTAAAATGTGAATTTAGTATAATGTTTTTGTAATGTATGTTTTGAGCTATTATAAAAATGAATACAATTTTTCCTATAACTTTCTGCTTTGCCAGCATATGACTTTTTAAATAGAATGTCATTAAATACCAAAATTATCTCAGTGTACCAAATTAAGCTTGTTTCCTTTTTGGCAGCCGCCCTCAAGTCAATCATCAGACGATTCAATTGGAAACCAATCAGCTACCAGTGTATCTAGCTCTTCGCTCAAGAGGAAGGCTGATGCTTTGGAATCACCAGCTAAGAAAGTGGTATGCAGCCTTACTTTTATTTATTCCCCCCCCCCCCCCCAAACTATTTAGCATATAAACCATTGCAGAAATGTACCCGAGACCCATGATTATGAAAATGCTTAACTTTGGTGACAAAGCAACGCTTCTGCGAAAAGCTAGAGAAAAAGGAGAAATTGCCTATAAAGGGGCAAAGATATCACTATATCAGGACTTTTCGCCGGACCTCCAAAGACAAAGAGCGGCTTTTAGACCTATTAAGCGAAGCCTACAACAATACAAGATGACTTATGCCCTGCTATACGCCGCTCGTTTACGAGTAACCACAGCGAAAGGCATACGACTGTTTGACCCCTCAACAAGTGTAGGAAAGTAGTTAAAGGAAAATAGGTAATTTGTCTGCAGGAAACACATATGCGGCCGGATCTGGTGTATTTGCTGAATTCCCGAAAATACCCAGTGCAATACCACTCAACACACTCCTCCTATTCCAGAGGATATAAGGTCCTTTCACATGTCCACCTCCGTTCGTCCGTTTTTACACGTCCGTTTACGGATGTGTAATGGACGCCTATGGGGGTCGCGTCCGTTAGCGGATGATGCATCCGCTAACGTCCGCAATGATCCGCGTCCTCCTGCATCCAGTTTTTCGTACGGAAGAAAACCCTATTTTTCTTCCGTCCGGCGGAGCGGAACGGATCGGATGAATACAGAAAAACGGTCCGTTTTCATCCGATTCCCCATAAAGGAGAGCGGAGGAGAGACAGGGCGGACCCTGCACAGTGTGCGGTGACCGCCCTGTCCGCCCGACAGTTCAGCGGAGGCCTCCCGCTGAGCCGACGGACACACAGAGCTCCGTGTGAAAGAAGCCTAAGTGTGTTGATTTCAGTTAATGTAATTTTTGAGTGTCTCCAACAACAGATCGAGGGCAAATATGTTTTTTTTTATTGTGTAAAATTAATGGGTTGATGTGTATTCTTGCTTCAATATATATCCCTCCACCGTTTACGGGAGCACCTCTTAAGAATCTAGCGCAATTTATGGCACTCTCCCCAGATGTACCGGTATTAAAGAGGAGTTCCACCCAAATTTGGAACTTCCTCTTGTCCAACTCCTCACCCCCTTACATGCCACATTTGGCATGTAATTTTTTTGGGGGGGGAGTGGGGGCTTCAGGAGGAGTGGGACTTCCTGTCCCACTTCCTGCTTCCGCCGAGGGGCTGGTAAGGCAAGAGGCATAATCGCCTTATTTCAGCCCTTCCCTGTAGGCGATGGCCTAGGACACTGACAGGTCCTAGGCAAGCGCCTGTCCAATCAGCGGCGAGGCGCGCGCGCATGCGCAGTGCGGCTCGCGCATGCGCAGTGCGGCTCGCGCATGCGCAGTGGGTGCCCGGCCGTGAAGCCGAAGGCTGTCACAGCTGGGTGCCCACAGTCGGGATGGAGACGCCGGCTGGGGGGGGGGGGAGGAGCGGAGCCCCGGTCATCGCGTCGCTGGAACGCAGGAGCAGGTAAGTGAGTGTTTATTAAAAGCCAGCAGCTACACTTTTTGTAGCTGCTGACTTTTAATAAACACTTTTTTTTTTTGGCTGGAACACCCCTTTAATACTAGGAGACTTTAACAATACATTGGATAGAAGCCTGGACAGAATATCCTTTACATCTAGAGAAACAGGGCGGATGGCCAATAAAACGGCTTTTGCCTCACTCCTCTCAGAACTAGGACTCCATGATGTGTGGCGTGAGAGACATGTAGGAGAGATGCTATTCATGCTACTCCGCCACACATGGACTCTCTCGCATTGATTTAGGCCTGGGGAATGAGTTGCTAATGCATAGGGTAGTGGACTCGGCCTATGAGCCTCGTCTACTATCCGACGGCTCACCGTTCTGGGTAAAGCTTAATGTCAATTTGACAATGGACCGCATGCCCTGGAAAGTGAACCCATATTGGCTGACCTTGCTGCCACCTATAGATAGAACAGGGGATGCTATACGGGAATTCTACTTCTTTAATAGGGGCTCTGCTAGCGCTGCTATAATATGGGATGCACTTAAAGCATTCTTGAGGGGATGCCTGTCAAAGAGATTTCGGGCAATAAAACTCGCTCCAGGGAATGGGAAGAAAGGGTACGAAATGAACTGAAAGTCAGGAACAAGCCCTGACTGCAGACCCCTCTCAAGAAAGGCATGATTCTTGGAGGGAGGCACAAGCTCTCTACAACTCCGTTTTACTAACGGCAGCAGAGAAGAGTAGATACTTTCGACAACAAAGCCATTTTGAGAAAGGGGAAAATACGGGACGCCTCCTTGCCCTCATAGTAAGGGAGCAGCGGGAAACCTCAAATATCACAGCGATAAAAGTGAATATGGGGGAGTTGCATACTACAGGGCCTGATATCTTGAAGGATTTCCAAAACTTTTATGAGGATTTATATTCCTCTAAAGCTAGATATAGTCTATCAGATATGACTGACTTTTTGCAATCATATACCTTCCCACAGTTGTCTGAAATTGATGGGCAAATGCTAAACTCGCCTATTACTATGCTAGAGCTGAAGAACGCCCTGCATGAGGCTCCACTCCATAAATCTCCAGGACCAGATGGCATACCGGCAGAGGTATACTCTCAGTATGAAGAGATGCTTCTGCCGCCCTTATTACAAACTTTGCAGGAGGTAACTGTAACAGGTACCCTACCCGAGAGCATGCAGGAGGCCACAATTATAGTTTTATATTAAAGCCGGGAAAAGATAAACTGTCGCTGGATTCCTACCGCCCAATATCTTTGTTAAATGTAGATGTCAAGCTACTGGCCAAAATATTGGCTTTGAGACTATCACGGGTGATAGGAAAGCTGATTCATAGAGATCAATCAGGCTTTATACCATCTCGCTCCACGGCGGATAATATTCGTTGACTTTATCTGAACCTACAGATACCAGTAGACAATCCGGGGGGGGGGGGGGGCATTCTATCACTGGACGCCGCAAAAACGTTCGACAATGTGGAGTGGCCCTACCTCCTGGAGGTCCTGGCAAGATTCGGAATAGGAGACAGGTTCATAGAATGGGTGAAGGTGTTGTATTCCGAACCTAGAGCCAGACTCCATATTAACAATAACCTCTCTTCTATGTTTAAGCTTTATAGAGGCACCCGACAGGGGTGCCAATTTTCTCCATTGTTGTTTGCACTGGCGGTGGAGCCTTTGGCCATCTCTATTCGTGACTCCACAGAGGTGGTGGGATTCCGTAGGGGCCAAAGGGAAGATAAGATATCACTATATGCAGATGATGCGCTAATTTATCTGGGAGATTCTCATGCATCGCTGCATGCAGTGATGCAGATTATTGGGAAGTTTGGACGCTTCTCAGGGTTCGCCATTAATTGGTCAAAGTCAATCTTGATGCCTATAGACAAAAAGGAGGATACGCTACCATTAGGAGCAGAACAGATAGTTATAAGTAATGGGTTCAAATATTTAGGGGTAATGGTATCTTCAGATCCAACGGAGTATCTTCAGATAAATTTGGGTCTATTATTGGTTAAACAAAAGGAGAAATGCAATAGCTGGTGCAAACTTCCACTATCGGTGGTAGGACGGGCAAACTTAATTAAAATGATATGGGCACCACAGCTCCTGTATGTCTTCCACAATTCCCCTATGTGGATTACAAATAAATGGTTCAAACAAATAGAAACATTGAGAAGTCTGATATGGAAGAAGAAAGCAGCCAGGATTAGCCTAGCCACCCTTCAGTACAGGAAAGACAAGGGAGGCCTTGCGGTCCCACATCCTAAAACCTATTTTATAGCTGCTCAGACCCAACATTTAGCGGGATGGGGACAGGGAAAAAAACGAGCACCCTGTCTATAACTTGATAACTATATCTGCCCCGACATTAGTGGCAGCATCCCATCTGGAAATGGACCTTCCCAGTATGCCAGGTGCGTCCCCGACAGGTACCTTGCTTAAAAGGGTATGGGGGAGGTTAGGAAAACCCTGGCAATAAGGGGACCATTGCTCTTCACCCCGATATGGCATAATCCCAGATACTCGGAAATACAGGAACTAAGTGGTTTTGCCGCATGGAAGGAGAAAGGGATATATTTCCTCGAGCAGCTGTACGAAGGGGAGGTATTGAAATCATATTAACAGTTGTGCAGGGAATTCCTGTTAAACCCAAAGGGATTCTATCAATACCTCCAACTCCGACACGCGCTACAGGAACAAAGAAAAACACAATCTTTAACAACATCGGCACCCCCCCTAATTAAGGCAGTATTTGAAACAGAGGAACGGAAGGGACTAATATCTATAATATATAGCGAATTACTATCCAGAGTGCAGGATTACACATCCTTAAAATGTCGTAGCAAATGGACGGATGACGTAGGGAATATAGACGAAAGCGAATGGAAAAGAGCTGTGGAATGTATCCCTGTAGTATCGATATCAACAGCACATAGATTGTCACAATTATTTATTTTACAAAGAAATGATTTAAAAAAAAAAAGATTACACAGTAAGTGGGGCATTTAAAAAAAAAAAAACAGCATACTGGCGCTGACGCCAGTATGCTGGATCACATGGGAAAGAGTATATTTAGGGTGAACCTCCGCTTTAAATCTGCTCCCACACAGCCAACTTCAGTGAAGAGGAGAGATCGCCGATAACGGCTGCAGAGCCTGTGTGATAATGTCACCAATGGGCTTTCTATGGTGCACCTGTTGTTGGAGGTCCCTCTTCTACACAAAAGCTGGCGCTGGGTGCCGATCGTGTGATTGTATTGGAGCACCCTCATAATGGGTAAGTATAGACGTCATTCCTTTGACATGGTAGTTGGAATAGGCTTAGAATGAAGGTGGGAGCAGGTTTAGGTTTAGTTAGTATTCGATTGGAAATCCTACTTTAATGCCACCTCCAATTTTTAGTGAAAAGTTATAATGTGCATTTAGTATAATGTTTTGTAATGTATGTTTTCAACTATTATAAAAATGAATACAATTTTTCATATGACTTTTTTTATATAGAACGTCATTAAATACCAAAATGATCTCGGTGTACCAAATTAAGCTTGTTTCCTTTTTGGCAGCCGCCCTCAAGTCAACCATCAGACGATTCAATTGGAAACCAATCAGCTACCAGTGTATCTAGCTCTTCGCTCAAGAGGAAGGCTGATGCTTTGGAATCACCAGCTAAGAAAGTGGTATGCAGCCTTACTTTTATTTATGGTTTCCCCCCAAACTATTTAGCATGTAAACCATTGCAGAAATGTTTTAAACTTTGGTGTAAAAAAAAAAAAAAAAAAAAAAGAGAGAAAAAAAACGATATGTGAATTAAATTGGCCTAGTAAGCTTTATAAAGTAGGCTAATGTGAAAGGGATTAGCAGTGCATACAGAAAGTATTCACAGTGCTTCACTTTTTTCCATATTTTTATGTAACAGCCTTATTCCAAAATGGATTAAATGTATTATATTCTACAAACAATACACCGTAATGACAATATGAAGCTTTTGAAAACTTTGCAAATTCAAAATAAAAGGGAAAAAAATGCCATGTACTGTACATACGTTTTTCACAGCCTTTGCTCAATACTTTGTTGAAGCACCTTTGGCACCAATTACAGCCTCAAGTCTTTGAGTATGATGCTACAAGCTTGGCACATCTATTTTTGGGCAGTTTCTCCCATTCTTCTTTGCAGAACCCGTCAATCTCCATCAGGATGGATGTGGAGTGTTGGTGCACAGCTATTTTCAGATCTCTCCAGATGTTCAATCTGGTTCAAGTCTGGGCCACTCAAGGACGATCACAGAATTGTCCTGTTGCCACTCCTTTATCTTGGCTGTTTGCTTGTGGTCGTCCTATTGGAAGATGGATCTTCGTCCCAGTCTGAGGTCCAGAGCGCTCTGGAGCAGGTTTTCATCAAGGATGTCTGTGCATTAATCTTTCCCTCGATCCTGACTAGTCTCCCAGTTCTGGCTGCTGAAAAAAAATCGCCAAAGCCTGATGCTGCCACCACCATGCTTCACTGTAGGGACAGTGATGAGCGGTGCCTGCTTTTCTCCAGTCATTACGCTTGCCATTCAGGCCAATGAGTTCATTCTTTTTCATCAGACCAGATAATTTGTTTTGTTTCTCGTGGTCAGTCCTTCAGGTGCCCTTTGGCAAACTCCAGGCGGGCTGTCGGGTGCCTTTTACTGAGGAGTGGCTTCTGTCTGGCCACTCTACCATATAGGCCTGATTGGTGGTCGTTCTTCTGGAAGGTTCTCCCCTCTCCACAGAGAAATGCTGTAGCTCTGTCAGAGAGACCATCGGGTTACTGGTCACCTCCCTGACTAAGCCACGCCCCCTGCCACCACCACCACCATTTGGCTTAGTTTGGCCGGGTGGTTCACTCCTCTTGCTTCCAAACATTCTTACATTTATGGATGATGGAGGCCACTGTGCTCATTGGGACCTTCAATGCTGCAGACATTTTTCTGATCCCTTCCTCAGATCTGTGCCTCCATACAATTATGTCATTATGGGGTATTGTTTGTAGCATTTTGAAGAAAAGAATTAAATCCATTTTTGGAATAAGGCTGTTGTAACGTAACAAAATGTTGAAAAAGTGGAGCGATGTAAATACTTTTCGGATGCACTGTATAGGGAACTTCAAGGCGAGCCTTTTTTCCTGATGTCTACAAATCAGTACAATGCCTGATATACTTTCCTGTGATTTTTTATAAAACCTTTTTGAACTTTTGGGGATATCTGGAGAGTTTAGCTTTTAGGGCCAGTTCATACCAGACGCAGTGCACAAAATGCGTGCACAGTGTTTTTTTCCATGTATTCCAATGGCTCTAGTTGACACCATGCAGTCAATTTCCGGTCAGTTTCTGCACCGGAAACTGACTGCATGGTGTCAACTAGAGCCATTGGAATACTTGGGGAAAACACTGTGCATGCATTTTTAGTGCAGAAAAAATGCACACGAAACTGAACGGAACTGTGTCTGGTGTGAACTGGCCCTTAAAGCTAAACTCCTGACACAAATACTTAAATTTCTTCAGTAGCCACAAAACAATATAAATCCAGTTTGTTTGCACCAAATAAATGCTTTTGCAAAATTTACCTTGTAAGCCACTGTGAAGCGCATGGCCTCTGAGAGCAGAGCTGTGGGAGGGATCCAGCTGCTCCACCCACCACAAGTGCCAGTTCACACAGGGGCAACCCGACTTGCAGCGTGACTTTGCAAGGCGACTTGGAGCAACTTACAGTGCGACTTAAAGTTGCCTCCCAGGACAGGCGACTTTGGCTGTGGCCAATCGCAGAATAATCGGCTCTGTGGGAGGGAGGGGTTTGCCTGAGTAAACTATTTTCTGTAAAGTTGCTTCAGTTAAGACAGTGATCCGACTTTGGAGGCAACTTCCATTGAAATCAATGGGTACAAGTTGCCTACAAGTTGTACAGGAACCTTTTTCTAAAGTCGGAGCGACTTAAGTAATGTACATTAAGACTGCTCTTATTTACTTAAATGGAATTTCTCATGTGGCGCAACTTGGGGCGACACAAGTCAGATCCCAAGTCACGGTAGTGTGAACCGGCACTAAGAATACAAATGGCTCTTGTATTCTTTACAATATTTGGTTATCCCAGAGTTTAGCCTTTAAATATTGATTAGTCCAGAGCTCTTGCAACACCTCTGAGCACTTTAAAAATCTTCCAAGTTTCTAAGTAGGGTATCATAGCTTGCTCCCATGGGACTTCGTACCTTAGTAATTCAGGTATTTAAGGTTGTGCGGGCAATTTTTTAAGCAGCGTTTTACATATTCTACATTTACAGGAGTCTCTGCTCTTAAGTAGCTTACAATTTTAAAGAGGAAGTAAACCCTCTATTAAAAAAAAAAAAAAAACACCCTGCAAGGCAAAGGCATAATGAGCTAGTATGCATAGCATACTAGCTCATTATGTAATACTTACCTGAGGTCGAAGCCCCCGCAGCGGTCCTGGGTGACCACCTCTGTCGCCGCCATGACACCCAGAGTTACTTCCGGGTATCACTGCTCCGGCGTTGTGACTTACCAGAGCAGCCGTTGAGTGCCGTTAGAAGCGACGCGCTCAGTCCGGCCAATGTCTACGGCGCATGCATTGGTGCACATATTTTCTGCAGATATCTCCTAAACCTTAATCTAGGCTTACCTGTAGGTTAAAGTGGTTGTGTTTACAACCACTTTAAAGTCTGTCCATGCAGATTCAAGGACCCAAGTGCTGCAAGACAAGAGTGCTAACCACTAAGCCACTACTGCCCCCGATGAATGACTTGGACACACTATCCATGTATTTATCAAGTTAACAGAATTAGACTGCCTCTTGGTTTTTCTATGCATTTGAAACCCCCTGTGCTGGTAATCCTAACAGGTATAACACATGGAATTATGAACATTACTGACCATGGAGCCATTTTTTTCTTTTTATAGCTGAATCTGAACATTGCCCATTAGGCCTAGTTCCCACAAGCTTTAGCTTGTATAAGGGCAGTGTAAACACCAAGCTTTCTGTAAGAGGGCCCCCCCCCCCTTTTTTTTAATTTAAATGACTCACTCACGCCATCGGCATTGGACCATCTCCTGTGACAGACAGAACACTGGTCCAATGCTGGTGGAGGAGGTGGGACTGTGCGTGTGACGTGACAGCCGAGTAAGAGACCAGAGGAGATGACTGCTCGGTAAATTTCTGGCGGGCGCTCGTTCCCCTCCGAGGTATGCTATCGGCATATATCGCGCACCCACGATTTTCCCCTGATTTTATGGGGAAAAAAGTGCGCGGTATACGCCAATAAACACGGTATTTGCAAGTGCAGCAAAATGACCTAATCCAATTGTAAATTTGCATTTTGTTGGAAAGTTTATTTCGTAAGTCTGGTGCCGCGTACACGATCATTTTTCGGGTTGTAAAAAATTAAGTTTTTTTTTTTTTTTTTTTTTTATTAAAAGCGATCGTGTGTGGGTTTCAGAGCATTTTTCAGGTTCTGAAAAACAGGCAGGAAAAAAAATTCGAATATGCTCTATTTTTTAACAACGTTTCTAACGTTGTCGTTTTTCGGGTTGTAAAAAATGGTCGTGTGTGTGTGTGGGCTTTAATGACGTGAAAAATTCTGAGACGGGTTATGAGTTATGAGACGGGAGCGCTCGTTCTGGTAAAACTACCGTTTGTAATGGAGTAAGCACACTCATCGCGCTGTAACAGACAGAAAAGCGCAAATCGTCTTTTACTAACACGAAATCAGCCCAAAGTGTGACGTCATCCGAATGGAACTTCCCCTTTATAGTATCTTTGTACGTCACCACGCTTTGCTAGAGCATTTTTTTTTCATGATCGTGTGTAGGCAAGGCCGTTTTAATGATTGGGTTGAAAAGAAACGTTGAACTTCTTTGTGCAGTTGAGGTTGCTAATGGTAAACTTTAACATTTTAACAATTTATTAGTTTAACCACTTCAGCCCCGGGCCATATTGCTGGTCCATGACAGGCCACTTTTTTCGGCACTGCGTCGCTTTAACTGACAATTACGTGGTCGTGCGACGTGGCTCCCAAACAAGATTGGTGTGTTTTTTTTTTTTCCCCCACAAATAGAGCTTTCTAGTAATGGCGGCGATCAGGGTGTTTTTTTTTTTTCTTTTTTTTTTATCGGTACTGCGACATTATGACGGACACTTTTGACACATTTTTGGGACCATTGGCATTTTTATAGCGATCAGTGCTATAAAAATGCCACTGTCAGGGAAGGGGTTAAGTATGTGTTCCCTGGGTGTTCTAACTGAAGGGGGAGGGTGGACTGACTGGGGTAAATGACTGATTGCTGTTCATACATTATATGAACATAAGATCGGCACTCATCCCCTGACAGGACCAGAAGCTGTGTTTCCACACACAGCTCCCGTTTTTTGCTCTGTAACGAGCGATCGCGGGTGCCCTTGTGGCGATCGTGCCTGCGGGGGGCGCGCCCCTATTGGCTGCTGGGAGAGATGGCGTATAGCTACGTGATCTCGCCCAGCAGAGCCGACCTGCCGCCGCATAACTGGTCGGCATAAGTGTAAACCCACTTATAGATAACCACTATATCAGTAGTTTAGAAAGCATAAGGATATACATGTATCCTTGCCTGTCAAATGTCTCCCCTCTGCCTGTTATGAGACCCGAAAAACTGCAGATTCTGTGGGTGGGTCTGTTGTCTGGAGCTCGGTGGGTGGAGTCGTGATGTCGGTAGACTCCCCACCCACCTCTACACTCCCCTGTCAACATGCATTTTCTCTAGGGCTGTTACTGATCAAAATTTTTGTGTTCGATTAATCGTGTTTTTTTTTTTTAATCGATTAATCGACTAATTTCGATTAATTACAACGCACATACAGATCCAACTACTTTTAGCTGATCTCCTTGCAGGCCGATTCCCAGTGCAGCTACCAACCACTGGAAAAATGGAGAGCAGGATACAAAAAACACACAAAGGCAGCGCTCGATGGGAATAGCATTAAAACTTTTATAGTCCTTCAAGTAGGTAACCAAATATAGCACTGGAGATAAAATTGATGTAGCTACATAAACTGTAAAAATGGTGCGAGTAGAATGTAGCCAAGTATGATACTGGTATAAAAATGTGTACGATACCACTGCTGAATCTAGATGAGGAGAGGTTAACATCAGTCCGTCGGCATGTAGATGTCCCGTGAAGGGAACTATCGCAACTCCCAGTGGATGACTGTAGAATCCCAGGGTGATAGAGGGAAGTGTAACAGCCCTTGCGTGTGGCAGATAGTAAGGTCCCGCCGGCATGCAGATATGACGGCACAGCTAAGGAGCCCTTCAGATGGACATGTCAAGCCCTGCCGGTGTCCGTGACGTTACTGGATCTCCGACGGAACTCCCTGAAGGTCCAGAAGCCGGCAGAGAGGTGAGTGCCAATCAAAAGAATTTTAATTGATCAAAAATTTTGATCGATCAAAAAAATTAAAGATTAATCGATTAATTAAAAGTTCATTTGCACAGCCCTAATTTTCTCCTATGTATTTCTTACACTGAACTTCTGCTATGATCACTATCGTCCAGTAAAAACCCAGAAAAGTCACCACATGACTTAGCATGCCTAATCATGCTGAGGTGTGGAGCAACCAATCCTGGGAGAGCTGCCTCAATCCTGCATTAGATATGTAAATCGCCTAAAACTCACTCCTATTTCTCAGTTTTTTTTTCTTTTTTATCTCACTGAAAAAAAAAATAAGAGGATTGCTCAGAGCTTGATTAGCTTTTCCTGACAAGACTGGACACAGATGACATGAAATGCTATATTGTACAAGGCACCAACCTTAATTTTCTTTAAAAAAAAAATGGGTTTACATCCACTTTAAAGGGGAGCTTTACTCTCTCAAACAGAATTACATATTTGTAATCCTTATGCTGCTAGCATTAGAAAATAGGTATTGCCGGTATATACATTCCCATTTACTTGTACTTTTTCACAGTTTTTTTTGTCTATTCCTGGTTTCCAGGCCTAATCAATTCGTCTTATATCCTAGGAGGCTTCAGGAGGGGCTTCTTGGCTAAGCATATCCTCCTGCATGCATACTTGAGTTAAAGGCAGATGGATTCCAGAAAGTAAATGCATCTACCCTTGCTCAAGATGGCCCTGCCCCCGATACCAAAACCGATACTTTGCAATGCGATTTGCAGCAATACAAAATGAATGGCATGCAATTTGAACAGGAGTGCTGCCTAAATCGGTGTGTGTGTTGTAATGCATCATTTAGTGGGCAGTTCATTTAAAATTTTTAGAAGTCATAGTACTTATCTGGCCAAGTGCAAAATACTCCAAATAGGTGTCCAGGTCCCACCGGTGATGGCAAATGGCGGACACTGTAGCTCACAGGGCTAGAGGAGATTTAGAGCCAGTCCATCCCTAAGCTAACATTACCACCCTATATCCACAGGGTTATCATCGGTGGGTGTTTTTAATTCATAGCTGCCTCATCCCCAACATGGCCACTAATCTTTTTACTCATATATTCTGATTTGTTGATCACAAACTTTTCAATCAAGCAAAATTTGTGGCTTGTGCCTGTTAAATTCTCATTTTGACACAAAATAGTACCAGCATTCTTTATCTCGAGCAAGAACAATATTCTAAATGCCATTTGCTCATATTTTTGTTAGTCTACTACTAGGTCTTAGTACAAAATATTCATCTGCACTTTGCTGGTGTAATCTTGCTTTTACTCACTTTTTCACTCTGCAATTAAATACAGCAGTAATCAAGAGCATCTCATCTTAGAAAGCTGTGCCATTGTCTTGCAAGATGCCCACTAAATAAATAGTGCCAGAACTTTATCTAGTGTCGGACAACATTTTGGGGTGTTGTATCAGAGTGAAGTTCTGGGCATGGCAACTGGAATATACATAGAATGTGCTAGTTTGTGTATCTTGATGTACTAGGAAAGCATTCTAATAATTTTGTTTTTTTATTCATTTTTTTGGCGCATAGTGTGTACAAGAAGGCCATTCCTCAGCTGTTGCTGCACATTACAATGAACTGCAAGAGTGTGGATTAAAGCAGCGAAGTCAGTCTCGCATCTTCTACATGAGAAACTTTAATAACTGGATGAAAAGTGCACTCATAAGTGAGTTCTGCATAGTGTCTATTTTATTTTTTTAATTTTTTATTGTATTTGTGGACAGATGTTTACTCGGTTAATAGATTTAAAAAATCTGGATCTCAAAGGTCTGAGTAAAAGGCCTTTCGCACATATGGACCATTCACCTGTTTTTCGTCCAATGCATGCCGCTTAAAGATTTGCATATTTGTATGTTTTTTAACATCTTATTTATTTATTTTTTTGCCAGATGATTTTTTAGATCGAGTGCGAGAGCGAAAAAACAGGAACATTGCAGTTTTGGATCTCGGCTGTGGGAAAGGAGGAGATTTGTTAAAGTGGAGGAAAGGCAGAATAGATCATCTTGTCTGTACCGGTAAGTTTTTTTTTTTTTTTTTTTTGTGGCTCGAAGTAATTTTGTGAGGTAATTGCTTATTTAAATAAATAAAATAAAGTATATGTGAATCCTCACCTTGTAAAACAACCCATTCAGTTTAACATAGATAAATGAAAGACAGAACATTTGTGTATAGTATACATTAAAAAAAAAAAGTTTTTTTTTTTTAAAGTGATCATACCCTCTGTTCTTGGCTGCATAAGGAGCTCTGAGAGATGGGGGAGGCTGGCTATGTTGGCACAAGTCTATTCATTGGAGATTAGGCTGAGTTCCCAGCACAGCCAGAAAACCAACCGCTCTCATGCCTATTGTAGTCAGCTTTTAATATGAGGGACTGGCAAACGCACCAGGGATTTCATACAACTACATGGTACAGCAGGCACATATCGGGAATTTAAAATGTTGGATACATATTTAACCTGTTTGAATACCAGGCATTTTCTGGCACTTTTTGTGAAAATCCTGTTATATTTTCCAGAAAAAAAGGTTGGGACCACTAAACATTTTTTTTATTTTATATATAAAAATATATGAGAGCCATAGAAAATAAATTGGTGGGTTTTGCAACATTTTTTTTTTTACACTATCCTGTTGGATTTTGCTTCTAATCCCCTTGTTGAGGCTTCCATTTGTGGATGAACCTTTTAGTCTTGCACAACCTTTCTATATGGACTATAAACTGATGGCCCTATGATTAAATGGTTGTGGAACGAATCATTTGAGTTCCCATTATTTCTTATGGGTAAATTTGCTTTGATATACAAGTGCTTTGGATTACAAACATGTTTCTGGAAGAAATTATGCTCGCAATTTAAGGTTTTATTGTACCTGCAAAAGGGGCCAGCCTAAAGTGATTTTAGCAGGGCTTAATTTTCTGACTAAAGTTCCACTTTAAGCTGCAGCTTCTGTCTAGTCTTGCCTCCTATAGCCTTGGTAACCTGTTGCCACAATGAGCGGGTAGATGGCATGTGTGTTTTTTTTTTTTTTTTGTGGTTTTTGCCTCACTGTTGAAATATACCATAAAAATTATAGGCTGATAATTTCTTTTGTCATTGGGCAAATGTACAAAATCAGCAGGGAATCAAATACTTTTTTTTTTTTTTTTTCCTCTCTCGCTGTAAGTATGTTGCCATAGGTTTTATGGTCGGTGCAGTGGTGGGCTGTTATTTCCTCAGCACGGTCTAAAAATGCTGCCCTTTTTTTTCTAGTTTTGAATATGTTGTAGGGATTAGACCCAGTGCTTTCTTAGCATTATTGTTACTTTACTTTTTCAAGGTTTTTTTTTTTTTGTTACATGAACATAAAAGCCAAGCCTAGTCATTATGGCATGCACTACAGAGTAAGTGTTTTACTAATTGTTTAAAAAATATATATTTTCTTACCTTTTTTATTTAAAAGACATTTTTATAGTGATTTAAGATTTTCAAATCCTTTATGAAAAGCTCCCGTTCTCTTCAGTGGCCTAAAGGGACTATTATGTACAGAACTGCAATAAATGGCAGTGATTGTTATGAGGCCTATTGCTTTTCAGCACTAATTAACTAAAGCATTCAAGCGGTTTTGGCTTATGATTGTTCTTGGACAATTGTTGCTTGTGCTGTAGTTTATTGTAATTTTTATTCTCTTGCTAATTTTTACAGATATAGCAGAAGTTTCTGTCCAGCAGTGTGAACAGCGGTATGTTGAAATGAAAGAGCGAGCCCGCCGTGAGCATGTTTTTGAAGCAGAGTTTGTGACTGCAGATTCTACAAAGGTACTTTTGTGATTGCTGAGTTTAAAGCAGTGGAAACTAATTATTTAAGAGCTTTACAAATGGACTTTTAAACATTCTATTCTATAGTGTGTCTCTAAGCGCAGCAAGTCGGGGGCAAGGTCTGCTGTCTCACAGCACCTGTGTGTTTTTTTTATTTTTTTTTATTACATTTGTTTGCTAGAGCTGCTCCTCTGTGCCTCGAATGTTACCATTCTGTTAGTTTTTAGGCCTATTCCAAAATTACATTTAAATAGCAATTTGTAATGGCGGCATGTGACATTTTGTATAATCTGCAGCATTCCTATGACTGACCAGTGGAAGTCGGGGCATTTACTACAAACTTTTTACTTGGTTTACTCTCACTTGGGCTTCATGTACACATAGCTAACTTTGACCGCTGGATGTGGGAAAAGGCAAAACGTGTCAAAATGGCACCGCCGGTGATCAAAACGTTCCTATCCTGAATTTTTCCACATTCAGGAAAGGAGGGTTAAGGAAGGTTTAAGCTCCCCTAACCGCAGCAGCTTCTGACTTATGGAGTAGAGTTTAGGAACTTGGGATATCTGTATCTGATCGAGGAAAAGCAGGTGCGTTACCATGTCAGAACCATTGACGCATCTTGGCATAGTGCCTACATATACTGTCGGAATGTTTATACTGAAATATACAATATTATTGTATTTATGGAAATATGTAAATCTGTGCTTTGGGAGAATTACAATTTTCCTACAATATCAAAACTAAAGATATAGTGCAAAATCGGTTACAATTCCTGATAAAACAAATAATTGATATACTTCTACAATCGGAGATACATGATGGTTAAATGTTTAGATACTATTTTTACATTATATATGAGAAGGTATATTCACAGTTCTTACTGATCGTCCTGGTATATTTAAAACCTGGTAACTTGTAAAATAACCTTCCCGTGATTTTCACGGACTCGAGGTAAACGGCTTTTGTCTACATTATGTTATCTCTTCTCAACACAAACAGATCTCTTGCTTTAATTCTCCTTATATATGTGTACAGAACACATGTCATTTTGTACACAAGCTTGGCAAAACAGACAAGCTTATTTTAAATTTAGAGAGAATTTATTTTCACATACGTCACCCTAAAACCATTGTACAACTGTTGGCATTTAGCTTTTTAAAGACGAACATAATTTGTGTATGTCTCCTAATATTGGGAATATAATTTAAATGGTTTCAGTTATGTGTATGTAAAAACATTCCTTACCAGAAGGTAAATACAATTATACATTACCAGTATTTAAGAGTTGTTTCTGTTTGAGAAGTCCCGTGAGGGACCTTTTTCAACCACCTACATCTTTGCATTCAATCTCTCCCTTCCAGCTTCTTTCAGAGATCCTCTCAGAGAGAGAGTTCTCCAGACATCTTATCAGTCGGCTTCCTTCCAGAGATAGAGCCCTCCAAACATTGCTCAAAGATCCCCCTCGTCCTCTCTCCAACTCCTTTTTTAACACAACCAATAAGTGGCTGTGTATCTCGCTTTACTACTGTCATATGATGCTATGTTAGGTAGGCTGTCGTAGCAACCAACTATGCGGCCATTTTGAGTAATGCCACTTTTAAACTGTAGGGGCGGTCAAATTTATGACCCCTTTTTTATCTAAGTTTTGAAAAACACAAATTGTCCTATATGTCAAACAATTGTCGGACATCCTGGCATTTCTAGTAAATTTGTGGATTGGGAATATTTACATATCATTAGCTTAGACCATTTGTTGAATACCTAGGAAAGTGAGATGCTTTGAAAAGTACTTCTAAGCAAAACCTTTACTTCCCAAATACAGGCTCTCAATGTCAATACAGCTAGGAATTCACATTTGTAAGCATAGTAATATATATGTACTTAACAAGTTGATATATGAATTACTAATCCTTATATTAAGATATTAGAAAGAAACATTACTATTTTAGATATATAATATGATGGCTTATTTGTGGGTGAGCCCCCCCCCCCCCTAGTTTTGTTCATGCAAAGAACAGTTTCTGTGAATTCATATGTAACCAGAGCTCTTTACCATTCTCTTATAAGTGTCAAACCAAAAAGATATGACCTTTAGAGATGGGACATAAAATGTTTATAGAACCTCCCTGTGAGACATAAAATCATTCTGGTAACACTGCCTCATTTACAGGCTTTGAACTGTGATTCAACCCAAGACACAAAATGGTGTCTCTTCTATATATGATAATGGAAAACATGAAAAATATATAATATGCGTAATATAAAGGCCTATATGTACTTTTAACCTCAAATGTTCCGACAACCAGTTTATTTTTTTCCCCCACATGCTTCTGGTCTGTTTGAGTATATGTTTGTCCTTCTTTTTTCTTAAAGTGATAGTAAAGCTTCCTTTAAAAAATAATCCCCAGCGGCTCGTCCCCGCATCAGATAACCCCTCTAGGAGAAGCGTTCTTCCAAAGGTGACCTTGTGGGTGCGTTCCCAAGTCCAGCATTTGCCGTACTCGGCCCTGGTGCCCGCGTCGTATTTGATTTGACAGCAGTGGGAGCCAATGACTGCGCTGCTATCAATCTATCCAATCAAGAGCTGGGACCCTTTGCAGAGGGGGCATCGCGTCCCCGCTGAGGGAAATACGGGGCTTGTGTAAGTAAAACGGTCGCTACCAGAAGTTTTTTTACCTTAATGCTTAGAATGCATTAAGGTGAAAAAACACAAGGTTTATAACCCCTTTTTAAGTCGGCTATTTGGTTCTTTTTGTAAATTACCATCCTGAGCTTCCAAGGCAACATTTTTCCTTTTTACCAAGGAAGAACTCTTCAAATATACAAGTCAGGTCTTGGGGACCCCCGGTAAAAAAAAAAAAAAAAAACGAATTTAAGCTACAGCTGTAAATTGATCACACCATATTAGCTGACAGTAGGGCTACTTGACACTTGGTGACCAGTGAAAAGAATGCTCTGTTACATTAGGTGTGACTGTAGTACTACCTTAAGGAAAAAGTGAAGAAAAGAGGAGCTTGCTGTACCAACTATGTGATGTTGGTACAGTGATCTCCCCGCTGAGCTTTTTGTTAACTGGTCCCATGCCACTTGCTTTGTCATGGTGCCAGCACTGTATAGGCACTGTTGGGCAGGATCTAAAAGGAAAATCAGCTTGTTACTAAACATTACTCAAAACCATCCTAACAACCTCTGGTGAAACCCTAGCTTTTCATGAAAACCAGGTTATAGAAGACTGCTCTAAAGTATAGGTCCAAGGGCTGCTGCACACCAGATGCAGTCCAGTGCGTTTTTTATATTCCGCAGCAGAAACGCATAGAAAATGTTCGAGGATTCCAGTGGCCCTAGTTCAGTCACACTAGTACAGTGCATTCCATTAGTCAACAAAAGTAGAACATGTTGCTTTTTTTTTTTTTTTTTTTCCTGTAAGGAATGCTTCTGGAACATGAGAAAATGCCCCAGAACGCGCATGTTCTCAATTGAGACGGGGGGGAATACACAGAGAACATCAAAAAAACACACATGCAGAAAAGCATTCAGAATGTACTAATTGTGGTCTAAACTGGCTCTTCGAATTTGGTGGTGTAATGTCAAAAGTCTTGGCAATGAAAGTTACCAATAGACATGGGATCCGCAAAGACTTGCCCCTTAACAGTTGGAATTAATATGTAGTAAAGCCGTCAAACTAAACATTTTATAGTTTTGATTGGTTAGTGATTAGTGGGAAAGCTAAAAATGTCTGCACGGTTTTTATTGCTGTCTTTGATCTTGGTGAGTTTTTCCCTTACTTTCCGGTCTCTGTGATGAACATACAAAAAGACTAGGCATATGGTTGTCCCCGGGACAGAAAATCACTGACCGCAATAAAATATTCATCAAGTTTTCCATCTCTTGCTGCCCTAAAGCCAGCCATAGGTCAATCCATGTATGGGCAGGCTGATTGTACCCAAGTCAATCCATCCATCGACTTGGGTACAACTAGCATGTCAGATTTTTTTATATTTGATTACTGCCGGCTGCTATAGCGGCTAGCATTAATCACTGCGTTCTGCCAACCGGCAGGAAACAATAGCACTATGAAAAACATTCCCCCATCAACCCTGTTGTGGAAGGAAAGAGAATGAATAAATTTATGGGCTGCTTAACAGTATGTTGGGATGAATCTTGCCAACAGGGACAGGGATGGCAGTAAAAAGTCAACAGGGAATTTAACCCTCCTGATCTCTCCAAATCCCAAACATTTGGCTGCAGTTGGGCTTTTAATAAACTACAAATCCTTTTATCTGGTACCCCAAAATGTATTTTAAGGTCAGACAAAAATATTGTACAAAACGCTGTGTACTAAATCTGGGAAACGTGAAGACCTGTTTACAGTCCTGAGCAATTTAGAGTTTTCAAAGTTGTATTAATATTTAACCACTTAACCTCAGGAAGATTTACCCCTCCTTCATAACCAGGCCACTTTTTGCACTGTGGTAGTTTAATTGACATTTGCACGGTTATGCAACACACGCAACACACACACACCTTTCGGTGCCATTTGATCACCTCTGCAGTGTTTTTTTTTTTTTTTGTTTGTTTATGGTTTGTTTTTCGCGCTATAAACAAACAATATTCTTTTCTGCTATAAAACACATCCAATAAAAAGTTTATTCTTCATAAATTTGGGCCAATAGGTATTCTGCTGCATGGGGTGTTTCTTTAAAAAAAAAATCCCAATAAGTTTATATTGATTTTACGTGGGCTTTATAGCATCTACAAACTATAGTATGGAGTATTTATTTTAATACTAGTAATGGCGGTGCTCAGCAACTTTTTGCGGGACTGCGATATTGAGCCTGACAATCGGACACTTTTGACCTCGGGGGGGGGGGGGGGGGGGGAATGGTGACCACTAATACAGTGACCAGTTCTAAAAATATGCACAGTCACTGTACTAATGACACTGGCTGGGATGGTATTCAATATTTAGGGTGATCAAAGTGTTAACTGTGCCGAACCAGTGTTTGTGTACTTTGTGCTGCTTTTACTAGGGAAGAGATGGTTTCTAGTCACAGGATCCACCCCTCCCCCCTCCTCCTGTCAGAACGATGATCTGCCTTGTTTACATGGGCAGATCCCCATTCTGTGTTTACTGACAATCGGCGAGTGCCGGAAGACATTAAGTGCCCGGGACCCACAGTAATTCAATTCAAAAACTTGTATATATTCTGTTTTATTCATTACACACAGAGTGATCTATTATTACGCATTTATTTTGATTTTGATAATTAAGACTTGCAGCTAGTGAAAACCCAAAATTCAGTATCTCCAGAAAATTTAAAAATTGTGAAGGTTCAATATTGTAGACTCATGGGGTTATTTACTAAAGGCAAATCCACTTTGCACTACAAGTGCACCTGACGGTGCACTTGGAAATAACGTTGTTGTAGATCTGAGAGGGACATGCAAGGAAAAAAAAAAATTTTTTAGCTTGCACATGATTGGATGATAAAATCAGCAGAGCTTCCCCTCATTTCAAATCTACCCCTTAGAAGTGCAGTTGCTCTAAATCTAAGTGCACTTGTAGCGCAAAGTGGATTTGCCTTTCGTAAATAACCCCCACGGTGTCGCTCTCTAATCGGAAAATTAACGCAAAACACCTGTAAAGGTTTCCTGGGCCTTTAAATATTTTCTCTGGTTCAGTAGATTACATAATCATGGGGAAGACTGCTGACTTGAAGGTTGTCCAGAACCGTGGTTCTCAACCCTTATCTCCAGTAGCTCCAACAGGCCATGTTTTCTGGTTTTCCTTTATCTTGCACAGTTGCTTTTAATCTGAGTCAATGGCTTGGTATTTTGAACAGCTATTTTCTAAAAGAAATTCCCAAAACATGGCCTGTTGAGGGTACTTGAGGACAGGGTTGAGAACCACTGGTCCAGAAGACCATCACAGCTGTGCAGAGCTGCTGCCCTGTAGTAGTAGAACTGCTATGGGGGGGGGGGGGGGGTCAGCAACAAATGTTTAAAGTAAGTGGAGACTTTAATGGTCTCGTGGGTCTGTACTTATAGATCAAAATATAAAGTCATACTTCGGAGCTGGTTCTTGTGTAATAACAAGGCAAGTCTTTCAGTTCCTGCCACCCCCCCTCCATTTATTATGCTCATTAGTCAGTACATTAGTTTATTAAAAATGATTTTTGGGGACATGTCAGTGACTCCTTTCCAGCAGCAGCAGCCTTGCTTCCTTGTAAAGGGGTTGTAAAGGAAAAAAAAAATGTTGTTCTAAATAGCTTCCTTTACTTTAGTGCAGTCCTCCTTCACTTACCTCATCCTTCCATTTTGCTTTTAAATGTCCTTATTTCTTCTGAGAAATCCTCACTTCCTGTTCTTCTGTCTGTAACTCCACACAGTAATGCAAGGCTTTCTCCCTGGTGTGGAGAAAGCCTCTTGAGGGGGCGAGCAGGAGTGTCAGGATGGCAACTAACACACCGCTCCTTTCTATATCTGCAAAGTAGTGTCCTGACTTGTCTGCTCGCCCCCTCACCCCTCAAGAGGGAGAAAGGCTCTCGCATTACTGTGTGGAGTTAGAGACAGAAGAACAGGAAGTGAGGATTTCTCAAAAGAAATAAGGACATTTTAAAAGCAAAATCGAAGGATGAGGTAAGTGAAGGAGGACTGCACTAAGGTAAAGGAAACTATTTAGAGGATTTTTTTTTTTTTTTTAACCTTTACAACCCCTTTAATTAAACCATTGCCTGTGGATTAAAGCTAGTTTGTACTTCATGCTGTCTCTGACGCAAATAAGAATCTACCTGGTAGAAAATATTCGTTACCTAACCTCCATATGTCTTCATTAAAATGTTGCTTAATCTCTGTAGAAAGCGGCATCATTTGTGATTTTATTTAATTCTTTTTTTTTTTCTTTGACTTGACTTGTGAGACTTGTAGAATGCTACAAAAAATGGGGTGTGGCAAACAAATGTGGAGGAATATGAAAAGTACTAAATGTTGAATCGGAACTCTTTTTTTTGTTTTTGTTTCAGGAACTATTGTCTACAAAGTTGAAAGATCCAAAGATGACTTTTGACATCTGCAGCTGTCAATTTGTTTACCATTACTCATTTGAGACTTATGAGCAGGCTGACATGATGCTCAAAAATGCTTGCGAACAACTTTGCCCTGGAGGCTATTTCATCGGCACAACTCCAGATGGCTTTGAGCTGGTGTAAGTGTTTAAGATCCTTTTTATTGCTACGTAAAATGCTCAGGAAAATGAGCTGTCTGCTCCGTCATGCTGCCAAATACTGATAAACAGGCAGCCTCTTGTGATATGTCTGACAGAAATCTTTTTAGAACATTTTATAGCTGAATTATTAACTCTTACTTGGTGTATCACTTATGGAGATGAGTCATTGATTCGGGAAAGATTAGAAATACTCAACACTCTATTAGCTCATTTATTTACAAGTTTACACATTTTTTGATTCTTGCCCCATTTTTATTTTGCAAATAATGTTTTAAAGAGTGTAGATCTAAAAAGTGCCCCCCCCAATGTTTTTGACTGCTTTTCTGAGAAGGGACTGTTTGTTGATCCAGGTAGTGTTATTAATGAAAAAAATATTAATATAGTGTTAGGAATGATCTCTCTCGCTCTCGATCTGCTGGACATGGACACGCTTGAAAATCGGACAAAACCAGCTTTTCCCCCCAATAGAAAACCCATAGTGCATGTGAGGCCAGTGTTGAATGGTCTTTGGGTAACCATTTTAAAGCGGTGCTCCACCCAAAGGGGCTGACTTCACTTTTTCGCACACTCCACTGCTGCATTTGGCACTCGGGGGGTGGCACATGGTTATTGCAGGTACCTGCTTCCACTTCTGGGTACGTTTTCTTTCACACAGAGGGCGTATTGCAGGCGCTATAGCATTAAAAATAGCGCCTGCAATATGCCCTTTAAAGTGCTGCTCTACTGAATCCAGTGTGAAAGCCTGAGGGCTTTCACACTGGAGCGTTGCGCTAGCAGGACGGTAAAATAAAGTCGTGCTAGCCCCAGCTTTGGAGCGGTGTGTTTATACAGCGCAGTGCGGGTGTTTTTAACCCTTTCTCGGCCGCTAGCAGTGGGTAAAACAGCGCCGCATATCTGCCCATAGATTTGGCGGTAAAAATAGCAGAGTTTTACCGCCAACACTATGGGCGGTTCAGTGTTAAAGATTGCCCTGAACTCAGTATCAGCAGCCCCTTCCCCCTTACACCCCCCCCTCCCGCTGCCTTCTGGGATACACAGGTCCCAGAAGACAGCAGGACCATTCAAAAAGTGTAGCACGACTCTCGCATGTGCAGTAGGAAACCATCTGTGAAGGCTTAACTGCCGGTTTCACTTGGTGGAGATGCCAGCGCCTGCACCCAAAGCTGATGGAGGAATTGGCTCCGGGATTCGACATTGCTGGATTACTGGTCAGGTAAATGTCCTTTATAATAAGGGTCAGCAGCTACAATATTTTACAGTATCTATTTGTATTGGATTATTGTTGGTGTGTGCTTTTAGTGCTTTTAGTGTATTATCTGGTTTGCTTATTTTTTTTTTTTTTTAATATATATCAATCTTTACAGGAAACGTCTTGAAGCTTCTGAAACCAGTTCTTTTGAGAATGATGTGTATGGAGTCACATTTCAAGAAAAGGGAAACTATCCGCTTTTTGGGTGCAAATATGACTTTAAACTGGAAGGTGTGGTTAATGTGCCAGAATTTTTGGTATATTTTCCAGTACTTGTAGAGTAAGTTCTTCTTTTTTTTCTTTTCATCATAGTATGCATAAAATGTATGAATTATGTGCACTTGCCACTTTAATTCTGTTTTTTTTTCTTCATTTGCTCTTGCATCCATTTAAACAAGTCAGTTTTCGGGGGCTACCAGTTTTTCTGATATGGCCATCACTAGAGTGAGCTAAAGGAAAGCTAGATCTTGAAATAAATGAGCAGGCCCTTTCTGGTCATTCCCTTTTTTAGCTCCATCTAGTTAATACAACTTTAAATAAAAATTTGAGTGGAAGAACCCTGTCTAGCAGTTTTGTGCAGGTGATATTAAAATGAATATCTTGCCTACTTCTCTCTTGCTAAACTTGGGCTTGTCAGTGTTTTTGGTAATGGATTTGTATGAATGTCTTTTAATGTCTCACTTCTCTGCATAAGTTGAATGGACAGGAAATTAAAAGTGATTTGTTCTGGAATTGCTGGGTAGAGCTAAATCTCCTTCTAAGGTAAAGCAGAGTTCCGCCTATTTTTTTTTTTTTTTTAAAGTCAGCAGCTACTAATACTGACTTAAAATATGGACACTTGCCTGTCCAGGGCACCAGTGATGTTTGCACCCAAAGTCGATCTGTCCCTCAGGTGCTGGCGCCGCTATCTTCGGAAAGGGAATTGGGAAGTTAAGCCTTGTGGCTTCACTTCCTGGTTCCTTACTGCGCATGCGCGGTCTCGCTGGTCCCAGCTGTATTCTGCCACCTGTGTGTCTCCTAGAAGGCAGTGGGGGGGGGGGGGGAGTGGAGGAGGCACCGGACGTGGCGTAGATATCTATGCCCGGAAGTGGGAGCAAATACCTGTATTGGGTATCTATCACCCGAGGTGTAGGGGGAGGAGTATTCCAAAAAGCGGTAATCCTACCAAAAGCAAACATTTATTATACTGCACATTACCAATTCTTAAAGTGATTGTAATGTCATAAGGGTTTTTATCTAAATGCATTAAGATAAAAAGCTTTCTGTGTGTAGCAACTGCCCATAGCCCCCCTAAACACATGAGCCCCATCTAGAGACAGCGATGTTGTAGGAGTGTATCGGCTGCCCGGGACTTTCTTCCTTATTTGCTGAGACAACAGTGTGGCACTGGCCAAGGAGCCAAGGAGGAGATAAAGGGGGCAGACCGGACCATGGCTCTATATCTAAATGGTACACAGGGAGTTGTTTATGGGCTCTGGTGCCCCCATAGCAAGCTGCTTGCTGTGGGGGCACTGAACAGGAGGGAGGGGCCAGGAGTACCAAAGAGGGACACAAGAGGAGGATCCGGGCTGCTCTGCAAATCCACTGCACAGGGCAGGTAAGTAGGACATGTTTGTTTATGTTTAACAATAATAAAAAAAAAAGACTTTAGTATCAATTTTTTAAATGTGCTTGCTGGCCTGGAAATGTTTTTTCTTTTTTAGGCTTGCTTTCCTTTTTATAAATCTTCCATAACATTTTCCAATAAATTTGCAGCGGTTAATGTCAACTATAACCGCTGATCTAGAGAAATGGTGTTCTTTGGCTGCCTTCTTGTTTGGCCAGTGTAACGTTCTCAAGATAATTATTAGGCCATCCCCATTAAAATACCAAATGTATACCATAGTTTAACTTTAACACACACTATATAATGCACACTGATTTGGGTTATTGTTTACCAAAGAAATGTAGCAGAATACCCTTCCATCACTTTGTTTTTGATAACACCATTTTTTTTTCTTCTTTCATACTTTAAATGAAGTACATAATTTACTTCCGTCCTATCCTTGCCACGCCCCAGGGTGTCATATCCTCCTGCTCCCCTGCTGCATTCTGGGAACTGTGTCCCAGAAGACAATGGGGCTATTCCGAAGGCGCAGCCCAACTTGCGCATGTGCAGTATGAAACCGGTGCTGAAGTCTGAAGGCTCCACTGCTGGTTTCACTTGGTTAGAATGGCGGCGCCTGCACCCAACCCGATCACCCTGACATCGTGGGCTCCCTGGACAGGTAAGTGTCCTAATTTGGAAGAGAGGAGTTCCCCAGGTAGGGCTTTTATGCAGCGGGGTCAAAAAGTAGGTTAAGTAGTTTCAGTAAAAAAATGACATTTATTTGCAGATGAAATCGGATATCACAGTGAATAATGGTGGAAAATATACAAATATAGTACAAAATTAAATATCACAATCCTGGTTGCAGTAGACATGAATGCATATACGTCTCAAAGTACTATGGGTTATTGTACAATGTAGATCCCCAATGTAGGTCCCCGACGACCGTTTCGACTGTTTGTTCGGTCTCTTCAGGGGGACAAGGGTTCTAAAACGTTAATTAGAAAATTTAAAATGAAAAAAGTGTCCTAATTTAGAGCCAACAGCTACAGTTTTTCTTAAAAAAAAAAAAAATTGCGGCCGGAACACTGCTTTTAACATGTAATGGCACTAAAAGTGATTGTCGCCCTAGTAGGGAGGTTTGCTCATCTCCCTTTATTTTATTTTTTGTCCTGATGTCTGTCATTGGGACTGAAATTTTGAAGGACAATCCAACATTGTTCTGGGAGTTGTCCCAGAACTAATCTATTTTCCTTTATGAAGCCAATCTGATCTCTGCTGTGATCTCAAAGCAATATTTGTTCTTTGAGCATCTGAAGCCTTTTCTTTGAGACCTGTACTATGAGAAATTCATAAGTTGCCATCTTTCCTAAAATACGGCTACCATACTAATGAAATATGTTGATACTTAAAGCGGGGTCCACCCAAAAGGGGAAATTCTGCCTTAAGTACTCCTCCCCTGGCATATCATTTTTTTTTTTTTTTTGGGTGGTGTAGCAGGTATCTGTTAAAACTAAGCGTTCCAAGCAAAAGTTCTGCTCTCCCCCCTCACTCCCCTGCAGTCTTTTGGAATGGTCCAGAAGACTGCTGGACCATTTAGGAGGCACAGCGTGACTCGCGCTTGCACAGTGGGCACAGTTAAAAAGACCGGGTAACAGGCGGCTCAGATGAGCACATCGCTGGATCATGGGATAGGTGAGTGTGTTAAGTCAGCAGCTATAGTAGCTGCTGGCTTTTAATAAACACAAAAACAAGCTCCTCTTAAGTCCCAGAACAAACATGCAGATTGGAATGTCTGTGACATCAGAGCTCTATTGTGTAAAGTACTGAAGTAGCTCAGCCAGACAGAGTTCAGAAATGGCAGCATGCATAATTTCTCCGTACTGGTTTCCTAAAGGCACATTTTGCACTATGAATAATAAAGTATGCAGTGAAAATAGTCAAAAAAAATCTTTTGAAATTGTAATTCCAGTACTGGCCATGAGGTGCTGCTATGTCTGTTTAAAGTGCTTCATTTGGAAAAATAGATGGAGAACATGAGAATAAGCAAGGACGATGGATCTGATGCGAGAGCGTGGGAGGAACTAACACATCGATTTGTTTTGCAGAATGGCCAAGAAGTATAAAATGAAACTAATTTACAAGAGGACCTTTAAGGAGTTTTTTGAAGAGAAGGTTAAAAATGACGAACAGAAAACTCTGCTGAAAAAAATGCAGGCTTTGGAGGTAATTTTGTTGCGCTTTAATGACATAAAGACTCAATCAGCATTGTATACTGTCATTATATTAGACACAATATGAAAACTTGTTCAAAGCTGTACTGGAGAAAGTGAAGCTTCCTCATTTTTCTTCTTACTAGTTCGGAAAAGCATATTTTTGTCAGTGGAACATGGCTGACACTTTTGAGGGGTTTCCTTATTACTAGCTGTTTACAGTGCTGCTTTGTATGCTTAGATCTTTCTTCTTCCTTTCTCTTTTTTTCTCTTTTTTTTTCATAAGTATGGTATTATCCCTGTCATGTAATTTTTAATGTTTTTTTTATTATTTTTTTTGAACATGGTGGGCTGGCAGTGAGCGGATGGGCTTGGACTGATTGCATCCACATTACCTTCCAGTTACTTTTTTTTTTTTTTTCCTATATAGCTTCATTTAGCTTAATTTCTTAGTGCAGTCCTCCTGCACTTACCTCATCCTTCGATTTTTGCTTTTAAATGTCCTTATTTCTTTTGAGAAATCCTCACTTCCTGTTCTTCTGTCTGTAACTACACACAGTAATGCAAGGCTTTCTCCCTGGTGTGGAGTGCCGTGCTCACCCCCCTCCCTTGGACTACAGGAGAGTCGGGGTGCTCTCTATGTTGCAGATGGAGAAAGGAGCTGTGGGCATCCTGACTCTCCTGTAGTACAAGGGAGGGGGCGAGCACGACACTCCACACCAGGGAGTAAGCCTTGCATTACTGTGTGGAGTTAGACAGGTAAAGGAAGCTATTTAGGGGAAAAATTGTACCTTTACACCCCCTTTTAAGATGATTATTTATTTCATAAATAATTTGGTCAGGACAGCAATTTTTTTTTTATAAGGTGTGCACTAAATGGGAAAGCCCAGCCGCTGTCCATAGAGAAACCGTTTCTTTTATGAATACCCAGGGGTTTAGGGAAACTTGCCATCATGGAGAATTGTTCGTACTATGACTTTATTTTTTACAATTTTTATGCTTGGCAGTACTTATCCTTCAATAAACTAGGTGACAACCTACTATAATGCTAAAGCACTTAATAACTAAGGACTGCTCATTGATTCTATACTAAGAGGGAGATGATGTGAATTGTTTGCTTTAAAGCGGAAGTACAGCCAAAGCATTTTTAGCTATACTTGTATGGATCACAGGTGTTTGTTCTTTGTGCCCACAATGAGTTGAAGCCTGCTGACATCAGAGCCGGTCTAGGCTTTGGAAAGATCCCGCCCATATGCTCAGGATCCACCCTGAACCCGCACCTGGCTCATCCTCTCAGTGACCTGCTGAGAGCGTGAGGAAGCCTCTTCTGCCCCCTTTAATCGAGCTATCCATTGAGCACAGCAGGGACCCAGTGACTGACAGTCCAGACTCTCTGCTCAGAGTGGAGGGGAGAGCTAAGTAATAAGTGGTGTTTGATCACTCAGTTCTAAAAAAATTATTTTTTTTTTTTTCAAGAAAGCCATACTTTTAAATACAAGCTTTTTTTTTTTTTTTTTTTTTTTTTTTTTTTTTTTCTAATGAACAGAAATATCTTTATGGTTCCCATATAAACGAATGTAAACACATTAATGCTAAATGGCTATGATTTAAGGCCCCCTGAGGGCAGAAAAGTGTAAGCTGTTCTGTCTCTTGGATTTATTTTTAAATAAAAAAATAACTTTTTGCCTATACTATATACAGTAAATAGATTTTATACTGTGAAGGATCTGAGTGACAGATTGCATCTATTTAAATCGGTTGTAGCTGACTTTTTCTCATCAAGAATGCGTGCATTATTTAATTTTTTAACATCTTTTTGTGTAAGGCGCTCAGTTTTGTATATTGTTATAATTTATACGCTTTTGGTCACAGCAAGGAAAATTGCTTGACTTTATAGCATCTCTGGAGATTTAAAAATATATTCTCTGGAGTACATATTACTGAATACAGTCTTATTTTGGTGTTGAAGAAATTATGCATGACGTGGTAAGATGGAAAGGATCAGACACGAGCTGCTGTTTTTGATTGCATGGTCTTTGTGAAGTAAGTGCTGGAGCATGATGGTTAGTGAAAGTAGTGCTGCATAATATTGTGTGGTTTTTAGGAGATTCTCATTCTGTTCATGGATTATACATTTGTCAAAACAATCAACTTGAATAAAAAGGCCATTTACTTTACCGACTCGCTGTCGGATTGCTGGCTAAAATCTGTTTATTTTAAACAGTTTGTTTTACAGCCCCACTGGAATATAGAAGTATTAAATGTACAGCATTTTTTGTTTTCTATTGTTGGAAGGTAGTAATTTTACTGTGTTATTAACCAGACATATTTTAAAATCTTTTAGCAATATCCACCAGCATCACATGCAAGTTTAGTTTCTAACAGTGAAGAAGACTATGAGCATGCCAAGAAAACTAAGGAGAGTGGCAAAGCCAAGATGCCCTTGGTAAGTGTTTTAGTCAATTATATGTGCTACTGCTAAAAAATGATATATTTGTTTCTATTTCTATTAGACAGCAGTTGTTAGTGTTTTATGTCCTGATGTTCATTGAACAACTACTTATTTAGCCCATGCCTCAACGTACTCTCCAAGATAATGGAAAAAGTAGTGGTGCAACAGCTGCAACTGCATCTAGATACCTACAAGCTACTTGACCCATTGCAATCAGGCTTCTGTCCCGGACACGGGACGGAAACAGCATTGCTGAAAGTATGGGACGATGTTCTCAAGGCCGCAGACGAAGGAGAATCTTGTCTCCTAGTTCTGTTGGACCTAAGTGCAGCTTTCGACACTGTAGACCACAATCTGTTACTGACTCGGCTTGCTGAAGTAGCCAGAGTCGCAGAAGGCGATTTATCTTGGTTCTCCTCTTTTCTGGAAAACCGATCGCAAACAGTGAAGTTAGGACCTTTTACGTCTGAAAAACGCACAGTAACATGCGGAGTCCCTCAAGGATCGCCTCTGTCACCAGTGCTGTTTAACATATATCTTCGTCCTCTTTTTGAGATTATCAGCAGCCAAAAACTGCTCTATCACTCATATGCAGATGACACGCAACTGTATTTCCGCATCTGCAACAGACAGGATCACCACCTCAATCTAGAGACATGTCTCTCATTGATAGAGGACTGGATGACAAAGAGTTATCTTAAACTCAATGAAGCGAAAACAGAACTTCTCCTGTTTCACGCCAAGCGCAGGAATCAACTTTCAACAGCGTGGACCCCCCCGCCTATTTTGGGCAAGCTCATCACCCCTAGCGCCAAAGTCAAAAGCCTAGGGGTCATTTTTGACTCCTTTATGACAATGGACGCACAAATAGGGTCAGTAGTCAGCAGATCTCACCATCTGTTGCGCCTACTACGCAGACTCACTCCGTTCATCCCTAAAGAAGATTTAGCGGTCGTGGTGGGAGCAATTGTAAACTCCAGGCTGGATTATGCAAATGCTCTTTACCTCGACCTCCCCAAGTACCAAATCGCTCGTCTGCAAGTCGTTCAGAATACGGCCGCCAGACTTGTGTCTGGGAAAAAATCCTGGGAATCCATCTCACCTTCACTGAGAGCCCTTCATTGACTGCCAGTCAAAGACAGAATTGCTTTTAAAGCTCTCTGTCTTACGCATAGATGTGTCCATGGGAATGCCCCCCTTATTTATGCGAAATAATAAAAGCGCATAATCCCAATCGCGTTTTGCGATCCACGAATCGGAACCTGCTCCAGGTTCCGAAAGCCAACTTCAAGTCCAAAGGAGAAAGAAGATTCGCGATCCAAGGTCCCAGACTATGGAACGCTTTACCAACCAGCAGTCGGTTGGAGGAGAACCACCTAGCATTTAGGAAAAAGGTCAAGACTTTTCTCTTTTGATATCAAAGGAGACAGGAACAACAAGCGCCCAGAGGCGATTCAGTTCGCATGTGCCGCGCTATACAAATTTTCATTCATTCATTCAATGAAAATAACAGATTATTCATACAATTCATTTTTTTGTTACATTCCTACTAGATATAATCAATTTTTTTTTTGCCATTCTAGTACTATATGTAATGTGTAATTAACGCACATGCTTATTGGTCATCCTTTACCCATTGCACCCCCACACTACCACACAATACGTGGGAATAAATTATTTTGCCCTTTACCTACATGGCTTTCCTGGGAGCAGCTGGTATGTTTCTCTGCTAGATTGCCATCTGGGGGCCCCTCCTTGGTACAGGAACAAGATGGCTTGGTTCCCTAAATCCTTCTGTGCCTAGCGCAGGCCATGTCTTGAAGCGGCACAAACCCTTGTCAGGGACCAGGACGTGCAGCGGTGGTTCAGTCTGAGTTTCTAGGTGAATGCACTGTAGGAGTTCACAAGGTAGCTGCGTTGCGTGTGACCTTGCTGTCTTCTTGTTTTGACCGGATGATGCCCAATAGTAATCCCAGCTGGGATAAAGTCCTTTCTGGGCGCAGGAGGCTTTAGTTCCAA